>CM072814.1:30188117-30639749 GCA_036937905.1 Salvia rosmarinus | reverse complement strand
CATCCTCCTTTATTCAAAAAATCGAAGCGTCATGTATGTATATGTGTGTTTCAAATATTATATATGCATCTATGTATGTGTTAAATATTCTGAGCATGAGCCTTTGTTTATATGTATGTTCTGATGATTTTAATTACAAAAATACATGTGAATATGTTTAGATTTAACATAGGTTATGTGTATATGAAAAATATGAATGCATCTCGCTATATATATTATTTTCAAACTATGGGATATATTTGTTATAATTTTCAAAAATGGTTAAAATGAAATGGTAGTGACCGGCATGTTTTAACTATTTTTATGATGTAATATATGATCTATGTTATGATTTAACACTATGGTATCATTTAGCAAATTTTGGAAAACCCTAGCTTGATTTCTTGGAAACCGTGAGCTTATATATGTGTACCTTAGTGTATAAATTTTATTTCAAGCTTGTAATAACATATTATGCTTTAGAACCTTGGTTATACGTTTATGATTTGATTAGAATTTTTGAAAACCAATTGCTATTTTTTTTTAAAAAATTACCGCGAGCTTTATAACTTCATAGGTTGATGTATGATTTTATTTTTGAACATGCAATGGTGTTTTAATACTTTAGTATATTATTTATGCATTGTGTGAATTAATTAGAATTTTTGGAAATCAAATACTATTTTAAATCAAATAAGCCGTGAGCTTGTTGCTCTTAAGGTGATGATTTAATTAGTTTTGATAAATATTATGATGTTATATTACTATACTATAGTGTATAAACATAGTATATAATTATTGAAATTTTTGAAAATCAACATTTTGAATCAAAAAACCGAGAGCTATTGAGTCTATATGGTGATGATTCAAATGTTTTGGTTGATGTTATGATGTTACAATGTTATAATATAATGTTTAATGATGTTGAATTTATTTAGAATTTTAGAAATTATTTGTTAATTATTCGGCAAATATCAAGTATTACCGTGAATAATTGCTATATATTCTTAAATGAATGGTTATGGTGAACTATAGGTTATATTGGTGATGTATATTGATGTTGGGATATTATACTAAGTATATCAATTTTGGGAATTTTGGATAATTATTCCTATTTATTGAATTACCGTAAACATATATATGTATATATATAAATAAATAGCAATAATATCATATGAATTTTATAAATTCATATTCTGGACCATAGTGTATAATAATGCACTATATTAATTTAGATAATTTTTCAAAGTTATTTGACATTTTTTAAATTAATTATCGAGCTGATAATTAATAAGGATTTTAAATCCTTTAAAAATGCTTTATTAATGAAATTTTGCTAAATTAATATTCTGGACAGTTTTTAAATTTACAAAATTTTATAAACATAGATTGCTATGTTGAGACAAACGCTCATTTTGTAACGCTTAAACCAAAATACGATTTTATTTATAAAAGGGTTATTAAAATGCGAAAATATTTATAAGACCCCGATTTACTTAGATAAATCGAAAATAGGACTTACGCTTTTCAATCGATCAAACTCGATTTATAAAACAAAATAGTAAAAGTTATTATTTTAAAAGTCAAAATCGCCGACTTTGTCGACAGTTGTCGACTTCGCCGACTTTTCAAGTCAAACGTATTCATTAACGCTTATAAATACGTCAAGACAGAAGATATACTAAATGAGTATGATACTCATTAGTAAGAAAAGATTTCACAAATGAAACCATATCGAAAACGCATTTTATATGTCGAACGATCTCGAGGAATCCAGAAAAGTCAATCGATATTTGTTGAGACGATCAATTCACTAGGAATTCACCACATCGACAAGAAATATCAAAGTTTATCATAGCTTTTGAAAGTCTCGAGAGACTTGAGCGACGTACAAAGCCTCGCCTAGAAGCGTTCGACGCAAAACGCAATGACGGGATTTCGACGAACCAATCCAACCTAGGACTTTTACAACCGAACCATAGTCCAGTGGGCTTCCTATCTTTTAAATGCGGGCCTTTTCTTATCCCACTAAAACGTAACTTTACCGCTATTTCAAATGAATTTATTTACGCATTATTTTACAATCCGTATTAAATGTTTTACCGTGACACCGCCAAAAATATTTCGCTTGTGTATGGATCCTATCTCATGCCCGTCCGCTGGAGATGGTCGAACTATTATATCAATTGCTGTGGTAGCACCCAACCTTTTAATGCTCCGTCCCTGCTTCGATGATAAATGCCCCGCAGATTGGCGAAGGTTGAACTATACGTGTTAACATATGCTTGCGAGAGGACCGTAGTCGACGGATTATGGTTTACTGTCAGAGAGAGGAGGCCTCTCGACGCTTATTTATTTATTATTATGTATTGCGGACTCGAGATACGGACATACACACCAAGAAAATGCCCGCCGTGCTATGTTTACTTAACCGAATGATTTGGTAAGCACAAGGCATTTTAACTAAAACCCTCATGACTTACTCGATATTGGCAACAGAATCCAAATATTATCAAATGTTTTCAGATGAGTCCACCGAGTGCAATTGCTCTTAGCCCCGCATGTTTGTTTTAAATGCGGTGTTGAGCCTCAATGGCGATGGGTATGTGAGGAATCCAAAGGTTCGACCGATTTACTTGAATTTGTGGGTTATACCGAATGCATATCGTCATATATGTATTCACACACTTTCCGCCGCTATACTCGAACTCCTTTATTTATGCTTTATGTTTACAACCATCGAGGTCCACCTGGATCGCCAAGTTTGGGGTCCCATGGCCTAAACCTTTTTCAAAAACACATGACATCACCTCATATTTCGCCAAGCATGTTAGTTATTTTTATGCATCTTTATTTTACCCATGTAACCCCTAAAATACTACTCCAGATTAGTCGCCTCCACTCGGGTTGGTCCGAGTGGGTCGTGACAACAAATGTGAAGAATTATGCTATCATGTTTAGTGGTTTGTAAATATTGGTTATTATGTTAAGTATAAGCATATATTATGATTTAAATTGCAAGTTAATTATGTTATAAAATTATCGAGGTGATCGAAAATTTCTAATGATAATATGTTGACGGATTAATGATATATGGTAGTAATGAAGCTTGTATTGATTTATCGAGAATTTTGGAAATCATATGTTATACATATATAAACTACCGAAAACTTTGAGGAACCATGTTGATGAAAGATTGATGTTTAAGTGATTTTAAAGCATGTAAATGTTGTATGGCCTTAATTAGGTGTTATGATTTTATTAGAATTTTTAGAAAATGGTGGATCACATTTGAGAAATTTTCGAGGTTTAGAAGTGAATATGATGTATAAGTTGTGATTGTTGAATATTATGATATATAAACGATATAGAAGGATGATTAAGTATTGTGGAATTTAATTATAATTTTAGGAAAATGTTTGGTAATTTTTGGAGTAAAATTTAGTTATAAGTTATAGAAAATTGATGTCAAATTTTCTATAGTTAATGTTAATTCATATTAGTGATCTATGATAATATAGTACACTATATGAATTTAGAAGAATTTTGGAAGATGTTTAGAAAAATTAAAGCTTGAAAACCGTGAGCTTGAATAAATATATTAAGGATTTTAATTCCTTAATATCGAGAAAATAATACATTATAAGTCTAGAAATTATTTTAGACATATTAAGAATTTATGAAATTTAATAAACATAGAATACTATGTTTATGCTAAACTTATATTAAATAACGTTAGAAATGAAAAATAATGTTTAATGAATAAGTTGATTAATATTTAAGAAAAATATTAATAAAGTTTATCGATTTGCGTGAAAATCGAAATTAAGGTTTATGAAAAGAAATCGATTGAAAATCGATTTATATGAAATTAGATTCAATATTAAATATATGAATTATAAGAATTTAATAAGAAAAGTCAAAATTATTGACTTTTGAAATTAACGTATAAATACGTTCGATAAATACACTAATACGGTAAACGATTAATTATATAAGAAATCTCTTTGGTGAGAAAGATTTCATAATTAAAATATTTATATCAAAAGCGTTAGAATCGTTGAGCGTTTAACACGAAGGTTAAAATGAAATAGTTGATCATATCTCGCTCATCGCACGAAAATGTTTAGTAGATACGCGATTGGACGATGTTGAATTCGTTGAATTAATTATTATAGTATAAGTTATCAAAGTTTATTTAAACTTTGAAAATCTCAACGTGACGCACGCTACTAAATTAGTTTTTACGTAAAGGTGGCGCGGATGCGATCGTTGGCGTGAAAGAAACAATTAAGAAATACTGCACTGGTGGGCCTTTTCTTATCCTCAGGATAAAATGCTTTATTTATGATCTTTCTTGAAATGAAAAGTAATTATTTATGATGCTTCTTTTGAGAAATGATTATGAAATGATGATGAAATTACCCCCAAAATGTTTATGTTTTAGTATGTATCCTATCCATGAATGAATGAATGATGTAGGGTCGCTCCCAACTTATGAATGAAATCGATATCGGATCTATCTTGAAGAACTTATACAGTTAGGATTAGCTGTACACCTAATGGTGACGTGGTCTTGTAAGGACACACGGCGGTCCTGACGCAGGGAGGCCCTTCTACGGCGTAAATGTAATGTTATGATGAAATGAAATGGATATGGATCATACATACAAGGAAAATGTCCAGCGAACGTTTATGAAAATGATGAAAATGTTTAGTAAGCTCGAGGCTTTTTAAATAAAACCCTCAGTTACCATAAAGGGATGTAATTTAAAGGCGGTAAATGTTTTGGCATAACCACCGAGTGCATTATTTGTACTCACGCATATTTGTTTTAAATGTGCGATTGAGTGGTGATGCGATGGAGCGGTGTTGAGCAATAGGAAGTTGTCATTGAAAAGTTTATACCTTGATAGTACATCGTCGTATGTACATATCACATGTTTTCACTGCAGAACATAAGTTATGTAGTAAAGTCAAAACATACTTGATTTATGTATTACGTTTAATGTTAAATGGTCTCTTTTATTCATTCCTGTTTAGAGTAATAATCCTCGCTAAATCGTATTTTAGATTTAGGGGGTCTTACGAATTCATCGAGGAATTCCACATCGATATCGAATAGTCAAGTTTATTTCGAGAACTCGAGCGACGCATTAAACCTCGCCAGCGTGTGGAGCAACGCCACCGAACCGACGACGAATTCAAACCTAGACCTTGTTAAGACGTAATCATAGTCCATGTGGGGCTTTTTCCAAAATCAAAATACGAGCTTTCTTATTCCCAAACGAATTTATTTATTACGCTTTATTTTTCAACCGCTGATAAACTGCTTATACTATTACCGCCAAAATGTTTCTGCTTTGTATGGATCCTATCTCAAATAAATGAAGGATGGAATAACATGATATGAAATGTTATTAATTTCAGGTCACGACCCCACTCGACGCATCTTGACCGGAGGGCGACTAATACTAGGAGTAGTATTTAGGTTAGCTATGATAAAGATCCATAATAACAATAAACCGCATGCTCGAACATGATATAATGATATAATAAGAATAATCTAGCATGCTCAATTAAACATAAGATTATGTCATAACGATTCAAAGTGGTTAGCCATCGACCCTGTGCCTAACCATGGTCCGATGGACCTCAATAGTTCATAACAAGAAAGCATAAATAAATGAGTTCGTAGTTTAGCAATGAGTGTGAATACATATACGACGATATGTATCGGCGTGAAACCACAAATTCAAATAAACCTGTCAAGGACACCGACTTCTCAAGACATTCCTCATCACCATCATCGAAGCTCAACCTCGCACATTTAAAACAAACATGCAGGCTAAGTATGAAGAAATTGCACTCGGACTCGGCCGAAAACATTTGATATTAAGATTACGCGCAAATATCGTAGTAAGTCACAATGGTTTTAGTTGAAATGCCTTGTGCTTACTAAACATTTTCGCTCATAAACATAGCACGACCGAGCATTTTCGTGTGTATGGTCCGATCTCATAGAACAATTCATAGCAAGATTAAAATTAAACGCCGGAGGAGGCCTCCTTCTACGATGCCGTGACCGCCGAAGTCACCTCACAAGCATATGTTAACATAGCAATAGTTCCAACCTTCACGCCAATCCTAGCGACATTTATCATCCGCACAGACCCGACATTAATAAAAGGTTGACGCGACCCAAATGACATAACTCGTCATAATATAGTTCCAACCATCGCCACGTTCTACCCGAGCATAACAGATAGATCCATACACAAAATGTAATATTTTTTCAGAATGCAAAACATTTGTCAACAAATAGAATAAGCATTGTAAATAAACTCATTTGGAATAACAAGAAAGTCACATCTTGTTTGAAAAGTGCCCACCGACTATGGTTCGTAAATCGAGTCCCAGTTTGTTCAGACGTCAAGATGCCGCACAAGTGGCTCCCACACCTTATTAAAAAGCGAGGTTTTAGTATCGCCAAGTCTCGAGACTTTCA
Source organism: Salvia rosmarinus (assembly GCA_036937905.1). Classification (NCBI taxonomy): domain Eukaryota; kingdom Viridiplantae; phylum Streptophyta; class Magnoliopsida; order Lamiales; family Lamiaceae; genus Salvia; species Salvia rosmarinus. The sequence goes on along the minus strand of CM072814.1, from coordinate 30,633,262 downwards.
AAATCTAAGATGAACTTCGATAATCGATATCGGGTGAATCAATTCCTTAATGAATTCAATACGCTTCCAACACGATATAATCAATTGTTCTCGCCTCGAGATACGCTCAACGAGAAGCATCGCCGACATAACGGATTTCATTTGTGAAATCTTTTCTACTAATGAGGTATCATACTCAATTAGTATATCTTACGCTGCATCGACGATTATCATCAATCGCATGCTTGACTTAAAAGTCAACGTCAACACAACAAAGTCAACAATTTGACTTTCAACAAGAATTTCTTACTATTTCGCTTTATAAATCGAATTTGATCATTTGAAATCGAAAGTCCTATTTCTCGATTTATCACGAAATCAAGGACCTATAAATAATTTCCCATTTAATAAACCCTTTTATAATTTAAAACGATATTTTTATTTAAAACGTTATAAAATAAACGCTTGTCTCAAACATAGCAATCTATGTTTATAAAATTTTATAAAATTTAAATATGTCCGAATATTAATTGTATATATATTTTATTAATAAACTGAATTAAAAAGGATTTAAATCTTTTAATTATCGAAAATTCTCGATAATTAATTCAAAATTACTAAATGACTTTTGTTTTAAATTAATATAGTGTATTATTATACACTATGGTCCGTAATATGAATTTGTAATATCCATATGATATTGTTTGTCAATTATTAATATATATACATATATATATAATTCGTAATTTATAAAATATGGAATAATCATCCAAAATTCCCAAAATTGATATACACATAGATAATATCCTAACATCAATATATGTCAAAATTATAACCTATAGTTCATCATAATCATCCATTCAACAATATATAATAATATTCATTTTAATTCAAGATAATTACCCAATAATTATCAAACAATTTCTAAAAATTTAAATAATTTACTACATGCTTAAACATTATAGATAACAATAATCATCATAACATTAACTAAAACAATTTGAAATCATCACCCTAGGAGCAATAGCTCTCGGCTTTTGATTTCAATTAGGTTCGTTTCAAAAATTCCAACTATCAGTATACTATGCTTATATACTATAGTATACTAATATAACATCATAATATTAATCAAAACCAATTAAATCATCACCTTATCGAGCATATCATTCACGGTTTATTTGATTTAAATTGGCATTTGATTTCCAAAAATTCCAATAAAATCATACATCACATATTTAATACATTAAAGCATTAATACACCATGGATGTCCAAAATAAAATCATACACCAACCTATACATTCATAATGCTCACTGATTAATTTAAAATCAACATATAGTTTTCAAAAATTCAAATAAATCATAGGCATATAATCAAGGTTCTAAAGCATTAATATGTCATTACATGCTTGAAATAAAATTATACACCAAGGTATCACTTAGAGAGGCTCACGGTATTTTGAAAAAATATGTGGTTTTCAAAGATTTTCTAAATGAATACCATAGTCTTAAATCATATCATAGATCAATAATCCATCATTAAAATAATTAAGAAGATTCGTCATCATAAACGCTTTTATACTATTTTCTAAAATTATAACAATATATACTATGGTTCAAAATGATCAAACATGCTAGTCCATTTCAATAATTTAATATACAACACTATATGATTATTCTAACACATATTCACATATTTTGAAAATAAAATACATCAAGAACAATATTCATCCATAAGAACATTTAAAACATACATATATATATATATAACATTCTAAACACATATACACATTTATAGAACATGCTCGATTTTCAATAAACGAAGAAGGAAATCGGTACTATGGTCCATATTTACCTTAGAAATGTATAGATCACAAGAACAATATTAGGTATCAAGCTTTTGTGGACGGCAAGAAGAAAGAGGAGAAAAATTTTAGAAAATGGAGGAATGGAGCTCGTTTCGAGCAGTAAATGGAAGAGAGAAGTGTGTTGTGTTCAAAAATTATTTGAGAAAGGAGGAGCGGTAAGGAGTGGTCTCACCTATCATCTCTTCTCTCTCCTCTCGATTTTGCTAGAAAATGGGCAAAATCTGCAGCAAATGATGGAGTGAGAGGTGATCATTAGGCTAGAGGAAAAAGACTTCTCATTCATCGTCAAATAAGAGCCCTCATGCTTGTTTTCAGTACGCGATGTGGGGGTTTAAGGGCTGATTTAATTTATTTTTGTACAATAATACATTATATATATCATACATGATCATAGATATATAATACAAGCCATAAAAATAATTAAATCATCCTTACATAAATTCAAATTACCAATATTAATTGGAAAAATAGGATTAAAATTATAATTTACACCTATTATTGATACTCATGTAATTTTTCGATCATATATATCATAATATGATTTAGATATTAAATAATAGCATAGGATAAAATTATTGCATCATTTATGCAAACAAACCCTAATTTCAAATTTAGGTTTCTGAATAATAAATTGAAACCATCGAGTTCTATGGTCCAAAATTTGATTTTAATGCTTAATAATATCCATATATATATCATAATATATAGTTTAGATACCATATGATAATTTAATGGTATCATTTCATGTGAAAACTATAGTTTATTAGCTTAGGTTTTCAAATTCATTTCAAAATTATTGAATTTAAAAAGCTCAAAATTTGATTTAATATTTAATAATGCTGTAATTATATAAAATAATAATAGAAAATTAATTATAATAATTTCCCGAGCCTTAAACTCATTTTTCAAAACGTTTCAGACGCCGACGCTCAAAACGCCTCAAACGCTCAAAATCGACTCATCTCAAAATGGTCGCAGAAGTTCATACTTACTAAATAAATAAAATTCCATTATCATAGGAATTAATATGGAAATTAATTCCAAGCTTCAACGCCGAAGATTTCATAAAATACCGACGCTCGACGCTGTCGGGTTAAAATAATACTCGTCGTATTATTTCATAAATTTCAATTCGTAATTCACAATCCTTAGTGAATTATAAAAGAAATTGATAACGATACGAATCGAGTCAATACCGATGACGCATCGAAAAGAATACCAGAAACCCTAATTTACGGTTTAATATACCGTAATCGAGATGTTCGCTTTTCGAATATTACATTCCATCCCTACGAAAAATTTCTTCCCGAATTTGTATACCTCCAGAAAAATAGATCGGTATTTTCTCTCATCGCTTCTTCAAGCTCCCACGGGCTTCTTCGTCCGGTGGTGTCTCCACAGACTTCGACTAACGCAATCGACTCTGCCCGTAGTTGCCGAACTTTGTGGTCAAGTATGGTCGCGGTTCTTCCTTATAGCTCATGTCCGCCAGAGGGTCAGCCGCCTGATGAATTACGGCTTTGGGTCGTGAACGATTTTCAATTGCAGACGCCAAAACATTATGAACATCTCCCTGCTGCTAAGAGCCAACCTATAGTCCATCGACCTATCCTCTCAGATCTCATAAGGTCCTATAAACGGGTCTAAGCTTTCCTTTCGTGCCAAACCCGACAATCCTCTCGATGGAGAAATCTTAAGAAATACTTTGTCTCCATCCTCAAATTGTAGCTCGATATACGAGTATCGCAGAAGATTTCGTCTCCCGAGCCTCTTTATCCTCACCAATCAGTCGAACCATCTCGATCATCTCGCTCAATCGCATCAGCCCTATGACTTTCTCTCACCGACTTCATCCCAATAAAGCGGTGATCTACACTTGCCGCATAAGGCTTCATAGGGCCATACCGATCGTCGCTGATAGCCGTTGTTGTAAGCAAACTCGATAAGAGGTAAAATATCTTCCCACTGGCATCTCGTCCAAGACCACTTGCTCTAACATATCCTCTATGTTGGGTCGCCCTTCCGATCTGCCCATCACCTCGTGGTTGAATGTCAGACCAAATTTAACCTCGCACTCAGCTTCTCTCGCAAGCTAATCTAGAATCTGATGTGAACTTTGAGTCTCGATCGAGGTAATATATTTCGCACTCCATGTAATCGATAATTTCCTTAACGCATACCGGGCTAGTTTATCGATCCATGTTGCTTGAATCGGCAGTGAGCACTTTTGTAAGCTTGTAACGAATCCATTGTTATATCGTCCCATTTCCACCGGAATTTCTAACGGTTGCAACTTTCCGTATGGACGCGGTGTATGCTTCACTTGTCGGGCAAACAAGACAGCTCTCTAAAAGAAGCTATGTCTCGCTTCATGCCTTCCCACCAAAACTTTTCCTTCGTGTCTTGGTACATTTTAGTACCGCCTGGTGGAGGTGGCGATCATGAGCCTCACTCATGATTTAATTTTGAAGCTCGGCCGTCGAACGGATATTCTACCTTCAAACAAAAGTGGTTGTTCGACGCTTGAAATTCCAACCTTCGTGATTTACTCTCTCTGATCTTTTCCAACTTTTCTCCATCTGTCTTTCGACAATTCTTTTTCTTAAATCGACGCACCGGAGTGTAGCGATACAACTCAGGATCATCTCTCGGTCGCTCAACCGCTCAATTCTCATCCTTCCAAACTCTTAAATGAGTTTTTCCTCTCTGTACAAAGAGACATCCTAACTGTATGGTTCTTACGACCAAGCGCCAGCTAGTACATCGCCTTACCCGGTGATAGTTAATACCAACAGAGTCTTTACAAGCTCGAGCCATCTTCTTTGTCTCATATTCAAATCTCTTTGTTCAAGAAGTACTTCAAACTTTATGATCCGTGAAGATCTCGTGATCTCACACCATAGAGATGGTGTTCCAAATTTTCGGTAGACACATACCGCTAATTCCAAATCGGGTTGGTAGTTCACCATGCGTCCGAGTTGTCGGATGCATAAGCTATCACCTTCCTTCGCATCAAACACAACCCACTCAAGTCTTAGATGGCCTCAGATAGACTACATACTCTTGTCCGCTCGACCGCTAGAACCGTGCACTTGTCAATTTTTCCTCGAGTATTTGGAAACTCGCTCGCATTCATCACCCAATTAACTCGATTCTTTCCCGAGTAGCCGGGTTATCGCCTTGATTTTGGATAATCCTTCGATGAATCTCCTATAGTAACCAGCTAATCCTAGAACTTCTAACTCGGTCGAGTCTTTGGTGATTTCCATTCCCGCATCGGCCTCTACTTTCGGATCTACTTTATACCTTCTTCGTATTAACGATGTGTCCATGGAACATAACTTCTTCAGCTAAAACTCACATTTGCTAAACATAGCAAATAGTCTTTCATCTCATGTTTGTGATAAACGCATTTTACACGCTTATAGTTGATATTTGAAGATGAGTTTAGCTGCTTAATGTGCCACGATCGATTCTTAATGTTTTATCTATTTCTAGAAGATACGCCTGGGTGTTCTTTGGTGTGTAGGTCCATATGTTGAAAATCGCAAGGAACGACGCACGAGCCAATTATACACACTGCTCGCTTAGCGACCACCTAGCGGTCGCCAGGCTGGCCGCAGGCAACCCGCTGAGAACCCAGCGACGCCCGCGATCAGCGACTCGGTTCAGCGAAGCCCCACGAGAAAGCCACTGCACGATTCCTCGCGACGTTCAATTCCTGCGACCGCTAACCATGGCCGTGAGCCAACCAAGCGGGCACAAGAGGCGACCGCGAGAGGAGCTGCTGAGACTTACTCATGACCGATCCTAGCGATCGCAGGGTGGTCGCAGACCGGCGCGTATGAAAACTAGGGTTTGGGGTGTACCTATATACGGCAACACCCTCGCCCCCCAACTTCGCACCCACGATTCCGCAGCCTCTTTTCTCGCTTTTCATTAGTTTTTCGAGTTTTAGCTTTAGCTTCCATATAGTTTCATTCTAGAGTTGTTTTACGCATTGTTCTTCGTTAGTTTTACGCTTTGTTCACGATCCGAACGCTTGTCCGGACAATTTAAGTTTCGCTTTCGCTAAGGTTGATTCAAGCCCAACGATTGTTCATCCAACGCTCATCACGGTTTTATATATTTAATTTCCGCTTTTATGGTTAAATCGTATTTTATTCCGCTTATTATGTCCGCTAGTTTTTCGCTCTAATCCTGTGGTTGCATGATTCGATCCTATATGTGTGATTCCCGTTATCGCTATTTACCGTCCATGCATCGATTCATGATTCGATTGTGCTTATTTATACGTGTTGATGTCTCGATCAATCTTGATGCATATTTAGTTGTCTAATTACGTAATTGTGTTAATTGTCAATCGACATCGAATGCATGATACAATGAGCCTCGAGTCGTATCGAGATAGATATTCAGTAGGAAGCATATTCTTTGTGATCCGTTTGGAGTTACTTGTTTTCACCCTGAGACGCAATAAAGAATAGGGAAAACTAGTAATCTACACGCTTTGTCGAATGTAAATTGTCTGTATATATGTGATCTTCCATCTTGTCCGGATTAAAATTGGTTAATAGGACAGGATAAACATATCGTGGATAGGATTAATGCAGCCTTGTGGTTAGTCGCCTTTATCTGCTTTTAAACATCCGAGTGTTTATTGCTTTAATTTACTATCCGCTTTGTTACCTTTGCTTGATTGAATTCAAGCCCTAAAATCTTACCAAACCATGTTTGTTGCTTGATAAGATGAATCATTGTTGAGTTAGCTTCAGAGCATACAATCCCTCGGATACGATATCGCTACCCTATACTTACACCTTTCGTGTTAGAAAAATGTTTATCAATTTTTCGCTGTCGGGATTGTTAAGATTTCATAGGAATAATTTGACGATTTGGAATTATTAATTCAAGTTGTATTTTATTTTTTATTTTTATTTTATTTGTTCTCGCTAGCCGATTTTTCTTCTTGTTCTCCGTAGTTTATGTTCATAAGGTCCCTGGACCTCCGAACATCGCTTTGATCCCGAGATCGAAATCACCACAAGAGGAGAAGAGACGAAAAGAGACAACAAGCAATGGCAGGAATTCAACAACGTTCTCTCAAATAGCCGCATCATAAGACTTTACAAATGCACCAATTGGTGACCATGGGACTCTTGTCCCTCGCTCCAGGCAGCAAGACCGCTGAATTATATGATGCACCTCCCACCGAGCAATTTCAAGGGCGGATGGGGCCCTAGTAAACGCTAACAATTTTGAATGGCTCCTAATCAAGATGGTTCAAGGGGAACAGCTGGAGGAGGAGTCACAGAGGATCCGAATGCCCATCTCGAGACCTATCTCGACATTTGTGACACCATCAAATGTAAGGGTGCCACAAGACACAATCCGATGCGATGTTCGGATTCTCTCCAAATCAAGCAAAGGACTCGGTTCAAGACCTTAGATCGACGGCATCAACATGCAATTCGTGTGAGAAATTCTTTCAAGTACTTTCCTCCCGCTAAGTGCAGTAAGATCATAGCCGAGATTTCCCACTTCTCCCGCTTAGAGATGAATCTTTATTCGAGTCGGGGAAAGATCTGGGGCTATTAAGAAGGTGCCCACAAGATGGATTCTCGAGGAGCAACAGACACGCAGCTTTACAATGGGCCGACACCTCACACGCGGAGTATTGTGACGATCACGGGGGTTGAACAGACGTACGCAGGAGATCATAGAAAGATGGCGCCAACGCTATCGCGGGTCGATGGAGAGGACACCGTGGTGAAGGCTGCCACCGCTGAAGGTGATTCAAGCATGATAATATTATGGAGCACACCTTGTTGAGAAGCCAATTTGAGAAAGAAAGGAAAGGAAAGGGCGGGCTCGATAAATGCGCGAGTCGAGATGATTGAGGCCGAGGAGCGAATTACATCAATCTGAGGAACAACCGCTGGGGAATCCGCGATAATCCGAACAATGTAAGTCACCCAAATTTCTCGACGCCAACCCCAATAATTTTCAACAGCCCGCCAGTTTCTCGCTCGAACGGAGTGATTCAAGAGACGAAGAAGCCGAGTCTAGAGGACATGATCGCAGCTGTCAGGCAACCAACAATCAACGAATCGAATTCGCTTATAAGCAACACCGCGAAGATCAATCATTTGGAGTCCATCGTGACGGCCATGGAAAGCACATGAAGAGATGGAGAATCAAATAAGTCGAAGTCGCACAACGTAACGGGCGCACAAGTCGGGCCAATTTCCGAGTAATACGGAGGTAAACCCTAAAATCACCGTAATGCCATTCAATTGAGGAGGACGAGCTTATCAAAGTCACGAGGAGACGAACGGTGAATACGGGCAAGAGAGAGAATTCAGATCGAAGTCACGACGCGAGCCCGGCCGGGAATACAAAGAAGGAGTTCGCGAGCGCTCGGGCGAATAAGTCAAAACGCACCGCGACAAGTCGGCCCGAGGACCCAGCGGTCGCGAGTTCAAGCCGCCGAGAAATCGTATAGAGCTTCGACGCGCACCTAGCGCCGAGAAGCGCGTCCGCCGAAGACGAAGGAAGATGGTGCATATGTGTTTAGCGATCGACACGCCGGTCGCGAAGTCCGATCGCGGCGGCCACCGTGAAGAGATTTCACGACGTGCCTCCAATTCCGCTTCCAAGCCGCTTAGCCAAGCCCAAGTATGATGAGAAGTTAACGGTTCATGGAGATGTTTCAAAGCTGCACATCAATATTCCTTTACTTGATGCACTTCGAGATATTCCGTTACGAGTTTCCGGATGCCGCTACAAAAAAGTTGGGAAATTCGAGACGATAAACTGTCTCAAGAGTGCAAAGTCAGATCGAAAAGAAGTCCGCTCGTAAAGATCCGGCGCTCACCATAGCATGTGTCATCGAGGACGTACATTCTCCGTTCTGTAGATTTGGGGCAAGCATCAACTGATGCCGTTGTCCATTTTTAACAGATTGGAGATTGGAGATCGCCGACCACCATAGCTCTTCGATGGCGCACACGTGACTTATCCGAAGGGATAGTGGAGGACGTGCTCATGAAAGTTCGGATTTCATCTTCCCACCGATTTCTGTTCTCGATATGCCGTGGACGGGAATACACCTCTATTCCGGCCACCATTCCTACTACGCAGAGCAATCGATAGACGGCAAGATGGAGATCTCACCTTGAGTCAACGACGAGGAGATGAAAATCTCTATATATGATGCTATGAAGCACCGAGAAGAATCATGGAAGATTGTCGAGTTATAAGCAACTGCGCCCCTCACTTTCAATCAACTCGATCCGTGGAGTAGATGCAGAACTCGATTTTCTTACCCGCACTGAGGCATGTGACGAGATTTTAGAGTATCTTAAGTCCATCGATGAAGTCAAGGCCTCCCCGAGGAGCCGCGCCTTATTTGGATGTGAGGAAGCCGATGGAGAGAGGACGCGTGAAGAAGGAAGAGACTACAATCAAGATGGAATTGAAAGAGTTCGGACCACCTTCAGATGCATTCTTAGCGACGGCGAGACGTGCTCAGGATAATATCTTCGGCTTTGATCCGGCGAGGAGAACGTAAACTGATGGTTAGCCAAGCGATAAGTCTGCAATGGTGGACGATTTCATATCAGGGTCACCGATTTGTATGCACCGGATCCCTGAGAATGAATACAAGCCAAAGGCAACCTCAACGCCGATTGAATCCGCAATGCAAGAGGTCGCCGAAAAGAAGTGTTGAAGTTTAGACGCAGCATGATCTATGCCATATCCGACAATGAGGGTTAGCCCTACTCAAGTGGTATCCAAGAAAGGGGTATCACTGATCGAGATCAGACGAACGAGCCAGGCAACAAGACTGTAAAGATGGCGAGTTTGCATCGACTATCGTGCTCGAACACGCCACGCAGGAAAGACCATTTTCCCCGCCCTTTATTGATCGATGTTGGATCGTACTAGCGGGTATGAGTTCTATCTGCTTTTAGATGGATATTCGGTACAATCGATTGCCATCGCTCAAGATCAGCACAAGACGGCGCTCACTTGTCCAGATGGAGTTTTCGCCATAGGCGAATGCCGCTTGATTGTGCAATGCTCCACCACGCTCCAAAGGTGCATGATGTCCATCTTCCATGGGTTGATCGAGAATATTATGGAAGTCTTTATGGATGACTTTTCCGTGTTCTGCTCTTCATTCAACCATTGTCTCCATAATTTATCACAAGGCCGCAGGGTGAGGAGACTAATCTTGTTCTCAATTGGGAGAAGTGCCATTTCATGGTGAAGGAAGGTATCGTTTGGTCACAAAGTCTCGCCAAGGGTTTGGAAGTGGATCGAGCAAAGATAGAGCTATCGAGAAACCACTCCACCTACAAATGTCAAATCGAGGAGTTTTCTGTCATGGTTTTATAGAAGGTTCATCAAGGATTTCTACGATCACGAGCCATTGTGTGGATTGCTCGAGAAAGATATGAAGTTCGTGTTCACAAAGGAGTGTTTGGAGGCTTCGAGAAATTGAAGTTAGCCCCGATCTCGACTCAGCTTTTGGTCTCACCCGATTGAGTCAACCATTCGAGCCGATGTGATGCGAGTGATCGCACCGGTGTCAGACAAGGTAAACGAGATAAACTTTTCCGAGTCATCTATTATGCAAGTAAGACCTCGACCGCTCAAATGAACTACACCACCACGGAGATGGAATTACTTGCGTGTTCTACGCTGATAAGTTTAGATCTTATTTGGTGGCACCCACACCATCGCATACACCGACCATGCGCCATTCGTCATTTGTTCGCCAAGAAAGATTCAAAGCCCGCATGTGAGATGGATCCTTCTTCTTCAAGAGTTCGACATGGAGATTAAAGATAGAAAGGGGCAAAATGTGGTAGCCGACCATTGTCGCGATTGGAGAAGCCGCTGGAGAGGATAGGAAGATTGGCATAAAGGAGAACTTCCTGCACGAAAGCATCTTGAGGCCATTGATCGCACACCATGGTATGCTGATTTTGTCAATTATTTGGTGATCGAGTTTTACCCATCGCAAAGGTCATTTGAAAAGAAGTTTCTCCACGATGTTAAGTTCTATTATTGGGACGATCCTCATCTCTACCGCCGAGTGCCGATGGTTTGATACGTCGCTGCTCCCGAGAGAATGGGAGAACATAATCCACGAGTGTCATAGTTCGCGATCGGAGGCCATTTTGCACAAGACAGTGCAAAGATTTACAGTGATTTTTGCCTTCGATCTTCAAAGATTGCCAATCCTTTATCAAGAGTTGTGATCGTTGTCAAAGAGTGGAATGTCACTAAGAAAGACGAGATGCCACGTAAAACCATCATGGAGGTGGAACTATTCGACGATGGGGATCGACTTCATGGGTCCGCTCATGTCTTGTGGCTACACGATATTCTACTTCTTGGAATATGTTTCCTGGGTAGGAGGCGATTCCCACCGTCACGAACGACCAAGGTAGTGATCAAGTTCCTTCACAAGAACATTCGACTGATTGGAGTCCCGAGGGCTGATCGCTGATGGGGATCTCATTTAATAATTGCTAGGCAACGTTCTAGCCAAATATGGTGAAGCATCGAGTCACCTCCCCTACCATCCACAAGCAAACGGGCAAGCCGAGCTCGCCAACCGAGATCAAGCGATTTAGAGCAATCGGTTGTTCACGAAGGATTAGCCAAGCAGCTGATGATGCTCTTTGGCTTACCGGATCGCGCATAAAGCTCCCATCGGCTATTCCATATCAAATGGTATTTGGTAAATCCCGCCATTTACCGTTGAATTGAGCACAAAGCATATTGGCATTTAGGAGAATCAACATGGATTTCAGGAGGCGGATGATGAGAAGTGACCAACCGTTAGAGCTTGACGAGTGGAGGAATGAAGTTGCTTGAGAATTCTCGGATATACAGAAAGAGCCAGAAATCCACCATCTCCACATTCGTACAAAGGATTTTCTCCGGTAATGAAGTGTTACTTACAATGCTCGACTGCCTCTTCCCGGAAAACTCAAGTCAAGATGGTCGGGGCCATATACGCTTACCGCACTCTGCAATGGGAGACGAGCCCTGACTCGGGCAACATTTTTAAAGTGAACGCCAAGACTCAAATCCTACTTCAAGTCACACTGATCGAGAAGTCAGGTGACCAAGCTCAACAACCATGATAAGAGGACCGCCGAGCTAGCGACGATAATTCTAGCACCGGCGGGAGTGAACCCAACGCTTTACATGTCGCTTTTTGTTGTTTTCGTTTTGTTTTGGTCAGGTTTCTTGTTTGTGTCGTGTTTCGTTGTTTTGTTAGATCCCATGTTAAAGCTTTAAAAAAATAAAAAAATAAAAAATATAGTGTTCAGCGACCACCCTAGCGATGAGGTCAGCGCGGTGGTCGCAGAATTTGGGCGTAACGTGTTTTTCGAGCGACAGAGTCATGCTCGCGATCGCGAGCTCGACCGCGAGATCCGTCATGCCGCTGCCCGACCCGCCCGCGACCCGCTTAACACCTATTTTACCCAAACTTCTAACACCACACACACACACACGCTCAAAAAGAGCAAGACCCTTCCTCTCAACAAAAGACACCTCTTTTCAAATTTTTTATGCTTTCTCCATCAAATCCACTCAAGGTATGATATTTTTGCTTCATTTCTTCATGGGTTTACATTTGTTGAGCATGATTTGGAAGAATTTTAGCCATTTTTGATGGTTATTTAAATTTGAGAAACTAGGGCTTATTTTGTTAGATTTGTTTGGTGTTTGAGCATGTTTTGTCCAATGTTAGGTTTATTAATGTTTATACACGATATTGTTCGATAATTTACCTACATTGTTGATTTGGGTTCAAAATCGTGAGAAACATGTTTAAAACTTTGAAAAATTGCCACGGAGCCGACCGCGCCGCGCCACTTGCGCTGCGCTGCTCGGCGCGCGCGGCCACGCAAGACGCCCCGCTGAGCGGTCACATTTGCTTCCACCACCAGACCGCGAGGCTGTGGTCTAGTTTTCGCCTACGTCCAATTTTGCCAATTATTGTGTGGTGTGTTTTTCCCATTTGTGTTGCTCGCACGATCATATGACAATATGGGGAAATAATTTGATTAAGTTAAAGTTTGGGGATCTATATTGAGCATTTTGGGTCGACGTTGTTTTGATTGTTTCATTCATACCGGGCTAACTTTGAAATTCTTTGTAGGTACACTATGCCGCTGACTCACTCACACACAAGCGAAAGGGCAAGAGCATTGTCTCCACTTCCCATGACGAGACACAAGATGATTTCCACGATGAGCATCATGATGAGCCTCACGACGAGCCACGCACGGCACCACCGGATGAATTCGATCCCAAAATTTTGGGGTCGACGCCGAGGACTCGTCGAGAAGCCGCTGGGATCGACAATAGACATAGCATTCACGCTTCACGTGCCTCAAACGTGTCAAGAGATGGGCATAACCAATGATGTGACGTGGTTAGCCGAGAGGTCCGGGCTGTACTCGCTATCACGCCAATTATCTTATATACCGGATCCCGACACGAATTCTTGTCGACTCTCCATGTTCACAAGACAAATGGCATGCCGGACTACATCATGTTCCAATCGACAACGAGCCCCGCCAACTCTCCGTGGATGAACTTAATGGCATAATCAATGGAGATCGAGGAAACTACATAGGGGACGCCGAACAACTCCAAAGCGATGGCCAAAGTTCATGGACGCCGACTGAGCACACTCCATATTATGATGCCTCGAGATCAAAGGCTAGCTCGACACGGAATCCAGGTCCGTTACTTCCACCGCCTCACATTCACCTTGCATGGCCGTCAACGCCGACATCGCCCTCTCACAAGATATGAGCATACCGATTGGAGCTATGTTCAACCGTAAGATGCATGCCAGATGTTCTTAGCTCAAGACTTCCATATGCAATTCACGCTTCGTAATTCAAGATATGCAGGGACTACACCCCATCGATTTTTCGGGATTACGATTCGAGAGAGTACGATCTCTCACAACATCTTCCCGACAAGGCGGTTATACGCCCGACGTTCTCAAGAGGCACCCCGACGTTACTTGTGGTCTATATGATCAAACGCCAATCAATCTTCCGCCTACCCAACTCGAGCTCACCAAGATAAGCCGATACTTTACTCCAACGCCAACCGAATATGAGCTCTTCCATATGACACGGCAGCAAGCTGAACGGGCGAGGTCGAGGGCGAGCAACCGGATGAGGAGCAACCGCTCGAGAGCAAGCCGAGCCCGCGGCTCCCCGAGACAAAGCGGATATTACACCCGCCACCCGCTCGAGGCACCACGGGATCGAATAGATCACATAGATGGTCGCTCAACCATATTGACGGAACCCGACATCGACATGGAGCAGCAGAAGCCATCTACACCCAACAAGCACATCTCGAGCAACAACGAAGATGATGGAGATGATAGAATGGAATCTGGCGGATTTTATCCGCCACCGAGTAATCAGATTCAAGGTAAGTTTTCTCCCAACTACTTTTTCGCAAACCTTATTGCTTCCACATGTTCACAATAAGTTTGGGGAGTAGACGAGTTTGGTTGGTTGAGAACCTATTTTTGTTTCTATGCTTTATGGTTTAGTTGTTATGTTTGGGGTCTTTGTCGCTTGTTTGGTTGTTTTGTTTTTCGCTTTGGCCTGTCGATCAACGAGTTAAGTGAAGTATGTTAATCCATGTGGCCAATGACGATAGAAATTTTGATGAAATTTAATGATAGTGCGCATGATATGTTAGAAAATGACGCATGAATGACGGAGATGGCTTAGCTTGTTGTTTTTCACCATTTGCTTATCCTCATGAGATCTGAACTTCACCGTATACATATCTTGATACGCATTAATTGTGTGATATCGTGCATGTGATTATCTTCTAGAACTTGCCGTGTTTCGCTTTCGAGACCGCAATATGTGTTTTAATTTGGAAAGGATAAAAGGCCATCGCAGTTAACCACTTATTCACCCAAACACTAACCCTATGATATATACCATTTGTCGCCTTTTGAGCCTTTATTAGACTTTTTCTTTCGATTAACCGGATGATAGGAGGTGAGGATGGATATGGGAATTAAAAGGGTTGAAAGTTTGATGTAGTTATGATGAGAAAAGTTTCGTAGAAAATACATCTCGGTGAAGAATAGTACCTTTGTGAAGAATAGTACCTTTGTTGTAAAAGATAAACCCTATAAGCTCTAGAAAAGAAAAGAAAAGAAAATGTTAAGTTCACTATGAGTGTTGAGCATAAAGGGTCTTTAATCAAAGTATAGGTACCTTCGTGGCATTAAACGCCGATTTAGCACGTGAAAGAAGAGGAAATGGACAAAGTCCATATGTGTCTAAAAGTATAAACGGGGTGCTGAATGTTCTCGAGTCACTTAGCCATATTTTATCCTACCTAACCAATGTGCCTACATTACAACCTATGAAAAGACCCTTTGATCTTAATTTGAACACAATGACGCGTGGAGATATTAGAAAACGGCAAGCCTATGGTAAGATGTTGCATTGCATTGATCGCCGAGTGTATACACGCCATACATTTCTTACGAGTGAGTGTATCCTATATTTTACACACATGCCGCTGTGAGGGTTGAATTAAATGAGTTTTTGCCCAATTGTTGTTTGTGTTGAGTGGACTAACGCCGCCATGTGCACTTATGTTTTGAGCGCTGATATGTTTCGAGGCTCGTAATGGTTATCATCTTTGCTACGCCCGATCTTTTAGTGGTCTTCTGCTTTTGGTTTTGTTTGAGGACAAACAATGATTTAAGTTTGGGGTTTCATAAACGCCGCATTTTACACGCTTATAGTTGATATTTGAAGATGAGTTTAGCTCGCTTAATGTGCTACGATCGATTCTAATGTTTTATCTATTTCTAGAAGATAACGCTTCGGGTGTTCTTTTGGTGTCAGGTAGGTCCATATGTTGAAAATCGAAGCAAGGAACACGACCAGCCAATTATACACTGGCCTGTTCTAGCGACACCCAGCGGTCGCTAGGCGGCCGCTAGGCAACCCGCGAGAACCCAGCCGACGCGATCGCGACTGGCAACAGCTAAGCCCAAGAAAGCCATCAGACGCACTCGCGACGGTTCGAATTCCTAGCGAACTAGCCATGGTCATGAGCCAACCAAGCGGGCACAAGAGGCGATCATGAAGCGAGAGGAGCACAGACTTACTCGCGACCGATCCTAGCGATCGGCGAGGTGGTCGCGGACCATGTATGAAAATTAGGTTTGGGGCGGCCTATATATGGCAACACCCCCGCGCCCCAACTTGCACTCCACGATTCCGCAGCCTCTTTTCTCGCTTTTTCATAAGTTTTTCGAGTTTTAGCTTTAGCTTCCATATAGTTTCATTCTAGAGTTGTTTTACGATTGTTCTTCGTTAGTTTTACGTTTGTTCACGATCCGAACGCTTCGTCCGACATCGCAAGTTTCGCCGAGGTTGGGATTCAAGCCCAACGATTGTTCATCCAACGCTCATCACGGTTTTATATATTTAATTTCCGCTTTATGGTTAAATCGTATTTTATTCCGCTTATTATGTCCGCTAGTTTTTCGCTCTAATCCTAGGGTTGCATGATTCGATCCTATATGTTGTGATTCCTCGTTATCGCTATTTACCCTCCATGCATATTCATGATTCGATTGTGCTTATTTATATGTGTTGATGTCTCGATCAATTGATGCATATTTAGTGTTTGTTAATTACGTAATTGTGTTAATTGTCAATCGATATCGAATGCATGATACGATTAGCCTCGAGTCGATGAGATAGATATTCGAGGAAGCATATTCTTTGTGATCCGTTGGAGTTACTTGTTTTCACCTAGAGACGAAAAGAATAGGGAAACTAGTAATTCACACCGCTTTTGCAATGTAAATTGCTCTGTATATATGTGATCTTCCATCTTGTCGGATTAAAATTGGTTAATAGGAACGATAAACATACGCTGGATAGGATTAATGCAGCCTAGGGTTAGTCGCTTTTATCTCGCTTTTAAACATCCGAGTGTTTATGCTTTAATTTACTGCTTTGTTACCTTTGCTTTGGATCAATTAAGCCCTAAAATCTACCAAACCATGTTTGTTGCTTGATAATGATGAATCATTGTTGAGTTAGCTTTTTCGCACAATCCCTTGGATACGATATCGCCACCCTATACTTACACCTTTCGTGTTAGAAAAATAAGCGATCGCTTGCAAAACCATTCTTAGATGTTCTCTATGATCCTCTTCATTCTTTCAATAAATATGGACATCATCTATGAAGACCAAAACAAATTTATCCAAAATGGACGAAATACTATGTTCATAAGGTCCATGAATACGGGGAATGGCATGACTATGAACTCATAGTGGCTATATCTGGTTCGAATGCGCCTGTGTACATCCTCGTAACGTATTTTCACCGGTGATATCTCGATTGAGATCAATTTTCGAGAATAGTCCTGCCTCGCAATTGATCAAACATGTCATCAATTTCGGTGAGGGTACTTGTTCTTTAGTGTCATCTTATTTAGTTCTATAATCGATGCACATCCTCAACGAACCATCCTTTTCTCGACAAACAAAAACAGCGCCTCCCCTGAAATACTATGCCTAATGAAACCTAGATCCAACAACCTTTAACTGGATCTCGCCTCCAACTCTTTGGGGCTATCCTATAGGGTGCCTTCGACATCGAGGCCGATCCGGCCCAAGTCGATGGTAAACTCTAGTTGTCTATTAGAGGCAGCCCAGTAGATTTTCGAAAACACGTCCGAAAATTCTCGGACAACTCTATGTCTTCTACCCACGCCGGGTTTATCCTCTCCGCTCAAATAAACAAGGAATGCATGGCATCCTTTCGGTTCATCATCTTCCTCGCCAGAGCCGATACGATCGAACTCTCCTTCCCATGCCGATTCCATGGAAATGCGCGTTTATCCGTGAAAGTGAAACGAATTTTCCTTTCCTTTAGAATCGTGGAATGATTCTTAGCTAACCATCCATTCCTAGGATTAAGTCTACATCATCCATGGGTATTATGTTTAGATTGTTAGCCGTAACCTGTGATCCTAATGTCAACTCTAGGTTCGAGCAAAAGTGTGTAAACCATAATCCCTCATATAGGCAATGAGATTTCATATCCTCGGCTTGACTTTTCAACTAAGGTCCAGATTTGTACGCATGATTTGGCAATAAAAGAATGCAAGCCAGATCGAACAATACTATAAGGTATGTTGAGAAGAACTCCCATACCGCCAAGCCTCGGTGTTGTTCATTCGCCTCCCATGCAGCGAGGCTCTACCGGTCACCGAGGCGACGGGCGCCGGGTCCTTGGTTCGCGTTGTTGTCTGGCTCGCGTCCGTGCCGCGTGGTTGACGCTTTGTTGTTGTTGTTGAGGCGGTGGTGCCATCCGCATGGGTGTTGTTGTTGCGTCGCCGCCATTGCGGTTCGCGCACCACTTGCCGGGTTGTTGCCATTGAGTTGCCGAGGTTGGACCGGCCGCGCGGCTGGGGTTGAGCCAGATAGCCTTAACGGTCGGACATTGCCACTTGGTTCGGCCACATTCGAACGCGATGACTCGCAATTGTGCCGTAATGCCCTTCGCCTGTCGATTGTAAACACAACATTTGCCGCGGCACCCTTTGTGTGCTCTATGGCATCTAGGCATGGAGGTCCTTATCTGCTCCTCGCGTCCCTTGCGTGGAGCATAAGCTGCTCTTCCAGCCCGCCTTTACGCTGCTTCGCCACGGCGCCATGCATCCTTCCCCATAGTCCCGGTTGGGTTCCCATTTCCTTTTCCTCGTCCAACTGCATTATGGTCCAGCCGACATCGACTTATCTTCTTACATTGCTCGCCTCAATATCTAAAGCTCGCGCAAGAGCTTCTTGTTAGGTCTCCATGGCTAGCAAGAGACATCCAGATTCCATCCTCATGGCCCCGACTTAAATTTTTCCGACATTTTCAAGTCGGTGTCCACTGTTCGTGCATATCTCGACATCTCGCAAAAGCGGATCATAGTCGGCTACCGAAAACCTTTCGCTTTAGCAGAAAAATTGCCCTTTTTCCTTATAGCTTTTGGGATGTATTTTCATACAGTTCCTCTTGAAGTCCTCCCATGAGAACTCCTCGGTTGCTCGAAGAAGGTCTTCTTCGGCCTCCCACCGAAGTCATTTGGTCCATTCACCGAAAGTAACGCATGACAGCCTCGTGTTGTGCATCTTAAGAAATTAAAAATCCGTTCAATGGTTCTAACCCATTGCTCGGCTTCTTCTGGGCTTCCCTTTCCGTTAAAGACCGGTGGGTTTTGCCTCAGGAATATTTCCTCGATCCTTCGATCAGGTTGAGTAGGGGGTGGTTGGGGAATATCTTCTTCCTCTTGCTCGGCGATTCTACCCCTTCCTCTAGGTCTTCCTCGACCTCTGGGTTCTCGTTCCGGGTTTCTTCTCGGAGGCATTCTGCTATAGAAAACATATAACCGTTAATCACTTGTCTCCTTCATAACTTAACATACATAGGATTTTCATAGCCTCTTCGCAAAACGATTTCAAGACAAAACAACTCATCCTTAACATAGACAATTTGTCGCAAAAGCCCACTTGGGTCAAATATATAGATAGGTAATCAAGGTCTGTCAAAAGCGGGATGTTCAAACATCAAAAATCATAAGAAACAAAACAGTAAGGGTTCCGGCCCACACGGCCTTCCAAAAAAAAATATCGAGTTCTAGATCCATCAGTACCGAAATATAAAAAGGAAAAGCTAGCACATGCTAGTCATAACAAAAATTTCAAAACAAAACAGAATCGTCTTCTCCATCCTCCGGGCGTCCTCGCGAGTCGTCGCACCGACGGTTCGCACTCGGCCGCTTCCACCATCGGTATGTCGCGCAGGGGTCCAAAGTTATCCGCGCCGTACAAGTCGTAGTTGTGGCGGATCGGGCTGTAGCATACTCGGATCGGGTCATAGCCATTGAAGGCATCTGATATGCTCATCCGCGCTGTCCGGCGGAAGGGCTCTTCCTCTTCCGGTGGTGGCGGATCGGACGCAGGCGGTAGGGGCGGTAGTGGCGGACGTACTGGGTGTCCAAAAACTGCTGGTGGCAAGACGGGCTCTCCCAGAGATCTAGGCGTCCGCCTGCCCACCTGGTACATCCGCCTCATCTATCCGATGCAGGGTATCACCGATCGACTGTCTCGGGACCTCAAGGTATAGCCACTCTGGCGACTCATCACGCCATGTGTACTCCCGTGGAGGGAGATAGGGTCCCATAGGTGCGGCTCAGAATATCGTATAACGTAAGTCAGATGACTCACGAACCTGGGCAGATCCCCAATCAAATCATAGCCTCGGGGCATACGATAAATGTAATCTCCCGATACTTCTCGGGCATAACCATCCCATGTACAAGGGAGTATAGCTAGAAGTCGCTTAATGCCATCATAGTCAGTGGCGCCATAGGCTCGGGCGTTCCTCCACTGTAGAAGGTGTCATGTAAACTCGCCTAGGTCTTCTCCGGCGCACATCCAACATTCCCGATAGGTGCGCATCAGCTCCTCGGGTGTGGCATGAGGTCCTACCCTCCTCCTAGCGATATAGCGCATCTCCTCCATCTGTCACGATCAAAACTAACATAAGTCAACTATCGTCATCTCAAAAGCAGAAAGGATAACTTAAACAGAACGAGAAGCAACTAGGTTGGAACTAAACAGTCTATAAGGTAGGCAACATCATAAGGTACAACACATATCACAACCTACCTTCTTAGTCTTACCCAAACGTATACCTATAGACCAATAACATCTTAATATATATATGCTACGAGATCCTTGTATTATACCAAACACTTAAACTAGAGTTCAATAGACTCTATCATATTCTGGAGATAGAATTAGGGATTCTGTTCTTCATAACAAATGAAGATCAGTGCGTTAGGAGTACGCGGGTGAAAACCGTACGTAAATCGGAGTCCTAACGAAAGAGATCTAGCTAAAACAAATTTACTGCGCAGTGCAGGAAATTTGCACGATCGTGCCAAAAATATAAATCGAGACGTATGTCGACATAATACGTCTACCATATCCATGTCTTTAGGTTGAGGCTGAACATTCTGAAGCCGTAATTGAGGTTCACGTCATGATTCGTGTCGACGGTCACTCATGTCGAAGTGTGATGAAAGGTCGACGTCGTTCTTCTTCAAAGTTGAGATTGTCCCCGTTCATCCTTCTCGCTCGTCTTTCGTTGTTCGAGCTCGAGGATATCGTCACCTTCATTCTTCCTAATGTTCTTTTGTTCTCGTAAGGAAAAAGAAGTTCATACTTCTATGTTCTTTCACGATACGTGAGCATGCTCCTTAGAGTCTAGGTTCTCTTCGTGATACATATCATTCGTTGAAAACAAGATTTTGAAGATTGGAAATAAAGTCTCATTTGAGAATTTGGAAATACGATTTCAAAATGACATTCATAGTCAACTCATATACATATCAAAAATGAATTCATTCATCACATGTTGATCATTCAACTCAATACCACCATATACTTCCATCTCAAAATTTGAGTAATCGCATCAATACTTATTAGTTTCAAATCAAAGTTTTCGGAAAAACTTTCTTGCTCAAACTTCCATTTCCACCATCAAAATTTCCATAATAACACAATCTTTCAAAAATTCTTCCAACTTGCTCACCATGTAAAAATTTTCCATTTCATGAGTTGAGAAAGAATTGCATTTACCTTTTTCCCGGTTGAGCTCGATGTGATGGAGTGTTGAGAGGAGTCAGTAGATTTCTAGAAGTCCAGTGACTCGATCTAGACTTAGAATAAAAAGAATTTGGGTTTACAAAGAGCACGCCTCGATACCACTCTCATCACGACCCATGATGCTCGATACCATACATCGATTCCGACCTAGATAGCGATCCGAAGGGTGGTCGCGAGACAGCGCGTATGAAAATTAGGGTTTGGGGTGTGCCTATATATGGCAACACCTCGCGCCCCCAAGTTGAGACCTACGATTCGCAGCCTCTTTTCTCGCTTTTTCCATAAAGTTTTGAGTTTTAGCTTTAGGTTCCATATATTTTCATTCTAGAGTTGTTTTACGGATTGTTCTTCGTTAGTTTACGTTTTGTTTACGATCCGTAACGTTTCGTCCGGATGATCTCGCATTTTTCCGTTTTTTCACCGAGGTTGGGATTGCCCAACGTGTTCATCCAACGCCACATCACGGGTTTTATATATTTAATTTTCGCCTTTATGGTTAAATCGTATTTCATTTCGCTTATTATGTCAGCTAGTTTTTCGTTCTAATCCTAGGGTTTGCATGATTCGATCCTATATGTTGTGATTCACATTATCGTTATTTACCGTCCATGCATTGATTCATGATTCGATTGTGCTTATTTATATGTTTTGGTTTCGATCAACTCGATGCATATTTAGTTGTCGGTTAATTACGTAATTGTGTTAATTGTCAATCGATATCGAATGCATGATACGAATGAGCCTCGAGTCGAGGCGAGATAGGATATTCGTAGGAAGTATAGTCTTTGTGATCCGCTTGAGTTACTTGTTTTCACCTAGAGACGTATAAATAATAGGAAAACTAGTAATCTCTGACCGCTTTTGTAAATAATGAAATTGTCGGTTATATATGTGATCTTCCATTTTGTCCGGATTAAAATTGGTTAAGAAGAACAGGATAAACATACGTTGTGGATTGGATTAATGCAGCCCTGTGGTTAGTCGCCTTTCTCTGCTTTTAAACATCCGAGTGTTTATTGCTTTAATTTACTTCCTGTTTTGTTACCTTTGCTTTGGATTGAGTTCCGAAGCCTTAAAATCTCACAAAACCATATTTGTTACTTGGATAATGATGAATCCTTGTTGAGTTAGCTTCTGTATTTTCGCATTACAATCCCTATGGATACGATACTTCGCTTACCCTATATTTACACCTTTTCGTGTTAGAAAATTAAGCTTATCAAATTTGGCGCCGCTGTCGGGATTGTTAAGATCATATAGGAATAACTTGTCAATTTGGAATTATTAATTCAAGTTGTACTTTTAATTTTTATTTTTATTCCTTGCTAATCGATTTCTTCTTTTTCTCCGGTAGTTTATGTTCACAAGATCCCGAGGACCTCTCCGAACTACACTTTGATCCGAAATCGAGAATTCACAAAGGAGAAGGAGAAGGGCAAGAAGAAAGGAAGCAATGGCAAATCGTAATAACGGGGTTCCTCCCAAGTAGGCTGCAGCACTTGTTAGCGGATTTCACGCAATGCGGCCAATATTGGCGACTATGGGACTCGTGTCCTCGTCCGGAGGCGGCAAGACCGCTGAATTACATGTACTGACCTCCCACCGAGCAATTTCAAGGAGGCGGATGGGGCCCAAGTAAATGCTAACAATTTTGAGTGAAGCCGCCCTAATCAAGATGGTTCAAGGGAACAGTTCGAGGAGGAGTCAGAGGATCCGAGCGCCCATCTCGAGACTTATCTCGACATTTGTGACACCATCAAACGTAACGGGGTGCCACAAGACACAATCCGGATGCGTATGTTCGATTCTCTCATGAAATCAAGCGAAGGACCGGTTCAAGACCTTAGATCGCACGGGCATCAGCAGTTGGGCGATTACTGTGAGAAATTCCTTTCAAGTACTTTCCTCCGGCTAAGGCACGTAAGATCATAGCCGAGATTTCCCACTTCTCGATTAGAGATGAATCTTTATTCGAGTCGTGGGAAAGATTCGGGGCCTATTGAGAAGGTGCCCACAAGATGGATTTTCGAGGAGCAGCAGATTACCCGCTTTTACAATGACACCTCACATGAGGAGTATTGTTGACGATCAGCGGAGGTTGCCTTTTGAAGCAGACGTAGACGAGGCCACCGCATCATAGAAGAGATGGCGGCCAACGATTATCGGTGGCGATGGAGAGAACACCGGTGGTGAAAGGCGCAGCAGATTGAAGGTGACTCAATACGACAATATTATGGAGCAGTTCACCTTGTTAGAAGCCAATTTGAGAAAGGAAAGGAAAAGGCGTGGCTCGGATAAATGCCGCAGAGTCGGAGATAATCGAGGTGAGGGTGAATTACATAAATCGGAGGAACAACCGTCACTGGGGAATCCGCGACAATCCTAACAACAGAAATCACCCAAATTTCTCGTACGCCAACCCCAATAATTTTCAACAGCCTCCGCCAGGTTTCTCAGTGCAGAACGGAGTGATTCAAGAGACGAAGAAGCCGAGTCTAGAGGATATGATCGCGATTGGTTGTAAGCAACCAACAATTGGCAACGAATCAGAATTCGTTTATAAGCAACACCGGGCAGAAGATCAATCATTTGGAGTCCACTGTGACGGCTATGGGAAAGCACATGAAGATGATGGAGAATCAAATAAGTCAGATAGCCGCACAATGTGAATGGGCGGCACAAGTCGGGCCAATTTCCGAGTAATACTGAGGTAAACCCTAAAATCACCGTAATGCCATTCATTTGAGGGTGGAAGAGCTTATCAAAGTCATGAGGAGGCGAACGGGCAAACGGGCAAAGAGAGAATCTCACGATCGAGCTCACGATCTTGAGCCCGACCGCGGGACTACGGCAATGAGTTCGCGAGCAGCTTCGGGCGCAATAATTCAAAAACGCCCAGCGACATGTCGTCCGAGGACCTAGCGAGCGACTCAGCGGTCGCGAGTAATTCTCGCCGCGAGAAATCATACGAAGCTTCAGACGCCGCACCTAGCGCCGAGAGCGCCAGCGCCCACGAGACAAAGGAGGATATTGTACATGTACCTAGCGATCTTTGACACGCGGTCGCGAGTCGATCGAAGGGCCAGATGTGAAGAGATTTCACGCACGTGCCTCCAATTCCGCTTTCCAAGCCGTTTAGCAAGCCCAAGCGACGACGAAGTTGACTGTGTTCATGGAGATGTTCCAAAGGTGCACATCAATATTCCTTTACTGATGCACTTGAGATACGCCGGGTTATGTGAAGTTTTGAAGGATGCCGTTACGATAAGAAGAAGCTTGGGAAATTCGAGACGATAAATGCATCTCGAGAGTGCGGTCTTGTCTTCGCAAAAGAAGTTGCCGCTCAGCGTAAAGATCCGGCAGCTTCACCATAGCATGTGTCATCGGATGGCAGACATTCTCAAGCGTTACTGTGTGATTTGGGGGCAAGCATCAACTGATGCCGCTGTCCATTTTAACCGATTGGAGATTGGGGAGATCAAGCCGACCACCATAGCTCTTCGATGGCGTACACATCGGTGACTTATCCGAAAGGGATAGTGGAGGACGTGCTCGTGAAAGTTCGAGATTTCATCTTCCCGGTGATTTCGTTGTTCTCGACATGCCGGAGGATGGGAATACACCTCTTATTCTCGGCGACCATTCCTAGCTACCGCGTAGCATTGATAGGCGTGCGAGATGGAGATCTCACCTTCCGAGTCAACGGCGAGGAGATGAAAATTCTATATATGATGCTATGAAGCGAAATCTCGACGAGAAGACCATGGAAGATTGTCGAGTTATAGAGCGGTGTCGCCCACTCACTTTCAATCAATTGATCCGTAGAGTTTTGTATACTGAACTCGATTTTCTCACCCGAGACCTTGATGAGGCGTGTGACGAGATTTTAGAGTATCTTGAGTCCATCGATGAAGTCAAGGCCCTCCCGAGGAGTCGATGCCTTATTTGGACGTGAGGAAGCCGATTGGAGGAGGGGCGCCGTGGTGAAGAAGGAAGAGACTACAATCAAGATGGAGTTGAAAGAGTTGCGGACCACATGCAAGATGCCTTCTAGGCGATGATGAGACGTGCCGGTGATAATATCTTCGGCTTTGATGATGAGGAGACGTAAACCGATGGTCGTGTTGACAAAGTACAAGTCTGCGATTGGGTGGACGATTTACGATATCAAGGGGTCACCGATTTGCATGCACCGGATCCGCTGGAGAACGAATACAAGCCAAAGGTGCAACCTCAATGCCGATTGAATCCGGCAATGCAAGAGGTCGCCGGAAAAGAAGTGTTGAAGTTTCTTACGCAGGCATGATCTATGCCATATCCGACGGCGAGTGGGTTAGCCCTACTCAAGTGGTATCCAAGAAAGGGTATCACGGTGATCGAGGCGAGACGAGCGAGCTTGTGGCAACAAGACTCGTAAAGGATGGTGAGTTTGCATCGACTATCGTGCTCGAACACGCCCACGAGGAAATACCATTTTCCCGCCCTTTATTGATCGGATGTTCGACAGACTAGCGGGTATGAGTTCTCTGTTTTCTCGATGGATATTCGAGGTACAATCGATTGCCATCGCTCAAGATCAGCACAAGACGGCGCTCACTTGTCCAGTATGGAGTTTTCGCCTATAGGCGAATGCCGCTTGATTGTGCAATGCCTCGACCACGCTCCAAAGGTGCATGATGTCCATCTTCCATGGGTTGATCGAGAATATTATGGAAGTCTTTATGGACGATTTTTCCGTGTTTGGCTCTTCGTTCGACCATTGTCTCCATAACTTGTCACAAGTCTTTGCAAAGATGTGAGAGACTAATCTTGTTCTCAATTGGGAGAAGTGCCATTTCATGGTGAAGGAAGGTATCGTGCTTGGTCACAAAGTCTCGCCAAAGGTTTGGAAGTGGATCGAGCAAAGATTGTCGCTATCGAGCGCCTCCGCCTACAAATGTCAAATCGGTGAGGAGTTTTTCGGTCACGTGGGTTTTATAGACGGTTCATCAGGATTTCTCGGCAATCACGAAACCATTGTGTGGATTGCTTGAGAAAGATATGAAGTTCGTGTTCACGAAGGAGTGTTTGGAGGCGCTCGAGAAATTGAAGTTGGCCCCGATCTCGACTCTGTTTTGGTCTCACCGATTGGAGTCAACCATTCGAGATGTGTGATGCGGCGATTGGGCGATCGGTCTGTGTATTAGGGCGTAAACGAGACAAGCTTTTCCGAGTCATCTATTATGCAAGTAAGACTCTCGACCGCGCTCAAATGAATTACACCACCACGGAAGGAATTACTTGCTGTGGTCTATGCTTCGATAAGTTTAGACCTTATTTGGTGGGCACCACACCATCGCACACACCGACCATGCCGCCATTCGTCATCCATTCGCCAAGAAAGATTGAAGCCAAGATTGGTGAGATGGATCCTCCTTCTTCAAGAGTTCGACACGAGATCAAAGATAGAAAGGGCTGCGAAAATGTGGTAGCCGACCACTTGTCGCGATTGGAGAAGCCATCAAGGAGAGGATAGGAAGATTGGCATAAAGGAGAACTTCCCAGACGAGCACATCTTGGCGTCGTCGATCACACACCATGGTACGTTGATTTTGTCAATTACTTGGTGATTGGAGTTCTACTCCATCGTGCAAAGGTTATTTGAAAAGAAGTTTCTCCACGATGTTAAGTTCTATTATTGGGACGATCCTCATCTCTACCGCCGATGTGCCGATGGTTTGATACGCTGCGTTCCCCAAGGAGAATGGGAGAACATAATCCACGAGTGCCATAGTTCGTTGTTGGCGGCCATTTTGTGGAAAGACAGCGCAAAGATTTGCCACAAGTGGTTTCTTTCGCCTTCGATCTTCAAAGATTGCCAATCTTTTATCAAGAGTTGTGATCGTTGTCAAAGAGTGGGAATGTCACTAAGAAAGGCGAGATGCCACAGAAAACCATCATGGAGGTGGAACTATTTGACGATGGGATCGACTTCATGGGTCCGCTCCCAATGTCTTGTGGTTACACGATATTCTTCTTCTTTGGAGTACGTTTCCCGTTGGGTAGGCAATTCCGATCGTTACGAATCGACTCCAAGGTAGTGATCAAGTTCCTTCACAAGAACATTCGACTCGATTTGGAGTCCCGAGGGCATTGATCGCTGATGGGGATCGCAGTTCAATAATAAGTGGCTAGGCAACGTCTAGCCAAATATGGCGTGAAGCATCGAGTCACCTCCCCTACCATCCACAAGCAAACGGCAAGCCGAGCTCGCCAACCGAGAGATCAAGCGATTCTAGAGAAATCGGTTGTTCGGTAAGCAAAGGATTGGGCCAAGCGGTTGGATGATGCTCTTTGGGCTTACGGATCGCGCACAAAGCTCCCATCTGCTATCTCCATATCAAATGGTATTTGTAAATCCCGCCATTTACCGGTCGAACTGGAGCACAAAGCTTATTGGGCGATTTAGGAGAATCAACATGGATTTCAAGGAGGCCGGTATGATGAGAGTGACCAAGCTGTTAGAGCTCGGCAGTGGAGGAATGAGCGTGCTCGAGAATTCTCGGATATACTGAGGAAAGAGCCGAAATTTCACGACCTCCACATTCGTAAAAGGATTTTCTCCGTAAATGAAGTCTTACTTTACAATGCTCGATTGCGCCTATTCCCGGAAAGCTCAAGTCAAGATGGTGGGGGCATAATGCATTTACCGTGCGTTTGCAATGGGAGTTACTGAGCTCTGCACTGGGGCAACATTTTTAAAGTGAACGCCAAGACCTCAAATCCTACTTCAAGTCACACTTCACCGAGAAGTCAGGTGACCCAGCCTAAACGAACCATGATACGAGGTACCGTCGAGCTAGCGACGATAATTCTAGCATCGCTTGAGAGAGTAACCCAACAGCTTTACACGCTTCGCTGTTTTGTTGTTTTCGTTTTGTTTTGGTTGTGTTTCGTGTTTGTGTCGTGTTTCGTTGTTTTGTTAGATCCCAAAGTTCAATAGCTTTTTAAAAAAAAAAAAAAAAAAAAACGCTGTTAGATCCCAAAGTTTACTATTTAGCGACCACCCTAGCGACCGCGAGGTCGCAAGGGTAACGCGAAATTGGGCGTAACGTTGTTTGTTCGAAGCGACAGAGCTCATGCCAAGCTCGCGATCGCGAGCTCGACCGCGAGATCCGTCGCGACCCGCGCCCGCCCGTGACCAAGCTTTTACCTTTATTTCTCCCAAAATTCTAACCTACACACACACACACGTTTTTGCAACAAAGAGCAAAGAACCCTCCCTCTCAAGCACACAAGCACCTCTTTTCCCCAATTTTCTTGCATTTCTCGTCAAATCCACCCAATGTATGCTATATTCATTTAATTCTTCATGGGTTTACATTTATTGAGCATGATTAGGAAGGATTTGTTCCATTTATCCTCTTGAGGTGGGTTTAATTAACTTTGAGAGACTAGGGCTTATTTTGCTAGATTTGTGTGGTGTTTGAGCATGATTTGTCCAATGATAGGTTTATTCACGTTTATACACGTATATTGTTCGTCGAATGTGCCTACATTGTTGATTTGGGTTTATA
The DNA here is from genome assembly GCA_036937905.1 of Salvia rosmarinus. NCBI lineage: Eukaryota > Viridiplantae > Streptophyta > Magnoliopsida > Lamiales > Lamiaceae > Salvia > Salvia rosmarinus. Next base: position 30,604,078 of record CM072814.1, on the reverse strand, counting down.
AATTGTGAAATAGCGTTTGAAACTTTGCTGATACGCTGACAGCGAATGACTTGCCAGGCGTATTGGCCGCGTCACTGGCGCTTCGCAAGGCTGGCCACGTCGGCGCCCCGTCGGCGATCGCTGCCGTGTTTCGCGATCTCCTAGCGACCGCTAGGTCTCAAGGATGATCGCTAGTTTTCGCCGTAACGCCCAATTTTGAAATTTTTCGTGTGTGTGTTTTTCCCATTGTGTGTTATCTTGCAAGATCATATGATAATATGGGGAAATAATTTGATTAAGTTGAAGTTTGGGGATCTATATTGAGCATTTTGGGTTGACGATGTTTTGATTGTTTCATTCATACACGGCTAACTTTGATATTCTTTTAGGTACAAATATGCCGCGTACTCACGGTCACAAGCGAAAGTGGCAAGAGCATTGTCTCCACTTCCCACGACGACACACGATGATTTCCACGATGAGCATCATGATGAGCCTCATGACGAGCCACGCACGGCACCACCGCACTAATTCGATCCCGAAAATTTTGGGGTCGATCGCCAGTGACTCGTCGAGAAGCCGTTGGGATAGATTGGCGAGATTACGGCATAGCATTCACGCTTCATGTGCCTCAACACGTGTCAAGAGATGGGCATAACCAATGATGTGACGTGGTTAGCCGAGAGGTCCGGGCCGTACTCGCTATCACACCAATTATCTTACATACCGGATCCCCGACGCTCAATTCTTGTCGACCCTCCATGTTCACAAGACAAACGGCATGCGGACTATATCATGTTCGGCTCGACAACGAGCCCGTCAACTCTCCGTGGACGAACTTAATGGAATCATCAATGGAGATCAGGAAGGAATTACATAGGGACGCCGAGTACACATCCAAAGCGTATGGTTAAAGTTCATGGACGCCGACTCGAGCACACTCCATATTATGATGCCTCGAGATCGGGCTAGCTCGTCACGGAATCCAGCCGGTCCGTTACTTCCACCGGCTCCTCACATTCACCTTGCATGGCCGTCAACGCCCGCACCGTCCTTTCACAAGATATGAGCATTCTCGATTGGAGCCGTGTTCAACCGTAAGATGCATGCCGGCATGTTCTTAGCTCGGCATTTCCATGCAATCCACGTTTCGGGTAATTCAAGATTTGTATAGGGGATTCGTTACCCCATTCTCGATTTCTTTGGGATTACGATTCGAGAGTCCGATCTCTCATGACATCTTCTGGACAAGGCGTGCTATACGCCCGTGAGGTTCTCAAGAGGCACCCCGACGTTACTTGTGGCTGTTATATGATCAAACGCCAATCAATCTTCCGCCCAATCCCGAGCTCACAAGCATAAGCCGATACTTTACCCGGATGCAACCGAATATGAGCTCCGCTGCACATTATGCATGGACGCGGCGTGTGCACGCGCAAGGCGAGGTCGGCGCGAACAACCGCATGAGGAGCAAGCCGAGCAAGCCGAACTCGGTGGCTCCCGAGACAAAGCGGATATTGCACCCGCCACCGTTCGAGGCGACCCGGATTTATGATCGATTAGATCACATAGATGGTCGTCTCAACCATATTGACGGAACTTGACATCGATTATGGAGCAGCAGCAGCCATCTACACCCAACAACAAGCACATCTCGAGCAACAACGAAGATGATGGAGATGATGCAAAGAATGGAATCGATGGCGTGGATTTTATCCGCCACCGAGTAGCGCAAGCTTTAAGGTAAGTTTTCTCCCAACTACTCTTTTTCGCAAACCTTATTGTTTCCACATGTTCACAATAAGTTTGGGGAGTAGACGAGTTTAGTTGGTTGAGAATCTGGTTATGTTTTCTATGTTTTATAGGTTTAGTTGTTATGCTTTGGGATCTTTTGTCGTGTTTTGTTTTGTTTTTCGTTTTGTGTCTGCCGATCAATGAGTTAAGTGAAGTATGTTAATCCATGTGGCCAATGACGATAGAAATTTTTGGTGAAATTTGATGATAGTGCGCATGATATGTTAGAAAATGACGCATGAATGACGACGAGATGGCTTAGGCTTATTGTTTTCACCATTTGCTTATCTGTGAGACTTGAGCTTCATCGTATACATATCTTGATCTGATTTACATTAATTGTGTGATATCGCATGTGATTGTCTTCAGAACTTGCCGTGTTTCGTGTCGAGATTGCAATATGTGTTTCGAATTTGGAAAGGATAAAGGCCATCGTTGTTAACCACTTATCACCCAAACACTAACCCGATGATATATACCATTTGTCGCCTTCTTTGAGCCTTTATTAGACTTTTTCTTCGATTAACCGGATGATAGGAGGTGAGGATGGATATGGGAATCAAAAAGGTGAAATTTTGATGTAGTGACGATGAGAAAAGTTTCGCTTAGAAAACACATATGTGGTGAAGAATAGTACCTTTGTTGTATAAGATAAACCCTATAAGCTCTAGAAAAGAAAAGAAAAGAAAAATGTTAAGTTCACTATGAGTGTTGAGCATAAAGGTTCTTCAATCAAAGTATAGGTACCTTCGTGGCATTAAAACGTTGATTTAGCACGTTGGGAAAGAAGAGGAAATGGACAGAAGTCCATATGTGTCGAAAAAAGTATAAATGGGGTGCTTGGAATATTCTTGAGTCACTTAACCATATTTTATCCTACCTTAACCAATGTGCCTACATTACAACCTATGAAAAGACCTCTTTGATCCTAATTTGAACACAATGACGTGGTGGAGAATTAGAAACGGCAAGCCTATGGTAAGATGTTGCATTGCATTGATCGTTGAGTGTATACACGCCCCATATTTCTTTATGAGTTGAGTGTATCCTATATTGTACACACATGCCGTTGTGAGGATTGAATTATATAAGTTTTTGCCGTCAATTGTTGTTTGTGTTAAGTTGGCTAACGTCGTCATGTGCACTAATGTTTTTGAGCGTTGATATGCTTCGAGGCCTAGAATGGTTATCATCTTTGCTACGCTCGTTGATCTTTCCGTTGTGTCTTCTGCTTTTGGTTTTTGTTTGAGGACAAACAATGATTTAAGTTTGGGGTTTGATAAACGCGCATTTTACACGCTTATAGTTGATATTTGAAGATGAGTTTAGCTCGCTTAATGTGCGCCACGTATCGATTCCTAATGTTTTATCTATTTCTAGAAGATCTTGCGCTTGGGTGTTCTTTTGGTGTTGTGTAGGTCCATATGTTGAAAATCGAAGCAAGGAACCACGACGAGCCAAACACACATTCTCGGCGTGTTTCTAGCGACCAGCCTAGCGGTCGCCAGCCGCCGCTAGGAAACACGCGAGAACCCAGCATACCGCTGACAGCGAAATAGTGCCCGCGAAGCCCAGCCGAGAAAGCCACCGGACGATTTCTCGCGACTGGATCAGACTTCCTAGCGACCGCCAGCAAGGTCATGAACCAACCAAGCGGGCGCAGAGGCGATCACGGGCGAGAAGGCACAGAGAATTACCTCGCGACCACACCCAGCGATCGCGAAGGGTGGTCGCGACGGCAGCGGAAGTATGAAAATTAGGGTTTGGGGTGTGCCTATATATGGCAACACCGCGCCCCCAAGTTGAGACCTACGATTCGCAGCCTCTTTTCTCGCTTTTTCCATAAAGTTTTTCGAGTTTTAGCTTTAGGTTCCATATATTTTCATTCTAGAGTTGTTTTACGGATTGTTCTTCGTTAGTTTACGTTTTGTTTACGATCCGGAACGCTTCGTCCGGACGATCTCGCATTTTCCGTTTTTACCGAGGTTGGGATTCAAGCCCAACGTGTTCATCCAACGCTACATCACGGGTTTTATATATTTAATTTCCGTCTTTATGGTTAAATCGTATTTCATTTCGCTTATTATGTCCGGCTAGTTTTTCGCTCTAATCTAGGGTTTGCATGATTCGATCCTATATGTTGTGATTCTGTTATCGTTATTTACCGTCCATGCATCGATTCATGATTCGATTGTGCTTATTTATATGTTTTGGTTTCGATCAATCTCGATGCATATTTAGTTGTCGGTTAATTACGTAATTGTGTTAATTGTCAATCGACATCGAATGCATGATACGAATGAGCCTTGAGTCGTGGTGAGATAGGATATTCGTAGGAAGTATAGTCTTTGTGATCCGTTTGGAGTTACTTGTTTTCACCCTAGAGGCGTAAAGAATAGGGAAAACTAGTAATCTCTGACCGCTTTTGTCGTAATGTAAATTGTCGGTTATATATGTGATCTTCCATTTTGTGCGGATTAAAATTGGTTAAGAAGAGCAGGATAAACATACGTTGTGGATTGGATTAATGCAGCCACAGGGTTAGTCGTCTTTCTCGTGTTTAAACATCCGAGTGTTTATTGCTTTAATTTACTTCTGCTTTGTTACCTTTGCTTGGATTGAGTTCGAAGCCTTAAAATCTCACAAAACCATATTTGTTACTTGGATAATGATGAATCCTTGTTGAGTTAGCTTCAGATTTTAGCATTACAATCCACAGGATACGATACTTGCTTACCCTATATTTACACCTTTCGTGTTAGAAAATTAGCGATCACCCCACTCCGGACGACCCGGACCTGGAGGCTTACTAATACTAGGAGTAGTATTTTAGGTTACAAGACTATGATAAAGATGCATAATAACAATAAACCGCATGCTCGAACATGATATAATGATATAATAAGAATAATCTAGATGCTTGACCATAACATAAGATGATGTCATAATGATTCAAACGGGTTAGCCATCGGACCCCAAAATCATAACCATGGTCCGATGGACCTCAATAGTTCATAACAAGATAAAGCATAAATAAATGAGTTTAGAGTTTAGCAATGAAAGTGTGTGAATACATATATGACGATATGCATTCAAGGTGAAAACCACAAATTCAAATAAAGCGTCGAGGACACCGAACTCCTCAACACATTCCCATCACCATCATCGAAGCTCAACCCGCACATTTAAAACAAACATGCAGGGCTAAATAAGAAATTGCACTCGGTGGACTCGTGCCGAAAACATTTGATATTAAGATTACGCCAATATCGTAGTAAGTCACAAAGGTTTTAGTTGAAATGCCTTTGCTTACTAAAACATTTTCGCTCATAAACATAGCTCGCCGAGCATTTTCTTGGTGTGTATGGTCCGATCTCATAGTAACAATTCATAACAAGATTAAAAATTAAACGTCGAGAGGAGGCCTCCTTCTACGATGCCGTGACCTACCGTAATCCCGCATGAGACACGATCACTCTCACAAGCATATGTTAACATAGCAATAGTTCCAACCTTCACGCCAATCCTAGCTGTGACATTTATTATCCCAAGACAGACCCGACATTAATAAAAGGTCAAGCGCGACCAAATGACATAACTGTCATAATATAGTTCCAACCATCGCCATGCCCCTACCCGAGCATAACAGATAGGATCCATACACAAAAAGCAGAATATTTTGGTGTAATGCAAAACATTTGTCAACGGTTGTAGAATAAGCATTGTAAATAAACTCATTTTGGAATAACAGTAAAGTCACATCTTGTTTGAAAAGTAAGCCCACCTGGACTATGGTTCGTTGTAAATTGAGTCCTAGGTTTGTTAAATGCGTCAAGATCCGAACAAGGCGTTTGCGTCTTTACTTCTGAAGCGAGGTTTTAGTATCGTCGCTCAAGTCTCTCGAGACTTTCAAAATCTAAGATGAACCGATAACGATATCGGGTGAACTGAATTCCTTAATGAATTCAATACGTTTCCAATACGTATATAATTGAATTGTTCTCGTTCCTCGAGATACGTTCAACGTATAAGCACGTTTTTTCGATATACGGATTTCATTTGTGAAATCTTTTCTTACTAATGAGGTATCATACTCAATTAGTATATCTTACGCGTACTGACGTATTTATCAATCGTATAATCGTACGTTTGACTTAAAAAGTCAACGAAGTCAACATCGGTCAACAAAGTCAACAATTTTGACTTTCAAATAGTAATTCTTACTATTTCGCTTTATAAATCGAATTTGATCGATTTGAAATCGTAAAGTCCTATTTCTCGATTTATCACGTAAATCAAGGACTTATAACGCATTTAATAAACCCTTTTTATAATTTAAAACGTATATTTTTGATTTAAAAACGTTATATAATAAACGCTTGTCTCAAACATAGCAATCTATGTTTATAAAATTTTATAAAATTCAAATATGTCCATAATATTAATTAACATATATTTTATTAATAAATCGAATTAAAAAGGATTTAAAATCCTTTTAATTATCAAAATTTCGATAATTAATTCAAAATTACTAAATGACTTTTGAAAATTTTTCTAAATTAATATAGTGTATTATTATACACTATGGTCCAGAATATGAATTTGTAATATCCATATGATATTGTTTGTCAATTATTAATATATATACATATATATATATAATTCGGTAATTCTATAAAATATGGAATAATCATCCAAAAATTCCCAAAATTGATATACACATAGTATAATATCCCAACATCAATATATGTCACAATTATAACCTATAGTTCATCATAATCATCCATTCAACAATATATAATAATATTCACGGTAATTTCAAGATAATTACCCAATAATTATCAAACAATTTCTAAAAATTCTAAATAATTTACTACATGCTTAAACATTATAGTATAACAATAATACATCATAACATTATGTCACGCCCCCACTCCGGGTATCCCGGACTAGAGGGTGACTAATACTAGGAATAGTATTATAGGACAAATGGACTAAGATAAGGGTCCACATTGGTTATAAACTAGCATGCGTAATGGTGGCATAAGATAATATCCCGATAGTTCAAAAGGTTTAAGCTATCAGACCCAAAGATTAAACAGTGATCTGATGGACCTAAATAGTTCAAACGAGACATAATGTAAAAGAGTTCGGGGTTTAGCAATGAAAGTGTGTGAATACATGTATGATGATATGTATTCATGAAAACCAAATCCTAAATAAACAATCGAGGACACTGGACTCCTCAAGACACCTCCATCATCACCATCGAGCTCAACCGCACATTTAAAAACAAACATGGGGCTAAGTACAAGAAATTGCACTCAGTGGACTCATGCCGAAAACATTTGATAATATTTGAATTACGCTGCCAATATCGAGTAAGTCACAAGGGTTTTAGTTAAAAATGCCTTGTGCTTACCAAATCATTTTCAGTTCGTAAACATAGCTCGGCCGAGCATTTTCTTGGTGTGTATGGTCCATATCTCATAGTAACAATTCATAATAGTATTAAAAATTAAACGTCGAGAGGGAGGCCTCCCATCTACGACGCCGTGACCGGCCGTAATCCCGTACAGCGCACAGTCACTCTCTACAAGCATATGTTAACACAGCGTATAGTTCCAACCTTCACGCCAATCCTAGCTGTGCATTTATCATCCGCACAGACCCGACATTTAAAAGGTTGGCGCGACCCAAATGACATAACTTCGTCATAATATAGTTCCAACTATCGCCACAGCCTCTACCCGGCATAACAGATAGGATCCATACACAAAATGTAATATTTTGGCGTGTAATGAAATAAAACATTTGATAACAATTGTAGAATAGTACTGTAAATAAACTCATTTTTGGAATAACAGTAAAGCAAATCTTAGTGGGGTAAGAAAAGGCCCACATTTTGAAGATAAGAAGCCCACCTGGACTATGGTTCGTTGTAAATCGAGTCCCAGTTTGTTCGTGACGTCCGAATCCAGTTGTCGCGTTTTAGCGCCCACACTTTTATGAAAAGCGAGGCTTTAGTACGTCGCTCAAGTCTTTCGAGACTTTCAAAAGCTAAGATAACTTCGATTGTCACAGCCCCTTAAATCCTAAGTACGGATTAACAGGGACTATAACTCTAAACAGGGACAAAAATACAAGGAAACTCTTTAACAATAAACGTGATACATATGTCATTTATATTCTCGACTATATTACATAATTTAGGGTTCTTGCAGCGGAAGACGTGTGATATGTACATATGACGATGTACAATCAAGGTATAAAACATTTCAATGACAACATTCCTATTGCTCAACACCGCCCATCCATCATCCGCTCAACCGCACATTTAAAAACAAACATGCGGTCGAGTACAAGAATGCACTCGGTGGACTCATGCCAAAATATTTTATTTTCTTTCAATTACATCGCCAACATCATGGTAAGACACAAGGTTTTAGTTGAAAATGCCTTGTGCTTACTAAAATATTTTCATCATTTCATAAAATCATCCTCGCCGTGCATTTTTCCGTGTGTATGATCCATATCCCTTAACATCCTTTCATCATATCATCATAGTCGAACGTCGTGAAGGAGGCCTCCCTCTACGACGCCGTGATCGGCCGTGAATTGTCCTTGCAAAGACACAAATACCTTAGTGTACACGTTAATCCTAGCTGTATTGTCCTTCCAAAGATAGGATCCGATATCGATTTTCATTCATAAGTTGGGAGCGACCCAACACATTCATATCATTCATTCCGGATAGGATACATACACAAAACATAAACATTTTTGGCAGGTAATCATGTAAACATTTTATCAACAGTTGAAATAAGCATCGTAAATAAATATTTCAAAAGCATTTTATTTTTGAGTAGAGTAAAGCCCACCTGGACTATCGATTGTCTAAATCGATTTCTTGGACTGTAAGTCCCAGACTTAGCCTATCTATTCCTGGCCTTGAAGTTTTGGAGTAGAAACTATTCATCGAGTCTTAGAATCCATATTTCTACTATAGTGTATATCAAGGTATGATATACACTCAATTGAGCATGTAGGAAACACCTATTCAAATGGTTCACGTTAGGGCATGCTCCCGTAAAAATATCATGTTGTGTTGTTTTATTATAACCGCACATCTTATTTATGCTCTATCGTACCTTGCGACATGACATAATGAATGCATCGATTAATAGCATGTTAGTCACACAAGGCATACTTCACATAGGGGTTTCCAACACTTAGTAAAATTTCAAGTGTTAAATTTCAGCAAACTAGCTTGAAATAACCCAAGTGGCAAACTTTGACGATTCATAACTCTCGAGTTAGAATACGTATGGCCGCAAAAAGATACATTCTGGAAACCTCTAAACATGTACTACAAGTTCTAAGAAGGAATTAAATCAAAAGAGTCATGGTTCTGAAGATATAGGGTCTCAAAGTGGGCAACTCAAACTGACTTCTATACTTAGAAATTTTTCAGAATTTTCAGTTTTAGCTCAACGACGAGGGTTTTATGAGGCTCGTGACTTTTTGACTCACAATGCCAAAATGGCTGCAGGCTACCAATTTAGAAACCTTGTAACAAGTACTACATATTTCATGAAGACCATACTAGAAAATATCTAACGATCGAGAATACATAAGTCCAAAGTTGACTAGTTGAAATGGACAGTTTCCAGTAGATGACTTTGGATCGATGAAAGGTATACCTATAAAACTTGGTTTGGGATCAAACTTTCCAGATCATAACTAGACATGGTGAGGAACATTTCTTATGAAGAAACCCAAGTACAAATCGGACTACAAATGGCTTGAACATCTCACGTAAAAGTCATACTCTAACAGCCTATTACATGAAAATTTTTACTAAGGCAGTTTGTCCAAAAAGCTTACTGTAATGTATCAATTTTAAAAATTCACCATGAGTTCATTATAAGGAATCTGGAAATGAAACCAATCATATTGAAAATCCACTTAAGTCTAGTTTAATCCAGAAAAAGCCTCACTCACTGATTCACAATAGATTGGGAGCTAAAAATATTTTACCACAAGCTATCACTCCCGTGACAGTGTTGTGCAGTTAACTTGTAAAATCTTTAATAAATAGTAAACATTTTTAGAAAATTCTGAAAATTTACAGACATCTTCTATACGTGCTGAATTATATTTCTACCAAATTTTAGAGTTTTCTCATTAGCCAAACTTAAAACGAAAACCACGTACTATGGGTGATGAACACGGCGATTTCATAGATTTGTGCAGTGTTTTTGATAAATACAATTAAAATAGTAAATCAAGTTGGATTGACTTGAAATTTTACAGAGGAATACTAGACACATATGATTTAAACATATTAAAATTTCACAATCATGGGACCACTGTAACTTAGTCAAATAAATTCGTGAAGTTGCTGTTCGTCCAGGTAATCAACATGCAATGATCAAAAGTCTTGAATCTACCTATTAAATCAACATGCAATCACTTTCAAGCATAGACCCAACACATTCAAGCATATTGATGAACATGCATGTATATATCTTGACTAAAATAAACTTATGGTTATAGGGCCTTTACCTTGGATCAGAATTTGACAAGGTTGAGAGAGAGATGGAGGTGCGACGGAGCTCATGCTCCGTTGAGATGAAAGTGGGGGAAGAGCTCTCAACCCCTTGCAGATTATTTAGAGAGGAGGAGAGAAGGGGACGGATGTATCTGAATTGGGGGGGGTTGTGTGGTGGTGGAGAATGGCTGAAATGGTGTAGGTGGTGGGGTGCTTATGGTGGTGACACCTAAGGGGCATGTGTCCTTCTACACACATGCACACCTACACTACACACTACACTCACATTACATGCACGAAATTGTACCTATATATATATACATATATCAGATTTTAATAGTGTAGTTAGGTTATAATTAATCCAATGTCACTTAGATACATGTAATAGGACAAATCAACAAATAAGTGCTTAGTATATATGTGTATATAGCTCTCGGCTATTACACTATGCAAAAGGGTCCAAATTTTATTTTCTATGCCAAACATTGATATATGTTATGACATATAGTTTAGATGATAAATAATATCATAGGATAAATTAATGGCATCATTTTATGCGATAAAATCGAGTTCGAAAATTAGGGTTTTCAAACGCTTGAAAAATTGGTCACTACCAAATCTTGATGATCTAGCATTGATTTAATGCTAAATAATACTGTAATTATATATACTAATCATAGGAAATTAATTCCTATAATTTCTTGATCGATTAAAACGCTGCTTCATCTCAAAACGTTAACGCTTGAAAACGCTGCAAAACGCTCATTATCGACTCATCTCGAAATGGTCGTCATCACTTTATTAAATTATTCCATTAATAATGGAATTTAATTCTAAGCTTAATTTCTTAGAAAATATCATGAATTTTAACTATCGATACTGAAATCAACGTTAAAGAAAATACGCCTATACACTTCATATACTCATATTCCTTAATTCACAATTCTCGGTGAATATAAAATAGAATTCATTCCTTCAGAATAATCGAAATCATTATTCGATATCTTATGGATTGAATCATCTCAAATAATTTCTAATTTACGGTTTTAAATACCGTAATTAGGCATCTAATCATGGGTATTACATCCTACCCCTTAAAAGAAATTTCGTCCAAATTCGCATACCTCATAAAGTATGGGTATCTTAACGTCATAACATCATAACTTTCCACGTGCTTTCTTTTTGTCCATGGTTCCTTCATTCGATTTTCATTAAAAGACCCAAACTTGCTTCTTTAATCGTTACATCGCATAATCAAATTAGTCGAGATTTTCATCATAACTCATCTCGAGTCAAAGGTCACGTCATCATGTTGGTTTACGAGAATTGGGTCATTTTCGATTTCAATCATCGACACGTGGAAAACATTTCGCACTTTCCCCAAATGTGGTGGATGTACCAAGTTATAGGCTACTAGGCTATCATTGCTAGGAGCTCGAAGGTCCTATAAAACGTGATCTCAACATTCTTGTATATAAACTTATAATTCCTCTAGATGGAGAAATCTTAAGAAACTTTAATTCCGCATTCAAGAATGCAGCTCGGGTTTACGCATACACAGTAAGACTTTTGTCCGTCCTAAGCTTTTCTTATTCCTCGCCTCGTTGGTAGATATCTTAATCGTTTCATTTACAACGCCGTGACTTTATACCTTGCTCACCTACTTTGTTACAATAAAGTGATGGTCAATACTTTTTTGAAATACGCCTCATAAGGCTACATTGATCGTTATTTGGTAGCTATGGTCGTGACGTAAACTTACCAAGTGGTACAATATGTTCTCACTTGCATCTCGTTTAACACTTGTGTTCTATCGTATCCTTAAACATTCATATTGTCCCTTTGATCGCCTCTTCGCCTCGTGAGTGGACATCTATGTTAAGGCTCATTCTCGTGTCTAACTCCTTTGGGAGTTAGTTAAAAATCTAGTGGGTACTCTCAAGTCTCTATCCGAACCGACAGGTTTTGGTACTCCTTGTAAATATAAAATTTCCTTTCAGATAAACGAGTTAACTTATCGATCTACGAGTCATCCGAATGCAGACAAAACATAATTGGCGAGTCAATCCACTACTAGCTATATAGTAGTGCGACTTCTTTATGATTTTGGTAAAATCTATCATAAAATCTATTTCTATATCATTCTATTTTCATTCGTAGTTCTAGATTATAACCTCTTATAAGGCCTTTGATACAATGCCTTTACTTGTTGGTAACCGAGACATCGCTCGACAATCATGGTTTCATCTCATTTCATTCCTTGCTAACTAACTTTTCTCGTGAATCATAATACATCTTAATAATGCCGGTTGGCGGTATGAGAAGGATCATGAAATTCATTCTTGGTTTCATTTCTAAGCTTATTATTGCTTGAAATATATGTATATCTCTTCCTTAGACAATATAACACCATCCATACCCTTAGAATCCTTCACTCTTCATTCCTTATCTTAATTAGTATTCTATTTCATTCTCTCTTTTAGTCATATTTCACCTTGGTTGTGGGAATACTACTTACATTCGTCCCCGATCGCCCGACTATTATTGTTCTCGTTTTCTTAATCTTTCCAATGAGTTTTCCTTTTATAAGGACATACCATAATTTAGACTGAATTTTATAACTTAAGCATTAGATTCTACATTAACCTTCCTTAAGTGATTATTTATCACAATTATAATCTTTACCGATTCGAGCCATCTTTTCTATCCCGTATCCAAGTTTCTTTGCTCGACTAATAACTTCAACTTTTGTGAATTGTGAAGGGTTCTTAACTTATTGTTATAGGAGTGATGTTCTCGCGACTTTGGTATTTATACTCTTCGTCACTATCGAGGTAATAGATTTTGGCACTCGTGAAGTCGTATAATCTCCTTTACATACAAACGGGCTAACTTGTCGATCCATAAGTATTTTGGATTGGTAGGAAGTGAGCACTCTTGGTGAGTCTATCAACAATTACCAATATAGCGGTGTTCCCTCTTTTTGATTTGGGTAAGTTCGTAACTGTAATATTCCAAAGGAACGAACGTACGATTACGGTATTCTAAACCCGTAATTAGGGTTTTACCGTATATAATTTTTGACGACATCGAATATTGTGATTTCAACACGATATCGTTATAACGAATTCTTTCTATAATTTACTAAGTAGTGTGAATTACGGAAATGAAATTTATGAAATGATACGACAGTATTATTTTTAACGTCGAACGCGTATCGAACGTCAGTATTATGGAAATCTCTGAGCTGTAAAGCTTGGAATTAATTTCCATCCTAATTCCTTGATTAAAAGGAATATATTTATAAAGTAAGTACGAGCTTACTACGACCATTTTGAGATGAGTCGATTTTGAACGTTTTTAGACGTTTTGAACGTCAACGTCTAGAGACGTTTTGAAAAATGAGTTTAATGCTCGGGAAATTATAATAATTAATTTCCTATTATTATTTTATATAATTTCAGTATTATTAATTATTAAAAATCGAATTTTCAGTTATTAAAATTCGATAATTTGGTATTGAAATTTTCGAAAACCCTATGTTTATAAACTTTGGTTTTTCACATGAAATGACACCATTAAATTATCATATGGTATCTAAACTATATGTTATGACATATATGAGTATCATTAAGCTATGAAATCAGTTTTTATATCATTAAAACTCGATAACAGATTTTTATAAGATTCGAAACATGATTCTTGAAATTAGGGTTTTATATGCATGAATCAATGCTATAATTTTATCCTATGCTTTTAATTATTATCTAAATCATATATTATGATATATATGTGTATATTTGAATCGAAAATTACATGAGTATCAATAATAGGTGTGATTTATAATTTTTATCCTATTTTCCTAATTTTGGATCGGTGATTTCGAAATATACATATGTGTTGGATTTAATTATTTTAATGGCTTGTATTATATATCTATGACCTATACTATGATTAATAATTTGTATTGGGATAGAATAAAAATAAAATCAGCTCCTTGAACACCACATATGCACCGGCCATGCTCCCCATAAACATAATTACCACCCTCTTAACCACCAATGCATGGACACCCTTTAACACTAGCCTAATGATCACTACACCCTCATCATGGGGCTACCTTACACCCCATTGGACAAGTGTGATGTGTGTGCCGTGTATGAGTAAGAAATAGGGGGAGAGAGAGACTCTTCCTCTTCAAACCATTATACACTCTCACACTTATCAAACACCCTTCTATTCTCTCCCTCACATTTCTCTCTTCTTCCTTCTCCCATTCACAAATCTTGGTACATTAACCATTGTGCTTGAAACCTATACCCTTTCAAAGGTAATAGTCGACCATAGCCACGATTTTCATCCTCCTTTGTTCAAAAATTTCGAAGCATGTTATATATGTGTATGTAGGTTTTTATTGTTCTTATGTATGAGCTATTGTGTACAAATATGTTCTTGATGTTTATATTGTTTAAAACATGAGAATATATGCTTGGATAATCTTATGGTGTTATATGTGAAATGTATGAATGGATCTAGTGAATGTACATGATTTTCGAACCCTAGCTTATTGAAATGATTTTCGAAAATTGATAAAAATGTTTATGTAATGACCGATTGTTCTAGGTATTTTTAAGGATGAATTATTGATCTATGATATGATTTAAGACTATGGTATGATATTTAAAATTTTTGGAATACCCTAGCTTAAAATCTTGATATTACCGTGAGCTTTTTAAATATGTACATTGGTGTATAATTTTTATTTCAAGCATACAATGGTATATTAATATTTTATTATATTAATTATGTGATATGTGATTTTGTTGGAATTTTTGGAAATCAATTACCACATTAAAATCAAAAAAACCGTGAGTATCCAAGCTCTTCAAGGTGATGATTTAATTTATTTTTGATGAATGTTTTAATGTTATAATGTTGTATTATGATGTATAAACATAGTGTATAATTATTAGAATTTTTGGAAATCAAATACCATAAATAAATCAAAGAAGCCGTGAGCTTTATGCTCTTAAGGTGATGATTTAATTGGTTTTGATGATTGTTATGATGTTATATTACTATACTATAGTGTATAAACATAGTATATAATTGTTGGAAATTTTGAAAACCAAATACCAAAGATTAATCAAAAAGCCGAGAGCATGTATGCTCCATATGGTGGTGATTTCAATTGGTTTGGTTGATTTTATGATGTTATAATGTTATAATATAATGTTTAATGATGTTGGAATTTATTTAGAATTTTTAAAAATTATTTGCTAATTATTCGGTAATTATCAAGTTAATGCCGTGCAATATTGTTATATATTGAGAAATGAATGCTTATGATGAACTATAGGTTATATTAATTATATATATTGATGTTGGGATATTATACTATGTGTATATTAATTTTGGGAATTTTTAGATAATTATTCCATATTATATGGAATTACCGAAATGAATATATATGTAAATATACTGATAAATGACCAACAATATCATATGGATCTTATAAATTCATATTCTGGACCATAGTGTATAATAATACACTATATTAATTTAGAAAATTTTTCAAAGGCCATTTAGTATTTTTAATCTAATTATCGAAAATTTCGATAATTTAAAAGTGGTTTTAAAATCCTTTTAATTCAGTTTATTAATAAAATATATGTCTATTTATATTCTGGACATATTTTGAAATTATAAAATTTTACAAACATAGTTTACTATGTTTAAGACAAACGTTAGGTTGTTAACGCTTTAAAATCGAAAATACGCTTTTTCTAATTATTAAAGGTTTAATAAATGCGAATTATTTATAAGTCCTCGATTTACGTGATAAATCGAGAACTAGGTCTTTAAGTTTTCAAATCGATCAAATTCGATTTATAAAACGAAATAGTAAGAAATTACTATTCGAAAGTCAAAATCGCCGACTTTGTCGACCGTGGTCGACTTCGTTGACTTTGAAAGTCAAACTTACGATTATACGTTCGATAAACACGCTAATGTAATGCGTAAGATGTGCTAATTGAGTACAATACCTCATTAGCAAGAAAGGATTTCACAAATGAAACTTATATCGAGAAACGTGCTCATACGTTAAAACGCTTAAGCGAGGCGTCAAACCGAAATAGTTGAACGTATCTCGAGGCGAGAACAATTCAATTAAATAACGATTTGAAAGCATATCAATTCATTTGAGGAATTCAACTCACATCGATATCAAATATCGGTCATCTTTGAAAGTCTCGCAAGACTTGAGCGATACTAAAAAACCGCTCGCCGTAAAGGTGTGGACGCAAACGCGCGACGGACCTCGACGAATCGAACGAACCTAGGACTTTTTACAACGAACCATAGTCCAGGTGGGCTTCTTATCTTTAAAATGTGGGCCTTTTCTTACCCCACTAAAACGTGACTTTACTGTTATTTCAAATGAGTTTAGTTACAAAGACTTATCCTACAATCGCTTAACAAATGTTTTATTGCATTACCGCCAAAAATATTTCGTTTTGTGTATGGATCCTATCCGTTATGCCCGGTAGGGCTATGGAGATGGTTGGAACTATTATATCAATTGTTGTGGAAGCACCCAACCTTTTAATGTCGGGTCCCGTGCGGATGATAAATGCCCAGCTAGATTGGCGTGAAGGTTGGAACTATGTTGTGTTAACATATGCTTGCAGAGAGCGACCGCACAGACGGATTACGGCCGGTCACGGCGTCGTAGACGGGAGGCCTCCTCTCGACGCTTATTATTTATTATTATTATGTATTGTGACTATGAGATACGGACCATACACACCAAGAAAATGCTCACCCGAGCTATGTTTTCTAACCGAAAATGATTTGGTAAGCGCAGGCTTTTCAACTAAAACCTTTGTGACTTACCCGATATTGGCAACAGAATTCAAATTCTATCAAATGTTTTAGGCATGAGTCCACCGAGTGCAATTTCTTGTACTTAGCCCGCATGTTTGTTTTTAAACGTGCAGTTGAGCTCGATGGTGATGATGGAGGTCGTGTTGAGGAGTCCGGTGTCCTCGATCGCTTATTTAGATTTGGTTTTGCCTTGAATACATATCGCCATATATGTATTCACACACTTTCCGCCGCTAAACTCTAACTCTTAACCATTATGTTCATCGTCTTACTATTGAGGTTCATCAGATCACGGTTTAATCTTTGGGTCTGATGGCCTAAACTCTTTTAATTATTTGGATAATATCTTATGCCATATTATGCATGCTTGTTTATAACCAATGTGGCCATTTACTTTGGTTAATTCGTCCTATAACACTATTCCTAGTATTAGTCACCCTCCAGTCCGGGTTGGTCCGGAGTGGGGGCGTGACAGAAGTGGTATCAGAGCTTTTGCTCTTTGTAAACCCAAAATCCTTTTTATTCTAAGTCTAGGTCGAGTCACTGGACTTATAGTAAACCACTGACTCCCCTCAACACTCCATCACATCGAGCTCAACCGGGAAGAAGGTAACTGCATTTCTTTCTCGAAACCATGAAATGGAAAATTTTTTTACATGTTGAGCAAATTGGAAGAACTTTTGAAAGAATTGGTTATGATGAAAATTTTTATGATGAAAATGAAAGTTGAGCAAGAAAATTTTCCAAAATACTTTTGGGTTGAACTAATGCAAATACTCGAGTATTGATATGAAAGTACATGGTTGTACTAGTTGAATGATCAACATGGGATGAATGAATCCATTTTTGACATGCATATAAGTTGATTATGATTGTTATGTTGAAATCGTATTTCCAAAAATTTTCAATTGAAACCTCATTCCAACTTTCAAAATTTTGTTTATGATGAACGATATGTTATCCTAAGACGAACTTAGACTCTAAGGAGCATGTTCATATATCGTGAAAGAACATAGAAGTACGAACTTCTTTTTCCCTTACGAGAACAAAGAATGATAGGAAGAATGAAAGTAATGATGGCCTCGAGCTCGAACGACGAAAGACGAGCGAGAAGGATGGACAAGGGTGACCTCAACCTTAAAGATGAACGACGTCGACACTTCATCACTATTTCGACATGAGTGAGCATCGACTCGAATCAAGACATGGACGTCACTTACGGCTTCAGAATGATCAGCCTCAACTTAAAAACCCGAAGATAGTAGACGTATTACGTCGACATACGTCTCGATTTACAAATTGGCACGATCGCGCAAATTTCCTGCACTGCGCAGTAAATTTGTTTTAGCTAGATCTCTCTCGTTAGGACTCCGATTTATGCATGGTTTTCACCTGCGTACTCTAACGCACTGATCTTCATTTTTATGAAGAACAGAACCCTAATTCTGCCTCTAGAATACGATAGAGTCCGTCGGACTCTAGTTCGAGTGTTTGGTATAGGATAAGGATCTCGTAGCTTATATTAAGATGTTTTGGCTTATGTATACGTTTGGGTAAGACTAAGAAGGTAAGTTGTGGTATGTATTGTGCAGTATGATGTTGCCTACCTTATAGACTTGCTTGACCTTATCTAGTTGCTTCACGTTACGCTTAAGTTGTCCTTGCACGCTTTTGAGACGACGATAGTCGACTTATGTTAGTTTTGTTCGTGACAGATGGAGGGGATGAGATATCTCGCGAGGAGGAGGATTGGACCACACCCCACCCCAGAGGAGGAGGTGAGTATTTACCGCTCCAGCTGGATGTGCGCTGGGGAAGACTTGGGTGAGTTTTTGGCATATTATCTCCGTCTTTGGAGAGACGCCCGAGCCCACGGCGCGACTGACATGACGGCATCCAACGCGCTAGCGATACTCCCCTGCACCTGGGATGGGTATGCCCGAGAGATATCGGGAGATTACATCTACCGGGCGATGGGCAGCTACGACTTGGTGGGAGATTTGCCCAGATTCGTGAGTCACCTGACTTACGTGTACAAAGATTTACTGGCAAGACCGAGAGGACCCTACCTCCTCCCGAGAGTATACTGGCGGGACGAGTCGCAGTGGCTATACACAGAGGTTCCGAGGCAGATTGACCCAGTCGTGCCTCCTTTCCTTTTTGACGAGGGAAGGCCTGCCCGCTTAGAGAGGGCAGCACGCCCTAGAGCCTTGGGAGAGCCGGTATTCCCACCCTTACCTGTCGGACACCCCGTACGTCCACCAGTACCACCTCCACCACCTATGGTCCCCGCCGTAACACCAGTCGAGCACTTCCGTCGGACAACACGGATGAGGGTAACAGATGTCGCAGGTGGCTACAGCCCGATTCGCCACGACTACGAGCATCGGGTGGATGCGAGTAACGCCTTTAACCCCCTGCGAGACATACTGTTGGTGGAAAGCGATGGAGCCGGGTCCATCTGGGACCGCCCGCATGGACATTTCTGACAGCGAGGACCACTCCGAGGAGGAGGAAGATCCCGAGGAGGACGGACAGTGGGAGGACGCATGATGTAGACCCTGACGAAGCTTAAGGAGATTTTTTTTTTTGTGTTTAAGCTTCTGTTGTTTTCCTTTTTCCTATGGTTACATTTTAGTGTTGGACTTAGAACCTTAACTTTTGGAAGGCCGTGTGGGCCGGGACTTATGTTTTATTTCTCTTTTTGTATAACCGTTGGTTTTGAACATCCCGCCTATGGCGTAAATTTTGATATATATATACACATGACCTAATAGGCTTTTTATGCAAGTTATGTTTGTTAAGAGTGATATTCATTTGGAATCGTTTTACAATAAGGCCATAATAGTGTTGGGGTATGTTGAGTTGTGAAAAGAATAAGTGCCTAATGATTACCGTTTATAGCAAAGATGCCTCCGAGAAGAAATCCGGAGCAGAACCCGTGGGTCGAGGTCGGGAAGGCCAAGAGGAAGGGTAGGATCCCGAGCAAGAGCCAGAGGAAATTCCCCAACCACCACCTCCACCTCAACCCAATCGTAGGATCGAAGAAATGTTTCTAAGACAGAACCCTCATGTCTTTAACGGGAAAGGTAGCCCGGAAGAAGCCGAACAATGGGTTAGGGCCATTGAACAGATTTTTACCTTTTTAAGATGCACGGCACACGGAAAGGTCGTCGTAGGTTACTTTCCGGTGATAGGACCACCGGTGACTTACGGTGGGAGGCGGAAGAAGACTTTCACAAATTAAGCAACTTGAAGAATTCTCGTGGGAGGATTTCAAGAGAGTCAGATGAAAAGTACATACCTAAAAGCTATAAGAGGAAGAAGGAGCAGAAATTTTCCCGCTAAAACAAGAAAGGATGACCGTGACCGACTATGATCGCACTTTCGCGAGATGTCGAGATATGCACAGAATCGTGGACACCGACTTGAAAATGTCGGAAAAGTTCGCGCGGTGGCTAAGAATGGAGATACGCATGTCATTGCCGACCATGGAGACCGTCTACATCGAAGCTCTCGCACGAGCTTTAGATATTGAGGCGCCATGACCGAGAATAAGTCGGTGTCGCCTCGCACACACAATGCGCTGGATAGAGAAAGGGAAATAGGAACCCAACCACGGAATAACAACCGCGGGGCTATGGGGACGCTGAGTACAAGCGCCCGTGGCAAGGAAACGCGCGCCACAAGGGCAAAGCTGGAAGAGAGCAACATATGCTCCACCGGCAAGGGGACCACATGAACAATTGAGGGTACCTCAATGCCCTCGATGCCATAGAGCACACAAGGGTGTGTGCACGGAAAACGTGGTAAGCTGTTACAAGTGCGGGGCAAACGGGCATTACGCCAACAATTGCCCAGTGTCACGTTCGGATGTAAGGCCGAACCAACCGGGCAATGCTCAGCCATTAAGGGCTATACAACTTCAACCCCAGCCGCAGTTTATTCAACCCCTCAACTCCAAGTGGCAACAACCCCACCCAACAACAACTCCAACAACAAGAATAATGGCAAAGCACCAAGAAGAACAAATCAAGAATCGCAGCGGGGCGTACCACCGCCCAACAACAGAGGCGGCAACCACCGCACTAACGCCAAGAAGAAGAAGAAGAAGCCGTGCAACGGCCGCCCGAATCAGCCAGACAATAGCCCGTCGGCCTCGGTAAGCTCAGTTAGAGCCTACGCCCAGATAGGAGGCGAGCTAGCGTAACCAAGGAAACTTGGCGTGTATGGGAGTTCTACTCAACCTACACTGTTATAGTATTGTTCGATCACGGTGCTTAGATTCTTTTATTGCAAAATCATGCGAGAAATCTTTGGGCCTTAGGTTTGAAAAGTCAAGCCGGATATGAGAATCTCATCGCCTATAGGAGGGATTATGGATTACACACTTTTGCTCGAACCTAGAGTCGACATTAGGATCACTTAAGGTTCGCTAACGATCTAAACATAATACCCATGGATGATGTAGACATAATCCTCGGAATGGACTGGTTAGCTAAGAATCATTCCACGATTCTCTGTAAGGAAAGGAAAATTTCGTTTCACTTTCCTGGACAAGAAGCTACGCATTTCCACGGGATCAGCATGGGGAGGAGGATTCCGATAGTATCAGCACTACAAGCTAGGAGGATGATGAACCAGAAGGGATGCCATGCATTCCTTGTTTATTTAAACGATGAGGATAAACCCAAGCGCGGTAGAAGACATTGAAGTTGTCCAAGAATTTCGGACGATTTCGAAAATCTACCGTGACTACCTCCTAATAGACAACTAGAATTTACCATCGACTTGGAGCCGGATCAGCCCCAAAGGTCGGGCGCCCTATAGGATGGCCCCAAGGAACTAGAAGAGTCGAAAATCCAAACCAAGAGCTTTTGGATCTAGGATTCATTAGGTCGAGTGTTTGACCTCGGGAGCGCTGCTTTGTTTGTTAAGAAGAAGGATGGTTCTTTGAGGATGTGCATCGATTATAGGGAGCTAAATAAGATGACACTAAAGAACAAATACCCTTTACCCGCACTGATGACCGCTTGATCAATTGCGAGGAGGGTGTATTCTCTAAAATCGATCTTAAGTCGATACCATCACCTGAAAATACGGTCGAGGATGTACCTAAGATCGCATTCGAACCAGATATGGCCACTATGAGTTCATAGTTATGCCATTTGGATTAACCAATGCACCACCGTATTCATGGACCTCATGAATGTAATATTTCATCCATTTCGGATAAATTTGTTTGGTCTTCATAGATGATATCCTTATTTACTCAAAGAATGAAGAGGATCATAGGGAACATCTACGAACGGTTTTGCAAACCCCGAGAGACGAAAGACTCTTTGCTAAGTTTAGCAAATGTGAGTTTTGGTGAAGGAAGTTATGTTCCTTGGACACATCGTGTCTCAATGAAGGTATAAAAGTAGATCCACCAAAGTGAGGCCGTGCAAGAATGGAAATCACCAAGAACACAAAGACGAAATTAGAAGTTTCCTAGATTAGCTGGTTACTATAGGAGATTCATCAAGGATTGTCCAAGATTGCAAGGCCGATAACCCAACTACTCTAAGGGAATCAAGTTCAATTGACCGATGAGTGCGAGATGAGTTTTCAAACACTCAAAGAAAACTGACCAAAGGTGCAGGTTCTAGCAATCCCGAAGCGGACAAGGGGTATGTGGTCTATACCACGCATCTAAGACCGGATTGGGTCAGTGTCTTGATGCAAGAAGGAAAAGTGATAGCTTATGCATCCCGACAACTCAGACCCCACGAACTGAACTACCCAACCCACGATTTGGAATTAGCAGCTGTAGTTCATGCCCTAAAAATATGGAGACACCATCTCTATGGTGTGAGATGTGAGATCTTCACGGATCATAAAAGTTTGAAGTATTTCTTCGAACAAAGAGATCTGAACATGAGACAAAGAAGATGGCTAGAACTAGTAAAGATTACGATCGTGGTATTAACTATCACCCGCAAAGCGAATGTAGTAGCTGACGCCTTGAGTCGTAAGAGCCATACCAAGTTAGGATGTCTCTTTATACAAGAGGAAAAACTCGTTGAAGAGTTTGGTAGGATGAGGATTGAACTGGTGGAACCGCCTGAGACAATTGTGAGCTGTATCGCTACACTCACACTGGCACCTGACCTAAGAAAAAGAATTGTCGAGAAACAAAGGATGGAGGAAAAGTTGGAAAAGATCCGAGAAAGACTAAGGTCTGAAGGATTCAAGAATTTCCAAGAGGCGCCGGATAACGCCTTGTTGTTTGAAGGTAGGATATGCGTTCCTGACGACGCAGAGCTTCAGAACGAAATCATGAGTGAGGCTCACGATACGCCCTACACCGCCCACCCAGCGAGATTAAGATGTCTCGAGACCAAGGAAAAATTTTGGTGGGAAGGCATGAAACGAGACATAGCTTCTTCAGAGAACGCTGCCTTGTTTGCCAACAAGTGAAGGCACTACACCAACGCCCTACGAGAAGTTACAACCATTGGAAATCCAGAATGGAAGTGGGACGATATAACAATGGATTTTCACAAGCTTACCCAAATCGAAAAAGGAAACACACCATATGGGTAATTGTGGATAAACTTACCAAGAGTGCTCACTTTCTACCTATTCAAAGCACTTATGGATCGATAAGTCGCCCAATTGTACATGAAGGAAATTATACGATTACATGGAGTGCCAAAATCTATTACCTCTGATCGAGACTCCAAATTCACATCCAGGTTCTGGATTAGCTTACAGAGAGAATTGGGTACTATACTCAATTTCAGTACGGCTTTTCATCCACAAACGGATGGGCAATCAGAAAGAACGATCCAAACGTTAGAGGATATGCTTAGAATAGTAATATTGGACCAAGGTGCAAAATGGGAAGATATTTTACCTCTGATTGAGTTTGCCTACAACAATAGCTACCAAGCGACGATCGGCATGGCCCCACACGAAGCCTCAGATGGCAAGAAGTGTAGATCACCACTTTATTGGGACGAGGTCGTGAGAGAAAAGTTATAGGGCCTGATGCGGTGAACGAAATGATCGAGATCGTTCGACAAATTAGGATGAGGATAAAAGAGGCTCAAGATAGGCAAAAATCTTACGCCGATACGCGTAGATCCGAACTACGATTTGAAGATGGAGACAAAGTATTTCTTAAGGTCTCTCCATCGAAAGGATTGTCGTGTTCGCCCGAAAGGAAAGCTTAGACCCCGCTTTATAGGACCATATGAGATCTGAGAGGATAGGTCCAAGAGCTTACTGAGGTTGGCTCTTCCGCCAAACCTAGGAACGTGCATAACGTTTTTCACGTGTCGCAATTGCGAAAATACGTTCAAGATCCTAAGCACGTAATCCACCAAGACGACGTGATTCTCAAGCCCGACATGAGCTACGAAGAGGAACCAATGGCAATCCTCGACTATAAAGTCCAATGACCACGAGCAAGTCAATCTGCTAGTCAAGTCAATCATGTGGACACCACGGACAAGAAGAAGCCACGTGGGAACTTGAAGAAGCGATAAACGAACGATACCCGATTTATTTTTCTAAAGGTATACAAATTTCGAGACTAAATTTTTCGAAGGGTGGAATGTAATATTCCAAAGGAACGAACGACGATTACGGTATTCTAAACCCGTAATTGTGGTTTCACAGATATAATTTTTGACGACATCGAATATTGTGATTTCAATACGATATCGTTATAACGAATTCTTTCTATAATTCACTAAGTAGTGAATTACGAAATGAAATTTATGAAATGATACGACAAGATTATTTTTAACGTCGAACGCGATCGAACGCCAAGATTATGGAAATCTACGAATGTAAAGCTTGGAATTAATTTCCATCCTAATTCCTTGATTAAAAGGAATATATTTATAAAGTAAGTACGAGCTTACTACGACCATTTTGAGATGAGTCGATTTTGAACGTTTGAGACGTTTTAACGCCAACGCCTAGAGACGTTTTGAAAATGAGTTTAATGCTCGGAAATTATAATAATTAATTTCCTATTATTATTTTATATAATTTCAGTATTATTAATTATTAAAATTGAATTTTCAGTTATTAAAATTGATAATTTGGTATTGAAATTTTCGAAAACCCTAAGTTTATAAACTTTGGTTTTTCACATGAAATGACACCATTAAATTATCATATGGTATCTAAACTATATGTTATGACATATATGAGTATCATTAAGCTATGAAATCAGTTTTTATATCATTAAAACTCGATAATGTATTTTATAAGATTCGAAACATGATTCTTGAAATTAGGGTTTTATAGGCATGAATCAATGCTATAATTTTATCCTATGCTTTTAATTATTATCTAAATCATATATTATGATATATATGTGTATATTTGAATCGAAAATTACATGAGTATCAATAATAGGTGTGATTTATAATTTTTATCCTATTTTCCTAATTTTGGATCGGTGATTTCGAAATATACATATGTGTTGGATTTAATTATTTTAATGGCTTGTATTATATATCTATGACCTATACTATGATTAATACTTTGTATTGGGATAGAATAAAAATAAAATCAGCTCCTTGAACACCACATATGCACCGGCCATGCTCCCCATAAACATAATTACCACCCTCTTAACCACCAATGCATGGACACCCTTTAACACTAGCCTAATGATCACTACACCTCATCATGGGGCTGCCTTACACCCCATTAGACAAGTGTGATGTGTGTGCCGTGTATGAGTAAGAAATAGGGAGAGAGAGACTCTTCCCTCTTCAAACCATTATACACCTCTCACTTATCAAACACCCTTCTATTCTCTCCCTCACATTTCTCTCTTCTTCCTTCTCCCATTCACAAATCTTGGTACATTAACCATTGTGCTTGAAACCTATACCCTTTCAAAGGTAATAGTCAATTATAGCCACGATTTTCATCCTCCTTGTTCAAAATTTCAAGCATGTTATATATGTGTATGTAGGTTTTTATTGTTCTTATGTATGAGCTATTGTGTACAAATATGTTCTTGATGTTTATATTGTTTAAAACATGAGAATATATGCTTGGATAATCATATGGTGTTATATGTGAAATGTATGAACGGATCTAGTGAATGTACATGATTTTGAACCCTAGCTTATTGAAATGATTTTCAAAATCGATAAAAATGTTTATGTAATGACCGACTGTTCTAGGGTATTTTTAAGGATGGATTATTGATCTATGATATGATTTAAGACTATGGTATGATATTTAAAATTTTTGGAATACCCTAGCTTAAAATCTTGATATTACCGTGAGCTTTTTAAATATGTACATTGGTGTATAATTTTTATTTCAGGCATACAATGGTATATTAATGCTTTAGTATATTAATTATGTGATATGTGATTTTGTTGGAATTTTTAGAAATCAATTACCACATTAAAATCAAAAAAACCGTGAGTATCCAAGCTCTTCAAGGTGATGATTTAATTGGTTTTTGATGAATGTTTTAATGTTATAATGTTGTATTATGATGTATAAACATAGAGTATAATTATTAGAATTTTTGGAAATCAAATACCATAAATAAATCAAAGAAGCCGTGAGCTTTATGCTCTTAAGGTGATGATTTAATTGGTTTTGATGATTGTTATGATGTTATATTACTATACTATAGTGTATAAACATAGTATATAATTGTTGAAATTTTGAAAACCAAATACCAAAGATTAATCAAAAGCCGAGAGCATGTATGCTCCATATGGTGATGATTTCAATTGGTTTGGTTGATTTTATGATGTTATAATGTTATAATATAATTTTAATGATGTTGGAATTTATTTAGAATTTTTAGAAATTATTTGCTAATTATTGATAATTATCAAGTTAATGTCGTGCAATATTGTTATATATTGAGAAATGAATGCTTATGATGAACTATAGGTTATATTAATTATATATATTGATGTTGGGATATTATACTATGTGTATATTAATTTTGGGAATTTTTAGATAATTATTCCATATTATATGGAATTACCGAAATGAATATATATGTAAATATCTTGATAAATTACCAACAATATCATATGGATCTTATAAATTCATATTCTGGACCATAGTGTATAATAATACACTATATTAATTTAGAAAATTTTCAAAAGCCATTTAGTATTTTTAATCTAATTATCGAAAATTTCGATAATTTAAAATGGTTTTAAAATCCTTTTTAATTCAGTTTATTAATAAAATATATGTCTATTTATATTCTGGACATATTTTGGAAATTATAAAATTTTACAAACATAGTTTACTATGTTTAAGACAAACGTTAGGTTGTTAACGTTTTAAAATCGAAAATACGCTTTTCTAATTATTAAAAGGTTTAATAAATGCGAATTATTTATAAGTCCTCGATTTACGTGATAAATCGAGAACTAGGTCTTTACGCTTTCAAATCGATCAAATTCGATTTATAAAACGAAATAGTAAGAAATTACTATTTGAAAGTCAAAATCGTTGACTTTGTCGACCGTGGTTGACTTCGTTGACTTTGAAAGTCAAACTTACGATATATCGCTCGATAAATACGCCAACGCGCGTAAGATGTGCTAATTGAGTACAATAACCATTAGCAAGAAAGGATTTCACAAATGAAATCCTTATATCGAAACGTGCTCATCGTTAAAACGTTTAGTTCGGATACGTTAAACCAAAATAGTCGAACGTATCTCGGGAACGAGAACAATTCAATTAAATAACGATTTGAAAGCATATCAATTCATTTGAGGAATTCAACTCACATCGATATCAAATATCGAAGTCATCTTTGAAAGTCTCGCAAGACTCGAGCGACGTACTAAAACCTCGCTGTAAGGTGTGGACGCAAACGCCGCGACGGGACCTCGACGAACGAATGAACTTAGACTTTTACAACGAACCATAGTCCAAAGTGGGCTTTATCTTTAAAATGTGGGCATTTTCTTACCCCACTAAAACGTGACTTCATCGTTATTTCAAATGAGTTTAGTTACAAAGACTTATCCTACAAATCGCTTAACAAATGTTTTACCGCATTACACCGCCAAAATATTTCGTTTTGTGTATGGATCCTATCTCATATGCCGGGTAGGGCTTTGGAGATGGTTGGAACTATTATATCAATTGTTGTGGTAGCACCCAACCTTTTTAATGTCGGGTCCCGTGTCGGATGATAAATGCCCGCTAGGATTGGCGTGAAGGTTGGAACTATGTTGTGTTAACATATGCTTGCAGAGAGGACCGTGTGTCGACGGATTACGTGGTCGTCACGGCGTAGATGGAGGCCCTCTCGACGCTTATTATTTATTATTATGTATTGTGACTATGAGATACGGACCATACACACCAAGAAAATGCTCGGCCGAGCTATGTTTCTTAACTTAAATGATTTGGTAGCGCAAGGCTTTTCAACTAAAACCCTCGTGACCTACCCGATATTGGCAACAGAATTCAAATTCTATCAAATGTTTTGCATGAGTCCACCGAGTGCAATTTCTTGTACTTAGCCCCGCATGTTTGTTTTTAAATATGCAGTTGAGCTCATGATGGGTGATGATGGAGGTGTGTTGAGGAGTCCAGGTGTCCTTCGATCGCTTATTTAGGATTTGGTTTTGCTTTGAATACATATCGTCATATATGTATTCACACACTTTCCATTGCTAAACTCTAACTCTTAATCATTATGTCATCTTCAGATAACACTTATTGAGGTTCATCGATCACGGTTTAATCTTTGGGTCCGATGGCCTAAACTCTTTAATTATTTGGATAATATCTTATGCTATATTATGCATGCTTGTTTATAACCAATGTGGCCATTTACTTTGGTTAATTCGTCCTATAACACTATTCCTAGTATTAGTCACCCTCCAACCGGGTTGGTCCGGAGTAAATTGCTTAGCTTAGGAAATAAATTATCTATGCACATATTAACATATGTAACATAATTTCTAAGTTTATAACATGCTAGCATGATTTATTACACAATTAATACATGCTAAAAATAATAATTTAAACCGTAGGATTATTGAAAAATTAGGTTTTATCAAGCTTGTTCGATATCTAACCTCAAGCATTTGAGTCGATCGGTTGTAGGATAATTAGAGCTCGCTTATTTGAGGAAGGAAAGAAGAAATGTTTTGGTTTTTTCTCAAGAAGTGCTCACTGCAAAGGAGAGGAAAAGGAATGAGAAGTGTTTTGTGTTAAGTTTCAAGACAATAAATACACTTAACAAATACAAGGAAATGAATTGCACATATTATGTATCTCTGCTCTCTCTCACACAAGACACAAATGAATAATTTGTGAGTCAAAGATGATTATGTCACACAAGAAATATCTCTTACAATTCATTAACTCGTAAGCTTTATTAAAGTTTTGGTATTAATAAAACAATTTTTTGTCCCATATTATACACATAGTCACGACCTTCAAGAGTGGAGAGGGATGAAAATTTTCAGATTTTTCATGTTGTATTTCACAAGTGTATTGTGTACACTCTATCCCAAAATATTATACACTCAAGTGTATTAAAATCAAGATTAATCATTGTGTACAAATTGTCAACCATTTCCTCCACACAAATGAAAAGCTAGAGTATTTTCATCTATACATTTTACTTGGTAAGTGTGTATTAATACTACACTTAAGAAATAACACAAATTGGATGATCAAAATTAAAATAATCCTATGTTAAAAACAATTGAAGTTCTCGCATTTACAATAAATTAATGCCTAAAATTCATTTTCATGCTATAAGTAGATATATAGCATAATATAAATCCTAGATGATAAATTATATCATAGGAAAAATTATTGAATTAATTCATAGGTAGAAAACCCTAACTCTCGATTTAGGGTTTTCGAGAATCTTAAATAATCACAAATATCATTCCAATATTTTCTAGCATTAATTCAATGCTAAATAATATTCTAATTATATAAAATAATCATAGGAATTTAAATATCATAATTCCTTGATCGTTAGACTCGATTCAAGTCATCTCAAACGTTAACGTCAAACGCCTCAAACGCTTAAATATCGACCATATCATAATGGCTCAAATAAAGCTGATTACTGCTCTATTAAATATATTCCAATAATAATGAATTAAATTCTAAGCTTAAACTTAGAAAAGATTACTTAGATTTCAATTATCGATACGCAATCGACGTTGAAATTATACCGCTGAAATACGCTACATATTCGTATTTCTCAATTCACATCTGCTTGTGAATAAATCAGGAATTTATTATTCCAAAATAATCAAATCATTATTCGATATATTAATAATCTAATTATCATAACAATACTCTAATTTACTAAATTAATATCGTAATTAGCGTTTAAATAATCTGGTATTATATTCCACCCCTAAAAAAAAATTTCATTCCTAAATTTACATACATCAAAAAGTATGGGGCATCTTAGCACCATAACATCTTAAATTTCCACGCGATTTTCTTTTTGTCCACGGTTTCTCCACGACTTCATCAAAGACCCAATTAAATTCTTAATCATTTAATCATACGATCAAATTGTCGAGGTGTTCATCACAACTCAGATTTGAGTTAAAGATCACGCCATTATGATGAATTACGTGATTTGGGTCATATTCACATTTCTTTAGTCGCGACACTGAAAATCATTACATACATTCCCCAAATTTTAAGCGAAGTACC
Organism: Salvia rosmarinus; assembly: GCA_036937905.1. Taxonomy (NCBI): domain Eukaryota; kingdom Viridiplantae; phylum Streptophyta; class Magnoliopsida; order Lamiales; family Lamiaceae; genus Salvia; species Salvia rosmarinus. Next base: position 30,573,150 of record CM072814.1, on the reverse strand, counting down.
AAACCATAAAGCATCGGGCCTTTTATTTCTGTGGATCCTCGTAAGGTCCTATAAACATAATCTTAACGCTTCTTTGTACTTTTAAACTTTATAATTTCTATGGAGAAATCTCATGAACTTCATTGCGATTTAAATGCGGTTCGACCACTGCATCAGAGTAAGAGACTTTGTCCAGACCGAGCTTCTCCTGCCACTTTATTTGGCAAATATCTTAATCATTTCATTTACGCTGTCAAGACCTTATACTTTCTCTCACCTACTTTATAAAGTGGTGGTCGATAATTTTTTCCATATAATGCCATCGCGGCATGTCAATCATGTGCTGACAAACATGGTCGACGAAACTTAATAAGTGGTAAAACATGTTCCCACTTGTACTCGATTTAATATGAATGTTCTCATCGTATCTTTAAATATTCATATTGTCCTTTTATCGCCCATCCGTCTGGGAGGGACATCTACGATAAGGTTCAACATCGCATATAACTCCTTTTCGCGAGCTAGCTCAAAATCTGTGGGTAAACTTGAATCTCTATCTAAAGTGATAGGTATCGGGACCCCTTGCAAAGATACTATTTCTTTATGTACGACTAAGATAAATTATCGACCTCCAGTCATCCTAATAGGTAGAGACGAGCATATTTGGTGAGTCGATCACTACTACCCATATAGTAGTGTTATTTCTTTGCGATCATGCTAAACCTATCATAAAATCCATCGCTATGTCATTTCATCCTCATTTGTATCTCATTAGAGATTATAACCTCTTATAAGGTCATTGACAATGCCTTCACCTCTTATAATCGAGACAATGCTCACAATGAGGTTATAGCTCATTTCATTCTTTACTATCTAATTTTTTTTTTCAGAAACATAATATACTTTAATGTCGGCTGGTGGATGGCAGGAGGAATATCATGAGCTTCATTCATGATTTCATTTGCTAAGCTTTTATTGCTTGAAATATATATATAACCTTTCCTTAGAAAATATGACATTGTCGTGTGCCTCTTTAAAAACCCTTCACCTCTTCATCGCGTGATAGTTTATACCACAATTGAATCTTTACTCGATTCGAGTCCCTTTTCTATCTCATTTTTAAGTCTCTTGCTCAAGAAAAAAATCCAAACTTTTATGGTTTGCTAAGATCTCACGACTTATTCCATATAGGAAAATGTCTCCAAAATTTTGGCACGCACTACATCGCTATTTCAAGTCGTGAGTCGGTAATTTATTCAGGAGGTTCAAGTCATCGCTGCGCCGACTATCATCTTTCTCACTTTAATAAGTGGCCTCACCTCCAATTGTCCATGAAGATTTGATTCTTCGAAGACATCGTGTCTAAGGAATATTACTCTTGTCGAAATTCATATATTAAACTTCGCAAAATTTTGCTCGACTCTAAAAGTCCGCAATACACCCTTCGATGTTCTTAGGTTCTTCGCCCTTCATATGGATAAGAACATCGCTCATAAAGATTTGGACAAATTGTCTAAGTACATATGGAACACTCGATTTTTGAGGTTCATGAATAGGTCAAGTGTATTAGCTCGTCCGAATGGTACGACTATAATCTCATAGTAACCATATCTTATTCGAACAATTTTGCTTTCGTACATCGATAATTATTTACATAAGCCACCATTTACATACGAGTCTCATATTATCATAGACTTTATGTCTCCGAGTGGCTTTCGCCGAATCGCACCTTTCGCTTAGAACTTGCCTATTTCAGTTTTACCTCCTATATCCGATGATCTCTCTCTCAAAGAGCCTGGTCACACCGCCCCTGCTACTTCTTTGATTTCGTGTGTATTACTTTTATCGAAAGTGAAGTTGATTTGATAACGGTAATTCCCTTAATCCTTGAGGCGATAAGATCTTTCCTTTGCCATTCTCATCTCTTTTAGTATAATAGACTGGCACAGACGTGAGGCGCATTTCGAACATCGTGGTACAACCATTCCTTTATGCCCGTCTTGTGTAACTTGCGGGAACCGTGATAAGTACCCGAGGTGCCGCTCCTCATGCATTATATGTATACTTGAGCCTGCGAGCGAATCCTCGTAAGTCCGCCTGAAGTCTTGGAATTTTCTACTGGAGAAGATATTATCTTGATACTTCTTTTTGCAAGATCCGCCATCTCTGTTGGCAAACGATGGATAAGTTATGGATGTCATCTTCATCTATCTCTCCATAGTTACGAGCATTCATCCATAGGTGTAGAAATTCCTCCAAAACTGTCCTAAGCTATGCCAGCTTTATAATAAAAGAGTCGATACTTACGTGAGCTTTATACTGTATGGGCTTGGGTTAACCTTTTACTCATCGACTCCTTTTCTTACCATCTAGAAAGATAGTTCTAGGTGAGCCATCCTTAAATTAAAGCAATTGAGGATCCAAAATCCGCTGTATAGAATTTCAATGAGAGAGGCTATGTCTGCGTGCTTCTAGTCACGTGAGTGACATCCATTTGAAAACTTCTTTTGAATTATATCTACGCTCCACATAGATATTATGATCTAACTCATTTGTTAGAACTTAAAGCGATCCTAGGTCCAATTCTAAACTCGAGCAACACCGCGATTGCCATAATTCTCGTGATAAGCTAAGAGATTTTCATTTCGATTTGTTTACCCGAATTGGGTTCTATCGCTTTCACGCGACATTGTAGCGATGTTGGACAACTAAACACCTATATCGTAACAGGAAAAATTATAAGTATTATGAGAAATTTTTCACATCTATCGTGCCTTCCCGATTACATTCAATCTGCTGTGAGAAGTATAGGCTCGTCTATGGTGTCCTCGTCATCAAATAAACATCTATTTCATACATCATTGTCCTTTCCTTGGGCATTATGCTTTTCATATGGCCTTCGTTGCTGCGTTAATCATATCCTTCTCGATTATCGATTATTATGCTTTTATCAATAGATTCTCGTGGTTAGGTTTATATCGACCTATCCTCGATATTAATATCTCGATAACTTAATCTTATCGTAGGGATCGTGATGTACACGACACTATCATTCATTTCGATCCAAAGATGAATGATTAAATTTTCCTTTTCACTCTATCAATCTTGGAATATATCTCTCATATCCTTACTTTAAACTCTTTCCGTAGAAAGTTCTTGTCTTGGCATTTAGTGCCATCGTTTGTAGTATCCTTTCGTGATATACGCCATTTCTTCTTATTCTTTATTGATTCATCATGCAATTTCGCATGGATAAAAATCCTTTCATTCACTAGGACGTATTATACTTCTTGACGCCAAATATCTTTACCATTTTCTCGACATTCGATGAATGCTTCATTCTTATGTCGAATACTTAATATTCCACTTTATTGGTCACAAAAGTATGAGGGGTAAGATTTACAATTAGATTCATCTTAAGATTCTTCCATGTGAATCTTTCATTTGTTCTCTCGAAAACATTTCCTTTGTAAGAGTCTAAAGATGTTATCTTGCTTGTTAATTTCTAAGACACACAAGACAAACGCTTTGTGTCAATACAATTTAGAGTACTAAGATCCATTTCAAATAATGAATCTATTTCTTATCGCTTCTTTACTCCAAAGGAATTACTTTACTTATCAAGTCATAATATTGTCAAACTTATCTCATATTGTGGCTATCTCATATTGTATAGCTCATAATTTCTTCAACTATTTTGACTTTTGTTCTTTTTTCGAGCATGGTGTAAGAAAGTATTATTACTTTCATTATACTCGCCTACTCTCGTGGCTAGAACCAGTCATTATTGTCATATAGCTTGGTAAGGTAGTACATTTGTACACCATAACTTAGACTCCAAGCATCTCATAACCATGTCTTCATTTTGGAGATATCTTCCATACTTGATTTACATGCTAGGCTATCCTAGCTGTTCACATCTCAAGGATTACGATTCCTCAATCTCATTATCATTGGTTTAAAGTCTCAATTATTGAATTGATTATGCTCAAGATAATCTCATTGATGAGGTATAAAACGAGAGATTAGCATATCCGAGATGCTATCATTTCTTTACATATATATATCCTTGAAAGAATATTGTGCATCTCCATTCTTTAAACATGTCCAACCTACTAAGGAGGTTTTAAGGACAATCAACTATCTTAAAGATAAGTTGTAACTCTCGTTATGTCATAATGAGGGAAATTATATCTCAAGGATATACGCACTTCCCTTTACTTCAACTCTTGTATTCCATGCTAAAGAGTATCTCATTCATAACATTTCATTATCATAACAAATACATGAAGATATAACTTCACCTTTATCAATATCTCGTAAACCTATCGTGGGCCATTGCATCCATGTGCATCATCAAGGAAAATATCTCGTCTCGTCGAGATCTTATTTACATCATATCTTCTCGATGTCTATCACTCCACCGATCCGAAACTTTTAGGTTATCAAAATAAGTCAACCCACATCATACCGATGTTTATCACTTTACTAATTCAAAACTTAGGTGACAAGATAAATCAACCTTCATCTCACCTATCGGTCTCCGTGATCAAGAAAATTGCATCATGTCGACTTCCAAAAGATATGGGTTCGTGATTCAAAATAACATATCTTACTATTTGAACCCATTTATTCCTCGAATCTGAATAATTTGGGATCTAGGGTCCCAAGACCGTAATGACTTACTACCGAGATTTCTTTTGGTCATATGGGTGGCTGGACACCATCACAAATATTTTCTCACCACATGAGGATTTGCTCAAAGGACACATTATAAATTTCTCAGTTGAAAATTTTCTTTCGTAAAAGTGAGAAACTTATATAATTTCTCGCTTGAACTAGGTCATAGAGTTAAACTCAATGACAGTAAATTGATAGGGAATAGGATCAATCCTTATACATTTCAGAAAAGTCATCAACAAGAGTTCTTATATGCGATATATGCGCTTTCGTATCACCGAATACTACTTTCTAGTATCATTATAAAATTCTACTCAAGACCAGAAAGTTCTCATTCTATATAACTATAAACCAACTTCAACCGACTCTCGCAATTTCTAGAGAAGGAATCGAGATTTGGTTCTTCATAAGAATTATATTACTCTGTGATAGGAGTACGTAGGTGTAAACCGTTCATAAATCGAAGTTGAGGGTATCGACGCCACAGTCGAGGGCGTACATGTCAACACCGAAGTCATACATGATAATGCCGACATCGAAGCCAAAGGCATACAGGTAGATGCCGAGGTTGTTTTTCGAGGTGGGGTGATCTCACCCGTGTCAAGATAAATTGGCGAGGTGGATGTCACACCGCCGTTCGGTCAAGTTCGAGTCGTAACCATCGGGCTCGCTTCACAAGTCGCTTTCCGCCGAGCTCAAGCCGAGGTGGATCGACAAGGTCGAACAACCGAGGTCGTATCGCCAAGTTTGAACAGCCGAGGTCGGACTGAATCGACCGGCGCTAAGTCAAAATTATACATGCCGGTGCCGTCAAGTCGAGTTCAAGGTCGACTAAGATGATCGCGAAGTTCGCCTTTTAACCGACTCTAACGAATTCTTTTGATCACATTTTCACTTCTGCTTCCAACGAAGAGTCATAGATGATTTGGAGTTCCGTCATGTGAACTTTCAAATAAAAGATCATTTTCGTGTCACTTATCGCATAGTGACATTCATCGTCTCGACATCTTTTCCATTTCGAGCTTAAATTTTCTTCTCTCTATTAATTCGAGATTCCGAGGATGGAATAAAATTCTAATAATTCATCTTCCTATGTTCTTCGCACTGGGATCATGCCTTAAATACCACGCCCTCGATAACATACCCATCATCGTAAACATCCTGGGATTTGAAATAAAATTTTAAATATTCATAAAAATAAATTTCTATCAATTACATGAATTCAAACATTTTATTCTAAAGAAAATTATCAATACATTCTCGTATGACATTATCATACGCTGGTAGCGAACCAACGACTTTCAATCAATTCTCATAACTTTCATTTGGGATGACATAGTCATTAATCAAAACAATATTGAGAATTGAAGAATAAAATTTCAAATACGATTTAACATAGTTCGCTTTTAAACATACGCATTTTGAAAAAATTTCAATCAATCAATCAATCATGGTTATTTACAACCTTTTTCATTTCATTTGTCGATAATGTTCTATTGACAACAAATCAAATTTAAATAATTTGTCGATAATGTTCTATCGACACCAAATCATTGGTTGATAATGTTCTATCGACACCAATCATTTGTCGATAATGTTCTATCGACACCAATTCAAATTCATAAATCCCAAATTTTCTTTTCAAAGATGAGAAAATAATTTACCTTTTCAAGTTGAGCTTGATGTGATGGAGGTCGAGCGTTGTCGGCCGACTTCTGAGGTCTAGTGACTCAATCTGTACTTAACTCGAAAATAGGTTTTGATTCAAAGAGTAACTCGCCCGATACCACTTTTGTAATAGCCCCTAAATCCTAAGTACGATTTAGCTAGGGGCTAATACTTGAATAATAATCAACAAAGCTTTAACCAATATATATACAAGAACTCATATGTTGGACGTATTCAACTAACAACATCATAAAATAAATTAATTCAATTGCAATGAACGTGTGAATACACATACGACGATGTGTATCTGCGTTTCTAATATATATATCGATTCATTAGGGGTTCCATCGCCCCACACATCTCCATCCATCATTCGCTCAACCCGCACATTTAAAAACAATATGGTTCGAGTACAAGATTGCACTGGTGGCTCATGCCAAAATAATTCATCACATTTGAATTACTCGCCTCATCTCAAGAATACACGAGGTTTTAATTTGAAATACTCGTGCTTACTAAATATTTTCTTTCATTTTCCATAAAGATTCGCCACAGTTACATTTTCCTTGTATGTATGATCCATATCCATCAAAATAATTCATTTCCATTCAATTTGCTACTGGAGAGGAGGCCTCCTCTCACAGACGCCGCGACCGGCCGAAAGCACCCTTTCAAAGACACAAATACAAATAATCGGTGCACAAAATCCAGCCATCTCGACATGTGATACTAATTCTCCATCATCCTTGGGGTACTTCCAAGAATACGAATTCAATCATGTCATAAAGTGGAGTTACCCAACATTATGCATCAACAATCGCGAATTGGATACATACATAAAACATAAATATTTCAAGGTGTAATTAAATAAACCGCCTCATAAATATTTGCTTGCAATAAAGCATCATAAATAAATCATTTGTAAATTCTACCAGCTTTGAGTATAGTAAAGTTCCACCTTTACTTTTGAACTTCGAATTTCGACACGCTGTGTTCTCTTCGGTTGCGTGCGTAGCCTTCACGTCCCACCTTACGCAAAAATTTACGCTAGCACGTCAGCACGCCGAGATTTTAAAAGTTCATTCAACTTTGATAGATTATATAATAATTCAAGTTTTATAGACTTTAATACGCCGCTTCAAACAAGATATTTCAATAAAATAATTCGTGATTTCGAGAGACGTAATATGATCTATAGCCTCGCTTTTAACCTTTTAGTTAAATAATTAACGATAATAACGTTATTCAATAAAATGATTTCAATTCAAATCGCTTCTCACAATTGAGATATTCAGATAAAATAATACGCTTTTCACGATACATGTATTTAATCTAACGTATTTCAGACGTTAATTTCGAAAGTCAACCATTTCGACTTTTCATTATGAATCTTCAATAAAACATATTTTAATGAATAAAATCAATATAAATCGATTTTCAATCGATCTCTTTTCATAAAGCTTTAATACTCGATTTTCATGCATTCGATAAATTTGATTAATATTTCTTTCAATATTAATCTTTAATACTTTAAGCATTATTTATGCTTTAACGCTATTTAATATAACGTCATTATAAACATAATATTCTATGTTTAATAATTTCTAAAATTTAATTATGTCTAATATAATTTTAGACATATAATAAATTATTATTCTGATTAAAAGGAATTAAAATTCTTTATTTTCACTTATAGCTCACTACTATCTCACAATATTTTCCAAACTTGTTCCAAAAATTCTCTAAATTCATATAGTGTATTATTTTACACTATGATCATTAATATGTATTAATAACACTATAGAAAATTTGGAACTCACCTATATCACTATATAGGCTCACGGATTTATAAAAATAATACCAATAAATTTCCAAAATTCTAATATTTATACACATGCCTCAAATATCAATATATAACATAATTATAACCGTGGTTTAATAAAATCAAACCATACACCAAGAAATAATCAAATGTAGCTCACGGCTACTATAGGTATATATATACCAAACAATTTTTTATAAAATCTAATAAAATTACACTATGCTTATATGCTATCATATAGCACTAATACATCATAATATTCAACTATATCAACACACAACTATTAAACCCTAAACAATGGCTCTCGCCATTTAGAAAAAATTTAGCATATTTATCCAAAATTCTAATAAATTCATATAGTCCATAATCAATACCCTAGATCAATAATATGCTATCATATCATTTAGACAAAATTTATACATCAACATACATTTTTTTCTTATTTTTCAGCTTCCAAACTATAGCAAATGATTCTTAAAAATTCTCATTTAATCACAATGTGATCCTAGCTAATATATAATATGAATCCAACATTAAATCATACTAGCAAAATTCAACATCATTAAAATAATTTAAATAAATTGTTAGCTTAGGAAATAAATTATCTATGCACATATTAACATATGTAACATAATTTCTAAGTTTATAACATGCTAGCATGATTTATTACACAATTAATACATGCTAAAATAATAATTTAAACAGTGGGATTATTGAAAAATTAGGTTTTATCAAGCTTGTTCGATATCTAACCTCATATCGAGTCGACGGCACAGGATAATTAGAGCTCAAGCTATTTGAGGAAGGAAAGAAGAAATGTTTTGGTTTTTTCTCAAGAAGTGCTCACGGCAGTTGAGAGGAAAAGGAATGAGAAGTTGTTTTGTGTTAAGTTTCAAGACAATAAATACACTTAACAAATACAAGGAAATGAATTGCATATATTATGTATCTCTCGGCTCTCTCTCTCACACAAGACACAAATGAATAATTTGTGAGTCAAAGATGATTATGTCACACAAGAAATATCTCTTACAATTCATTAACTTCGTAAGCTTTATTAAAGTTTTGGTATTAACAAAACAATTTTTTGTCCCATATTATACACATAGTCACGACCTTCAAAGAGAGGGAGAGAGGATGAAAATTTTCAGATTTTTCATGTTGTATTTCACAAGTGTATTGTGTACACCTATCCCAAAATATTATACACTCAGTGTATGAAAAATCAAGATTAATAATTGTGTACAAATTGTCAACAATTTCGGCTCCCACACAAATGAAAAGCTATATTTTCATCTATACATTTTACTTGGTAAGTGTGTATTAATACTACACTTAAGAAATAACACAAATTGATGATCAAAATTAAAATAATCCTATGTTAAAACAATTGGAGTTCTCGGATTTACAATAAATTAATGCCCAAAATTCATTTTCATGCTATAAGTAGATATATATATAATATAAATCCTAGATGATAAATTATATCATAGGAAAATTATTGGAATTAGTCTGATAGGTAGAAAACCCTAACCTCGATTTAGGTTTTCGAGAATCTTAAATAATCACAAATATCATTCCAATATTTTCTAGCATTAATTCAATGCTAAATAATATTCTAATTATATAAAATAATCATAGGAATTTAAATATCATAATTCCTGATCGCTAGACTGATTCTCAAGTCATCTCAAAACGTTAACGCTTGAAACGCCTCAACGCTTAAATATCGACTCATATCAAAATGGTCTAAATAAAGCTGATTACGGCTCTATTAAATATATTCCAATAATAATGGAATTAAATTCTAAGCTTAAAACTTAGAAAGATTACGAGATTTCAATTATCGATACGTAATCGACGTTGAAATTATAATGTTGAAATACGTTACATATTCGTATTTCTCAATTCACATTCGTTTGTGAATAAATCATAGGAGTTTATTATTCCAAAATAATCGAAATCATTATTCGATATATTAATAATCAAATTATCATAACAATACTCTAATTTACGAAATTAATATCGTAATTAGGCGTTTAAATAATCGGGGTATTACATAACCGGACCGTGCTCTACCCAATATATAGGGTTATATCGTTGTAACGGTTATTGTAAATCGGTTAATGGTGAACCAAATCGATATCCAACGAATATCGATACCAATAACCGATTAATTCAATATTATTGGATTTCGATAACGGTTTAAAGTTAATTTCGATTATCGATACCAATAACCGATTAATTGGTATTCTATAAAAAAATTTGGGAATGTTGTAATTTAAAAAAGTAAAAGGTAAATTTTATAAAAAATAGAAAATATGTGTAAATAATCATATTTTAAAATAATAAAGTTTAATGTCAGAGTAATTTGTCAAATTTAATTATAAATGTATTTTATTCTCAGATTATATAAATTAAAAAGTAAACGATGAGTTCAAATAAGAGAAACATGTGTAACCAATCTTAATTTAGTGTAGATAATTAAGTTCAATGTTAGAATAAAATGTCAAATTAGAGTAAATTATAATTGTAAGTAAATTTAGAAACATATATTACAAGCTATTATTCTATATATTACTTTCAAATGTTATAAATTCAAAGTTATTTTTAAAACTAAACAAAATTACAAAAACCCAAAAGTTGATAAATTACAAATTTGACCCTCTAGACGAAGGAATTTCCAATCTGCCAAATCATCATGGTAAAGCTATGATTATTGCTCGAAGGCTGTTGCTTGAAAACACTATGCACTCGTCGAATCCGACATTTGCGTGAAATCAAGCAATCTGGCGAAATCGACATTTGCGTGAATTCTTCTGACGATCCTCACCGCATGTAAAAATATAAAAACTTAATATGTGCATCAAAAATATAAAAATAAAACAAGAACTTAATATGTGCATCAAAAAAAAATTAAAACAAATGCATCGCTAAGATTCGAACACGGTACCATGGATACATACCATCGACCAAAGTTAACTTCATGCGTATGAACATTAAAATTATATTTATATAATTTAATTCAGATTCACGTAAAGCAGTAATTAAGAGGAGATTCGTCCCTCTTTCATATGTCAAACTCAAGAACATGTGTCACAGCCCACAATCCTAAGTATAGATTAGCGGGGACTATAGCGTAAACATGAATAAACAAACATGGAGACTCTCTTTAATAAAAGCGTAATACATCGACAAGTATGTTCTTGGACTTTAGTACATAATTTAAATTCTAGCGGCGGAAGACATGTGATAAGTACATATGACGATGTACTATCAAGGTATAAACATATCGGCGACAACATTCCTATTGCTCAACTTTGCTCCATCCGGCATCGCTCAACTGCACATTTAAAACAAACATGCGGTGAGTACAAGAATGCACTCGGTGGACTCATGCCAAAACATTTTATCATTTGAAGATTACCTTTGCCACATCATGGTAAGACACGAGGGTTTTAGTTGAAAATGCCTTGTGCTTACTAAAACATTTATCGATTCATAAAAATCATCGCTGGCGGGCATTTTTCTTGGTGTGTATGATCCATATCCTTAACATCCTTTCGTCATATCATCATAGTCGAGCGTCGTGAAGGAGGCCTCCCTCTACGACGCCGTGACCGCCGTGAATTGTCCTTACTGACCTGACACGGTCACCTTAGGTGTACACGTTAATCTAGCGGTATTGTCCTTGGCATAGGATCCGATATCGATTTTCATTCATAAGTTGGGGCGACCCAACAACATTCATAACATTTCATAATATCTCATAACATCTCATGGATAGGATACATACACAAAACATAAATATTTTGGCGGGTAATCTTGTAAACATTTTATCAATGATTGAAATAAGCATCGTAAATAAATATTTGAAGCATTATATTTTTGAGTAGAGTAAAGCCACTTGGATTTGTCGATTGTCTAAATCGATTTCTTGGGTGTAAGTCCCGAGCTTAACCTATCTATTCACGGCCTTGAAGTTTTGGGCTGGAAAAATCCATTGGGTCTTAGAACCCATATTTCTATTTTAGTGTATATCATGGTATGATATACACTCGATTAACATGTGGTAGCACTAGTCAAATATTTCACGTTAAGGTATGCTTTCGTGAAATTATCGTATCATGATGTTTTATCATAATTCGTACATCTTATAATGCTCTATCGTACCTTGCGACATAACATAATGAATGCATCGATTTATAGCATGTTAGTCACATAAGGCATACTTCATAGGGGTTTCCAACACTTAGTCAAATTTCAAGTGTTTTAATTTCAGCAAAACAGTTTGAAACAACCCAAGTGACGTACTTTGACGACCCATAACTCTCGATTCAGAAAACGTATGGTCGCACAAAGATACATTCTGAAACCTCTAAACATGTACTACAAGTTCTAAGAAGAATTAAATCCAAAAGAGTCGTGGTTCTGAAGATATAGGGTCTCAAAGTGGGCAACTCAAACTGACTTCTATACTTAGAAAAATTTTCAAGTTTCAGTTTTAGCTTAACGACGAGGGGTTTTGCGAGGCTCGTAACTTTTGACTCAAAATGCCAAAATGGCTGCAGGCTACCAATTTAGAAACCTTGTAACAAGTACTACATATTTCATGAAGACCATACTGGAAAATATCCGACGCATTGAGAAATACATAAGTCCAAAGTTGACTAGTTGGAAATGGACAGTTTCCAGTAGGTGACTTTGGGTCGATGAAAAGTATATCTATAAAACTTGGTTTGGGATCAAACTTTCCAGATCATAACTAGACATGGTGGGGAACATTTCTTATGAAGAAACCCAAGTCCAAATCGGACTACAAATGGCTTGAACACCTCACGTAAAAGTCATACTCGAACAGCCTATTATATGAAAAATTTACTAAGGCAGTTTGTCCAAAACAACCTACTGTAATGTATCAACTTTAAAAATTCACCGTGAGTTCATTATAAGGAATCTGAGAATGAAACCAATCATATTGAAAAGCCATTTAAGTCTAGTTTAATCCAGAAAAAGCCTCACTCAATGATTCACAATAGATTGGGAGATAAAAATGTTTTACCACAAGCTATCACTCCCGTGACAGTTTTGTGCAGTTAACTTGTAAAATCTGGAATAAATAGTAAACATTTTTAGAAAATTCTGAAAATTTACAGAAATCTTCTAGACATTATGAATTATGTTTCTGACAAATTTCAGAGTTTTATCATTAGCCAAACTTAAAACGAAAGCCACGCACTATGGGTGATGAACACGGAAATTTCCCAGATTTGTGCAGTGTTTTTGAAAAATACAATTAAAATAGTAAATCAAGTTGGATTGACTTGAAATTTTACAGAGGCATACTAGACACATATAATTTCAACATATCAAAAATTCACAATCATCGGACCACCATAACTTAGTCAAATAAATTCGTGAAGTTACTGATCGTCCAGATTAACAACATGCAACCACTTTCAAGTATAGAACCAACACCATCAAGCTTATTGATGAACATGCATGTGTATATTTCGATCAAAGTAACTTATGGGTGTAGGGATTTTACCTTGGATCAGATTTTTAACAAGGTTGAGTGAGAGATGGAGGTGCGGCGGAGCTCATGCTCGGTTGAGATGAAAGTGGGGGAGGAGCTCTTGGCCTCCTTGCAAACCTTAGAGAGAGGAGGAGAGAGATGGCTGCAAAATCTGAAATTGGGGAGGGAGAGTGTCGTGTGGGAGGCTGAAGTTGGGGGGTGTGTGGAGGTAGAGAGGTATTACATGGTGACAATTGTCACCAATTTCTCATGCAACAACACCACACACACACATATAGCTACGGCACACACACACTTATGTATATGTATAAGTTTCAGATTTTAATAGTGTAATTAGGATATAATTAATCCAATTGTCATATAGTAGATACATGCAATAGGAAAATCAACAACACACTTTGTTACACCTTCATGGGTTTCGGCTATTCCACATAAACCATAGGTCAAATTTTTATTTTCCATGCCCAACATTGATATATGTTATCACATATAGTTTAGATGATAAATAATATCATAAGATAAATTAATGGCATCATTTTATGCGATAAAAATCGAGTTCGAAAATTAGGGGTTTCGAGCGTTTGAAAATTGGTAACTATCGATTCTTGTTGATCTAGCATTGATTTAATGCTTAATAATACTGTAATTACATATACTAATCATAGGAAATTAATTCCTATAATTTCTTGATCGATTAAAGCGCTTTTCGTTTCATCTCAAAGCGTTAACGTTTGAAAGCGTTGCAAAGCGTTCATTATCGACTCATCTCGAAAGGGTCGTCATCACTTTATTACATTATTCCATTAATAATGGAATTTAATTCTAAGCAATTGCTTAGAAAATATCATAATTTTAACTATCGATCGTGATCGGCGTTAAAATAATCTTGTCGATATACTTCATATACTTTTATTTCTTAATTCACAATTCTCCGTGAATATAAAATAGAATTCATTCCTTAAGTAAATAATCGAAATCATTATTCGATATCTTATGGATTGAATCATCTCGGTAATTTCTAATTTACGGGTTTTAAATACCGTAATTGGGCATCTAATGCGGGGTATTACATCCTACCCTTAAAAGAAATTTAGTCCGAAATTTGCATACCTCATAAAGTATGGGTATCTTAACATCATAACATCATAACGTTCTATGTCTTTGTTCTTTCGTCCATGGTTCTTCCATTGGACTTTCATTATAAGACCCAAACTTGCTTCTTTAATCGTTGAATAAATGCGATCAAATTAGTCGTAGATTTTCATCATAACTCATCGAGTCACAGTCACGTCATCATGTTGGTTTTCGTGAATTGGGTCATTTCGTATTTCCTTAAGCGTGACACGAGGAAAACATTTCGTACTTTCCCCAAATGTGGTGGAAGTACCAAGCTATAAACTCTTGGGTCTATCATTGTTAGGAGCTCGTAAGGTCCCATAAAGCGTGATCTCAACATTCTTGTATCTAAACTTATAATTTCTCTAGATGGAGAAATCTTAAGAAACTTTAATTCGCATTCAAGAATGCGGTTCGGGTTCTGGCGTACCGGTAAGACTTTTATCTGTCTTGAGCTTTTCTTATTCTTTGCCTTATTGGCGAGATATCTTAGTCGTTTTACTTATGGCGTCGGGACTTTATACCTCTGCTCACCTACTTTGTTACTATAAAGTGGTGGTCGATACTTCTTTTCGTACTGATGCCTCATAAGGCTATATTGATCGTTGTTTGGTAGCTATGGTCGTACGTAAACTTACCAAGTGGTACAATCGTTCCCACTTACATCTTTGGTTTATCATTAATGCTCTTTCGTATGCTTAAGCGTTTGGGTTGTTCTTTACGATTGTCTATCCAAATGCGTGAGTGGATATCTATGTTAAGGTTCAATCTCGTGTCTAATTCCTTTTTGAGTTAGTTCAAAATCTAGGGGTACTCTTGGTGTCTCTATCTGAGCGATAGGTTACGGTATTCCTTGTAAATATCGATTTCCTTTTGTACATTTGAGCTAACTTATCGGATCTATGAGTCATCGAATAGGCGAGACAAAACATAATTGGCGAGTCGATCCACTACTAGCCATATAGTAGTGCGACTTCTTTATGACTTTGGTAAAATCATCATAAGATCTATTTCTATATCATTCTATTTTCATTCGTGTAGTTTAGAGATTATACTCTCTTATAAGGCCTTTGATACAATGCCTTTACTTATTGATAACCGAGACACTGCTCGACAATATGATTATATCTTATCTCATTCCTTCTTATCTAACCTTTCTCATAATTCACAATGTCACTTAATAATGCCTGGTTGGGCGGTATAAGAAGGATCATGAACTTCATTCACGATTTCATTTCTAAGCTTATTATTGCTTGGAAATATATGTATATATATCTCTTTTAGACAATAACATTGTCCAACGCTCCTTAAAATCCTTCAGCTCTTCATTTCTTATCTTAATTCGTATTCTATTCCCATATTCATTCTCTCTTTTAGTCATATTTCACCTTGGTTGTGGCAATACTACTTACATTCGTCCCTGATTGCCCGACTATTACTGTTCTTGTTTTCTTAATCTTTTCGATGAGTTTTCCTTTTCTATAAGGACATACCATGATTTAGACTGAATTTTATAACTTAGGCATTAGATTCTACATTAACCTTCATGGTGATCATTTATCACAATTATAATCTTTCTTGATTGAGCCGTCTTTTCTATCACGTATCCAAGTTTCTTTGCTCGACGAATAACTTCAACTTTTGTGAATTGTGAAGGGTTCTTAACTTATTGTTATAGGAGTGATGTCCTCGCGACTTTGGTATTTATACTACTGTCACTATCAGAGGTAATAGATTTTGGCACTCCGTGAAGTCGTATAATCTCCTTGACATACAGCTGGACTTACTTGTCAGATCTATAAGTACTTTGAATTGGTAGGAAGTGAGCACTCTTGGTGAGTCTATCAACAATTACCCATATGGCGGTGTTCCCTCTTTTTGATTTGGGTAAGTTCGTATGAAGTCCATCGTTATTCATCCCATTTCCACTCGGGTATTTCCAACGGTGTAACTTTCCGTATGAGCGTTGGTGTAACGCTTTCATCTGGCGGCAAACAAGGCGGTGTCCTCTGAAAAAGCTATGTCTCGTTTCATGCCTTCCCACAAAAATTTTCTTTCGGTCTTGGTACGTCTTAGTACTATCGGTGGGCGGTGTAGGGTGTATCGTGAGCCTCACTCATTATTTCATTTTGAAGTTTTGCGTTAAATGGCGCATATTCTTCCTTCAGACGATAAGGCGTTGTCCGGCGCCTCACGAAAGTTCTTAAATCCTCCACCCTTACCCTTTCTCGGATCTTTTCTAACTTTTCCTCCATCCTTTGTCTCGGCGATCCTTTTCTTAAATCGATTACATCACTATTTCAAGTCATGAGTTAGGAAATTACATTCATGTGGCTTAAGTCATCGTGACACATAAGTTATTATTTATCTCGTATTAATACATAGCCTTACTTTTATTAATCCGTGAGAATGTGACTCTATTTTGGGGTAACTATCTTATTGGTCTTGTTACCTTAGAGAGTTCTTAATGGATCTCTAACAGAAGTCAATTAATCTATAAAATTCATGATCTTATTTTAGGTTATTGACCTCTTTCATCTTTAATTGTTTTGTCCTTTGTCAGATCTACATTGTTTTCTTCTAAAGACACTATGTGCCTGAGGAATATTTCTATTTTAAGCCGAAATTTACAAAACTGTATTTGGCAAAATTCGCCCGGCTCTTAAAAGTCGTAAGACAGCCCTTAGATTTTCTTTTATGTTCTTTCTCGTTCTTTGAATAGATAAGAACATAATCCGTGAGATTGAGATAAAAATATCTAGGTATGTGTGAAACACTCGATTTTGAGGTTCATGAACAAAATTTGGTGCATTGGTTAGTCGAATGGCGTAACTATTATCTCATCGTAACCATATCTTATTCGAACAATTCATTTCCGTATTTTGGATACCATTCTTCAAGACCATATAATATTACATCATAATGCCTCGGTGAGGACTTTTCATACATTACTTACGAGGTCGGTCTCTGGATTTGGTGATTACAAGGTGTCTAGCTCTTTTACACACAAAACTTTGACACTTCTTCACCATATTCATAAATTCTTCCAAACTACGTTTATTTACATATTATAATTACATCATTTTCAACATCAACCATTATCTACATATAAGTCTTATATGATCCTAAGATTCTATGTATTTGAGTGACCTTTGTCGGAGTCGTACTCCTCCCTTGGAAACTTGCCTTTCTCCAAGTACGTTTTTGTTTTCATACTTCTGATGATCGTTCTCTTTCAGAGAGCCAGGGGTCCAGCTGCTCCCCGTTTCTTCTTCAATACTAGAAGTTGATGTTACTTTTATCAGAAAGTTTGGTGGGGTTGGTAGCGGTAATTCTCCTAATCCGCGAGGGCGGTAAGATCCTGTCCTTTTTGCCATTCTCGTCTCTTTCTGGTATAATTGACGGCACAGGACGTGGGACGGCGTTTGGAATATCAGGGTACAACCATTCCTTTATGCTGTGCAATGTAACTTGCTGAGGACTAGGACAAGTACTCGTAGGTGTCGTTCCTACGCATTATATGTATACTTGAGCCTGTTGACAAATCCTGGTAAGTCTGTCCAGGCTTTGGAATTTTTATCATGGAGAAAATATTCTCTCTTGATACTTCTTTTGCAAAAATACGCTTGATCTGTTGGCAAATAGCGAATCGTCGTTGGGTACCATCCTCATTTGACACTCTATAGTTCACAGTATCCATCGGAGGTGCAAAAGTTTTCTCAAAGCTG
Source organism: Salvia rosmarinus (assembly GCA_036937905.1). NCBI lineage: Eukaryota > Viridiplantae > Streptophyta > Magnoliopsida > Lamiales > Lamiaceae > Salvia > Salvia rosmarinus. Next base: position 30,554,621 of record CM072814.1, on the reverse strand, counting down.
TTCTAAATTCATTCTAGTTCATATTAAAAAGTCGATCGCTCGTGTGAGTTATAACCTTGTAGGCCTTGGGGTTAACTCTTACCGTTAAACTCCTTTTCTTGTCATCTATAAGCGGATATTTTAGATAAATCCGACTTAATTTAAGCAATGGGCGATTTCTAAACAAGAAGGATCTCTTAAAGAATCATACACTTTAAGACATATATAACCCGTAGATGACTCATGACTCTTATCTTAATCCCATTTCGTTTACATCTTGATCGTATGTTGCCTTAAAGATATTCGCATAGGCGAGCAGTGGTCTTGATATTACGTCATGTAAAACCCTAACGAAATAGCTGAGGCCGGTCACTAATCACATGAATGATGACCATTTAAAACTTCTTGTCTCTAAAGTTATATCTCGTTCCACATAGATATAATGATCCAAATCATTGGATAGCACTTTAAGCAATTCTAGGTTCAATTCGAGCTTGAGCAACACTTGCGATGGTCAAAATTCTCGTGTAGGTAAGGGGATTTTCATTTCTTGATTACTTACCACGAGTTGGGTTCTATCGCTTCTCACGCATACTTGTGCGATGTCAGCGAAGCATTTACATTGAACAAAATCTTATAGGTATTACGAGAATTTTCCTCATACCTATCATGCCTTTTAGGTTTTGTTTGTTACATTTTCGGTCAAGTATAGGCTTTGGTCTCACGGTGTTCCGTCTATTCAAGTAAATATCTTTTCATATATTATTGTTCTCTCTTGGGACATTATGTTCTCTTGCTATGGTCTTACATTGCCTCATTCACTTTATACTTCTCGGGTATCCGTATCGTTATGCTTTTACCAATAGCATTCGTGGTTAGGTCTACATCAATCTATCCTTTGATATTGATATATTTCGATAATGAAATCTTATCGTAGAGATCGTCATGTCTCTATCACTATCATTCATTCCTAATCCACTATGAATGATTAAATTCTTCTTCTTTTTTTCACTTTATCGATCTTAGGAGTATATTTCTCATATATCCTTACTTTAAACTCTTTTCGGAGAAATCCTTGTCTTGACATTTAGTGCCATCGTTTGTAATATCCCTTTTGGATATACATCATTTCTTCTTAATCTTTTATTGATTCATTATGAAATTTTGCATAAGATAAAATCCTTTGTCCTTTGGGGATGTATTATACTTTTACCTTGACGTCAAATATCTTTACCATTTTTTCGACATTCAATGATTTCTTCATTTCCATGTCGGAGATACTTAATATCCCATTTCTTGATCGTCACTAATGTGTGGGATAAGATTTACAATTAGGTTTATCTTAAAGTACCTCAATGAGAATCTCTTTCTGTTTTCTCTTGGACGTATTTCCTTTGCCAAATCTATAGAAACTATCTTGCTTGTTAACGATTAAATTACACGAGACAAGCGTTTTGTGTCATTATAACTTAGGGTATTAAGATTCATTTCAAAATAATGAATCTGTTTCTTAATCCGTTTCTTTACTTCAAGGGAATTGCCTTACTTATCGGAGTCATAACATCTCTGAAGCTTATCTCATATCATGAACTATCTACTTGTATAGTTCGTAATTTCTTCTGCTATTTTTTTGACTTTTGTCATTTTCTTGAGCATGATATCTGAAAGTAATCTTACTTTCGTTATACTTCGGTTCCCACTTTCAGGACTAGAATCGTCATCATTGTCATATGGCTTGGTAGGGTAGTACATTCGTACTCCATAACTTAAATTCTAAGCATCTTATTTCCATGTCTTGGCCTCGGAGTTATTTCCTCCATACTTAGTTCACATACTAGGGATATCCTAGCTATTCACACATCTCAATGATTATGACCTCTAAATCTTATTATCATTCGTCCAACCGAGTTTCAATTACTTGGAATCGATTATGCTCAAGCATAATCTCATTGATTGAGGTATAAGGCGAAAGATTTATTTTCTGAGACGCTATCATTTCCTTATATATATATATTCTTTGAAAAGAATATCTTGTATGCATCTTTATTCTTTTAAACGTGTCTAACCTACTAGCGAGGTTTCAAGGATATCCAACTATCTTAAAGATAAGTTGTAATCGCTTTTGTCATGACATAATAAGGGAAATTAATATCCCACAGATATCATATACTTTTCTTTACTTTTACTCTTTGCATTCAATGCTAAAGAATATCTTTATTCATAACTTTGTTATCATAACAATCGTATGATGGTATAACTTCACTGTTATCATTCTTTGTTAACCCCATCAAGGGTCATCACATCATGTGTGCCATAGGAAAAATATCTCGTCTCATCGAGATTTTCTTTACATCATAATTTCTTGATGTCTATCACTTTCTTGATCGAAACTTTTGGGTGACTAAAATAAGTCGACCTATTTCATATACGATATTAATCGCTTTACTAATTCGCACTTAGGTGACATGGTAAGTCAACATTCATCATACTTGATGGTTTCAAGAATCAAGGAGAAATTATCACGATTACCTACAAAAGGTATTGTCTCATCCATCAAGATAATATCTTTTCAATGTTTGAATCAATATGCTCTTTGAATTTGAAGAAATGGGGATCTAGGGTCGAAGACCGAATGACGACTCTTGAGATTTCTTTGGTCATATGGGCTGGCCAGACCCGTCACAATTATATTCTCAGTCACATAAGGCTTTGGGTTCAAAAGGACACTTTATGAATTTTTGGGTTTGAGAATTTTCTTCAGAAAAAGTGAGAAACTCGAATGAATTCTCAATTGGAACTAGGTCATAGAGTTAAACTCAACGACAGAAATTGGGTAACAAATAGAATTTTGAAAACTCATATACCCATAATAGGTCATCAATAAAGGTTGTCATGTGTGTCAAGGCTCCACTAGTATTACTGGAAATCTTACTTTCTTTATAAAATTTTAAGGTCCGTATCATACTATAACGTTCTTACTCTATACAGATCATAGATCTAACTTCAACTGTTTCTCGTGAATTCTGGAGTAGGAATCCGGAATTTGGTCCTTCATAAGAAATGAAGTACAGTGCATTAGGAGCACGTGAGCGAAAACCGTCGTAAATCGGAGTTCACACGACCGAGCGAGTCAAAACAGAATCACTGCGCAGTGCAGGGAAAATTTACACGCGTTCGCGTTGAGGTCATAAGCGATGCCGACACCAAGGTCGTGCATGCCGTTACCAATGCGGAGGTAGTACAGATTGTTTACGACACCGAGGTCACACAAACTACCCCAGTCGACATGTCAAAGGCGATGTTATAAATGCCGATTTCGAAGTCGACAGTCGCACATGTCGATGTCGAAGTCGAGGTCGTACATGTCGAGGTCGAACAATTTCGTATAAATCCTTTGCTTTTCTTCACTCAAGATGGAATGAAATTCTCAAATCCATCGTTACTCTTGTTCTTGTAATGGAAGGAAGTTCTTACTTCTATGTTCTTTCGTAGAAAGGGATCATACGTCCTATAAGGTCTACGTTCTGTTGAACTAGCATGCTCATCATCATAATCAACTTTGAAATTGAAGTAAAACTTCGAATATTCCTACGTAGCTCATTTGTACGCACGTATTTCGTTGAATTTAAAGAATTCAACATATCATATTTGACAATTCAATGTCCAATCTCAATCATTTTAAAACATGAATAATCATAACTTTGTTCATAATAATGAACCCTTATTACATTCCAGGAATTCAAACATTTCATCTTTGGCATATCGTGCCAAAACTTCCTCATATCATTGTCATCATCTTTCTTATATTTTCCTTCTTTTCATAACTTTCTTGACAAGTCATTTGTCATATCATTCATTTTCAACCGTTCTCATAGCTTTCATTTCTTTTCAAAGATCATTTCAATCATCCTTCACTTCAAACTTTTCATTTTATTAAAAAAAAAAATCATTTCATAAACATTCGTCCGGCCAGGCAAATTTTCAAAACTTTGGGAAAAGAGTCATTTACCTCATTTCGGTTGAGCTTGATGTGATGGAGTGTTGAGCATTGTCGGTGATCTCTAGAAGTCTAATGACTCAATCTAGACTTAACCTTAAAGAAGATTTTGGGTTGAAGCGAACTGCGCTCGATACCACTCTGTCTGACCCACAATCCTAAGTATAGATTAGCGGGGACTATAGCGTAAACATGAATAAACAAACATGGAGACTCTCTTTAATAAAAGCGTAATACATACGACAAGTATGTTCTTGGACTTTAGTACATAATTTAAATTCTAGCAATGGAAGACATGTGATAAGTACATATGACGATGTACTATCAAGGTATAAACATATCGTGACAACATTCCTATTGCTCAACCTTTGCTCCATCCGACATCGCTCAACTGCACATTTAAAACAAACATGCGGTGAGTACAAGAATGCACTCGGTGGACTCATGCAAAACATTTTATCATTTGAAGATTACCTTTGCCACGTCATGGTAAGACACTGAGGGTTTTAGTTGAAAATGCCTTGTGCTTACTAAAACATTTATCGATTCATAAAAATCATCGCTGGCGGGCATTTTTCTTGGTGTGTATGATCCATATCCCTTAACATCCTTTCGTCATATCATCATAGTCGAGCGTCGTGAAGGAGGCCTCCTCACGACGCCGTGACCGGCCGTGGTGTCCTTCTGACACACGGTCACCTTAGGTGTACACGTTAATCTAGCGGTATTGTCCTTGGCATAGGATCCGATATCGATTTTCATTCATAAGTTGGGGCGACCCAACAACATTCATAACATTTCATAATATCTCATAACATCTCATGGATAGGATACATACACAAAACATAAATATTTTGGCAGGTAATCTTGTAAACATTTTATCAACAGTTGAAATAAGCATCGTAAATAAATATTTCAGAAGCATTATATTTTTGAGTAGAGTAAAGCCCACCTGGACTGTCGATTGTCTAAATCGATTTCTTGGACTGTAAGTCCCAGGCTTAGCCTATCTATTCCTGGCCTTGAAGTTTTGGAGCTGGAAAAATCCATTGGGTCTTAGAACCCATATTTCTATTTTAGTGTATATCATGGTATGATATACACTCGATTGTTTCATGTGGTAGCACCTAGTCAAATATTTCACGTTAAGGTATGCTTTCGTGAAATTATCGTATCATGATGTTTTATCATAATTCGTACATCTTATAATGCTCTATCGTACCTTGCGACATAACATAAGGAATGCATCGATTTATAGCATGTTAGTCACATAAGGCATACTTCACATAGGGGTTTCCAACACTTAGTCAAATTTCAAGTGTTTTAATTTCAGCAAAAACAGTTTGAAACAACCCAAGTGACGTACTTTGACGACCCATAACTCTCGATTCAGAAAACGTATGGTCGCACAAAGATACATTCTGGAAACCTCTAAACATGTACTACAAGTTCTAAGAAGAATTAAATCCAAAGAGTCGTGGTTCTGAAGATATAGGGTCTCAAAGTGGGCAACTCAAACTGACTTCTATACTTAGAAAATTTTCAGAAGTTTCAGTTTTAGCTTAACGACGAGGGGTTTTATGAGGCTCGTAACTTTTGACTCAAAATGCCAAAATGGCTGCAGGCTACCAATTTAGAAACCTTGTAACAAGTACTACATATTTCATGAAGACCATACTGGAAAATATCCGACGCATTGAGAAATACATAAGTCCAAAGTTGACTAGTTGGAAATGGACAGTTTCCAGTAGGTGACTTTGGGTCGATGAAAAGTATATCTATAAAACTTGGTTTGGGATCAAACTTTCCAGATCATAACTAGACATGGTGGGGAACATTTCTTATGAAGAAACCCAAGTCCAAATCGGACTACAAATGGCTTGAACACCTCACGTAAAAGTCATACTCGAACAGCCTATTATATGAAAAATTTACTAAGGCAGTTTGTCCAAAACAACCTACTGTAATGTATCAACTTTAAAAATTCACCGTGAGTTCATTATAAGGAATCTGAGAATGAAACCAATCATATTGAAAAGCCATTTAAGTCTAGTTTAATCCAGAAAAAGCCTCACTCAATGATTCACAATAGATTGGGAGATAAAAATGTTTTACCACAAGCTATCACTCCCGTGACAGTTTTGTGCAGTTAACTTGTAAAATCTGGAATAAATAGTAAACATTTTTAGAAAATTCTGAAAATTTACAGAAATCTTCTAGACATTATGAATTATGTTTCTGACAAATTTCAGAGTTTTATCATTAGCCAAACTTAAAACGAAAGCCACGCACTATGGGTGATGAACACGGAAATTTCCCAGATTTGTGCAGTGTTTTTGAAAAATACAATTAAAATAGTAAATCAAGTTGGATTGACTTGAAATTTTACAGAGGCATACTAGACACATATAATTTCAACATATCAAAAATTCACAATCATCGGACCACCATAACTTAGTCAAATAAATTCGTGAAGTTACTGATCGTCCAGATTAACAACATGCAACCACTTTCAAGTATAGAACCAACACCATCAAGCTTATTGATGAACATGCATGTATATTTCGATCAAAGTAACTTATGGGTGTAGGGATTTTACCTTGGATCAGATTTTTAACAAGGTTGAGTGAGAGATGGAGGTGCGACGGAGCTCATGCTCCGGTTGAGATGAAAGTGGGGGAGGAGCTCTTGGCCTCCTTGCAAACCTTAGAGAGAGGAGGAGGAGATGGCTGCAAAATCTGAAATTGGGGAGGGAGAGTGTCGTGTGGGAGAGGCTGAAGTTGGGGGGTGTGTGGAGGTAGAGAGGTATTACATGAGTGACAATTGTCACCAATTTCTCATGCAACAACACACACACACACATATAGCTACACGGCACACACACTTATGTATATGTATAAGTTTCAGATTTTAATAGTGTAATTAGGATATAATTAATCCAATTGTCATATAGTAGATACATGCAATAGGAAAATCAACAACACACTTTGTTACACCTTCATGGGTTTCGGCTATTCCACATAAACCATAGGTCAAATTTTTATTTTCCATGCCCAACATTGATATATGTTATCACATATAGTTTAGATGATAAATAATATCATAAGATAAATTAATGGCATCATTTTATGCGATAAAAATCGAGTTCGAAAATTAGGGTTTTCGAGCGTTTGAAAATTGGTAACTATCGATTCTTGTTGATCTAGCATTGATTTAATGCTTAATAATACTGTAATTACATATACTAATCATAGGAAATTAATTCCTATAATTTCTTGATCGATTAAAGCGCTTTTCGTTTCATCTCAAAGCGTTAACGTTTGAAAGCGTTGCAAAACGTTCATTATCGACTCATCTCGAAGGGTCGTCATCACTTTATTACATTATTCCATTAATAATGGAATTTAATTCTAAGCAATTGCTTAGAAAATATCATAATTTTAACTATCGATCGTGATCGGCGTTAAAATAATCTTGTCGATATACTTCATATACTTTTATTTCTTAATTCACAATTCTCCGTGAATATAAAATAGAATTCATTCCTTCGTAAATAATCGAAATCATTATTCGATATCGATGGATTGAATCATCTCGGTAATTTCTAATTTACGGGTTTTAAATACCGTAATTGGGCATCTAATTCATGGGGGGTATTACATATAGAGAGCATACTTGATTCGACTACACTAATAAAACGAGCTTTGGTCGGTGTGATATCAGGAGACCTCCTCGGTTTCAAACTTGGAAACCCATTGTCGGTCTCTTCAAGGATAATAATATATGATGCTTTTCATTTTTTTTGTCCGATTGCTTCATCATTACTTGATTACTAACTTTTCACCAATACATGTGATGTTTTCTCATTTTTATCCCCAATTGTTTTGCTTAGCACCTTTTACATTTTAGTTGAATCATAATCAATTTACTTTAAAACATCAAAGTATGGCTGCAGCAATATGTTCACAAAAGAATTGTCAGACAAAAGAATTGCCGCACTATATGTCGCATAAAAGAATTGTCGCACTATATGCTTGTCAATTTTTTCAAGATACATATTTACTACCAAAAAATTGCTGCACATATTTACTAGTGGTGGTTCTTGGGAACTATATGCTTGTCAAGTTTATTCCTAGTTAACTATGAAACTGTTTTATAATTAAAATGGAAATATATATTTACCATGGGGTTACTAATTTGATGGAATGACTTCTAGCTTTCTGCACTTGTTATACTTTCTGCACTTGTTAGACTTTACTTCTTTTGCTTCAAAAAGAGTTAGTAAGTTTTAATATAGTTACCAATTTGCAGCTACTCATGGCACCAGTACTTAAGAAATCCCGACGTCCAATCGGATCAATGCTTGACACCTTAGTTCAAGATACCCAAACTACAAACAACATCGACGATAATTCTGACTCGGATGCGGAACTGTCAGACACCAATATGAGGAACTCTGATACTCATATATCCTCATCTGATGATAGTGATCCTGATCAGACACAAAATAATTTTGATGATGGTAATGACCAACGTAACATCATATCTTTATTTTTTGTTTATGGTGTTGTAATCGTCTGTAATATTATTTCTAATCATACTATTGCATAACAATAATTAACGATTCTGATTAGAAGGGACCGCAAAGATGGGCTTTGAATGGGGCGATGAAGGTCATGCGGCTAGAACTAGATGCGACCCAATCACATCATCGAACCAATGTATTTTTCATCTCACTAGGAATCTTAGCAAAGATGGAAACAAATTACCGCTTTCTTTACTGATTGGAGGCGTCCTAATACTCAAAAGGATCTCATTTGGGATGAAGTGAAGGTACTATGTTCAATTCAAATTTTAATTTGTTTTAGCATTTTGATTTATTCTATTATCATCAACATTTTCACCATACACTAACATCATCTTTTAACTTATAACAATTATTAATCATTATGTTTTGGTTGTAGGAAAATACAAACTTGACTGACAATTATAAAAAAAATTATCTTAAGAAACTTGGAAAACTTTGGAAGGATTGGAAGAATAGATTGAAAGCAAAGTATTATACTCCGCATAGGCATGACAAGAGTTACGTGGTGTCAAAATGTCCACAAAGGGTGGAAGCCGATCAATGGCCTATATTGGTAAACCATTGGAGCTCGAAAAATGCAAGGGTGAGTATTGCAATTCAAAGTTATTAATCTTGGAATAATTTTCATTTGTTTCTATTAAAATATTTATCTATAAATGCAACTTTTGTTGTTTGGTTGAATTATAGAAACTTAGTAAGACTAATGACAACGATGAAAGCATGTTAAACTTCCTCCTAGATTGGGACGAAAGGATATGGCCAATGCTATAAAAGAGGTATTATACATCAAACAATATTGAGATTTGTTGTTTAATAATGTATCATAGTATAGTAATTTCTTTATATTTTTCATATTTATAGTACCGCCAAAAATATGGTAAAGAGCCATCACATCTAGATTTGTTTGTCCATACAAGACAGCAAAAGAGCGGAAAACAAGTTGACAAGAATACTGAAGAGAAACTAGTAAGTACTCTTTCTTTACCCTCCCTTGTTTTGAATTAAGAATTATTCATACATCCATTATCGATTGATATATAACTATCTGGTATTATATTTTTTTTTTGAAATCGATTAATATAGTTCCTTAGTGTTCTGGTATTGATTGTTTCTTAGTGTTCTGGTATTATATTTATGTACAAGTAATATCACTTAGTGTCCCTTAGTGTTCTGTTATTATATTTATGTTGTTCTAGTATTGAACGTTCTGGTATTGATTGATTTGGATTTAGTGTTGTCACATTTTTTTTCTTATATTACTTGTACATCCATTAACGATTTTAAATCATGATTGATGTTTTCAAAGTAGAATTTATCTATATACTCTTCTTTTTTTTGGAAAAAAGAAATAACTATTATCTTTTATAATTGGTAATGTATTTTTAAATTTTCATTTCTTTTTAATGTTTGTAGTGTTTAACGTTATAAAATCTTTTCCCAAAAAAATTCTCTTGCATTTGTTTTATTTTTTTACTCTTTCTTCTTTCTCCATTTATGATCTAAAAAAGGATTGAGATATTAGTTTGAGCATTGAGATTCTTTTAATTTCATTTTGTCTTTTGTACATAGGCTCTTTTAAAGGAGTTGAAACAAAAGTTGCCTGAGAATTTACGGGATGATATGGATGCTAATATGAGATCTATAAAGATGTTATTGGAAAGGAAGCGCCAAATTATTTTCGCAGCAAAGAAGCTACAAAGAAAGTGATTTTACATCTCGAGAAGAATTTGATAAAGCTATACATGACAAATCTAATGCCATAGTGGCAAGTATTCAAAAGGATTTGAAGATGAAATGTCAAAATTCAAAGATGACTATTCTCAAAATGGAGATGCTTTAGGCACGACTTCTCACATTAGAGGATCATAATATAAATGTAAGTCGACATTATATATCCCATTTACATTATAATATATTTTATAACTCATACTTTATATTATAATATGCAAGGTATCCGGATCTTTCAATTCTCAACAGATACAAGCTTTCAATAATGGGTCATCATCCGATTTGAGTTATGGACATGAACATGCGAACTTGAGTGATGTAAATGAAACTTTGAGGTAAATGATAAAATTTTAATAATATTTCTATTGAATTTTAGCATTTTTGTAATATTATCTTCGACCAATGTATTAGATGAGAGAAGAGATGAACAACTCGAATGAGAACAATATGAATATTCGTTTAGATGGTGCACCTATGCAGGTATTGTTATATCGATTGTACTTTTGAATTAATTTAATTTTTATATGTATGAAATATAATTTATTTTATTGAATCTTTGTAGGAACAAGGTAAAAGTGTAACAAGGAAAAGCAAGAGGAAGATGAAATGACATTGAGTGTCACATTATCGTTTACGGGATTTGCATTCTTACATAGCTAGATATTTAGACTTTGATAGTTGATGTTAGATTTTTGAATAATATAGTAGACAAGTCGATCAAATGTTATGATATTTTCAATTTGATATTTGAAAGATATTTATTTCTATGTTTTTAATAATTGATATGCTTCTTCATTCCAGTGAGTGCCTAAATTCATTAATGATGCATTATTTATGAATACGACAATAAAATTATTCAATTAAGTGTCGTATAAATATCGTAATTGTGAGATAATAATAATAATAATAATAATAATAATAATAATAATAATAATAATAATAATAATAATAATAATAATAATAATAATAATAATAATAATAATAATAATAATAATAATAAAGTGATGCAAATTGTGTTGTATATTTGTGACTTTAAATTATCTTTTTACAACAAATATTTTATAATAAAGTGATGCAAAATGTATTGTATATTTGTGACTTTAAATTACCTTTTTACAACAAATATTTTATGTTGGAATACTATGCGACATTTTATCTATGACGTAACATGTGTCGCATAAAACTACATCACATTAATTATAGTATCACAAATTAGAACATGTCATTTCATTTAATGTCGTATAAGTGATGCAAGATTTACGACATAATAACAAAGTGATGCAAAAGGTGTTATATATTTTGTGACACTTTATACAAATTTTACAACAAATATTATATGTCGCAATATTATACGACACTTTAAATATGATGCTACAAGCATTGTAAAATTTTACGTCATATTATTGTAATGTCACAAACTATTGTCGCAAATTATGAGGCATCGTTTCAATTAATGTCACGATCAAATGTCGCAAATGCACATGCATCACTGAAACTAATGACGCGTAATGTGTCGCGAATTTTATGCGACAAAATTTACGTGAAACACAAAGCGTCAGATATGTTGCGTCATTATTGAAAAATAATGTCAGTAAATTTACATCATCACTTTTTGACACAATACAACATGACGCAGAAATGTCACAAATTCGCTTTGACATAAAAACAAAGTTTATGACATATTTTCCATGTCGCAAAAGGTCATATTTCTTGTAGTGACATGATGACAACAAATGAGTATTTTCATCATGAGTTAAATATTTAGGGAAGCTCCTTTGCACAACATTCGATTCCAGCATACTCTCAAGCTCAACCTGCACATTTAGAAATACATGCAGGGCGTGAGTACAAAAATGCATTCAGTGGGTATACGCCAAAAACATTTCCCTTAGGGCTATAAACTTGACTTGCCATAACATATGCAACGCACATGGTTTTTAATGAAATAACATGTGCATGCTTTTCATAAATAAAACTTACTTGCTTTCATTCTCATAATATCATAACATATGCATATGCATGTTTCATGTTTAATGCCTACATACAATTCTTTCTCTTTTCTGTCCATATCCACGTATAATTTTCTGCGTGTTGAGAAGTAGGCCTCCTTCTCAAACACCTTGACCCGAAGGTCACTACCCAACGTCGGTAAATTCTTTCTTTTATTTTCTTTTTCTTTCTTTCTCTTCCGTGGATAGGTAATGCATCATGCATGTCATGCTCAAAAAACAGGCAAGTCAGTCAACTTTGAAACTTTATAAATAAATGCATAATATCTCTTTTGAAAATATGTAAAAGCATAACCATATCATTATAGAAAATACTTATACCACATGGCGCATCACACGGACTGCATCTTACATCTTTCACTTCTTTCTTCTTCCCATTTGGTCCATCAATCAGCATAAAATGGCATATAAGCCTATCAAGAACCAAACAAGAACATAACTTATCTTAGTCGTCGACACGACTATATCTTCTTGATATCAAGACGCTATGGTCTATAAACACTTGGGCCATTGTATCCTCTAACATCTTAAACATATAACAAGACATCACGAAGCCTCATGTGTCTAAACGAGCATTGAAAACTCAACAACACGCTTAAACCATCTAATCTTAGCCAAAAACCAACAACCCCCTTAAGACATAGCTTATGTTCGACGTCAAAAATCACGTGAGACGTCATCTAACACCAACAAATATTTATACATGCTCAACTACCATCAAAGATAACCAATCAATCATCAAAACATAAAGATCAAAGCTTTAGCATTGAAAACCCATTTTGTCGACATACTAAAATTTTGCAACTTTTGAATACGTCGGCCGAAAAATCCGAATAAATCATTTTAGCATTATTCATATCATAGATTCTAAATATGAAGTAAAAATGATCAAATAAAATCAAAAATCCAACAATATGAGGGCTAGGATTTTCTGCCATTATAGGGCTTTCAATATAGTTTCGATTTCAAACGTTTTTCTTGCTCCAAACATGTTTATATCTATCCAACAACATATATATGAAGGCAATTCAAGCATATCAACATCATATATTCAAGAGCAAGGCCCCTCAAATTTTCAAAAATTTCATAAAATTCCAAACAATAACATATGCTTCACAATTTCAACAATAAACAATACGTAGACGACGAATCTATCATAATATCAAGAATTAATCAAACAAAACATATCCTTCATAATTCTTCCAAAATAACCGAAAATATGATATACACATAAGATCATATTTTTAAAATTTTCAAACCGTAGATGTGTTCTAGAGACGAGATTATACCTCATTTCGAAGACGGATCGAAAATTCAACGGTTGAATCTTTCTAAAATTGGCTTGAAGTTTTCGAAAATTTAGTGTGTGTGCAAGTGTGTGTTGGACGAAAAATTGGAGAAGAAATGAAGATGAATAGTGATATTTCATATGTTATCATTTAATACTAATTTCTATTTTATTTTTGATTTCTTAAATAAGGTGATTATTCACCCTTTTCTAGAAACTCATTTCTTTTTATTTTTCTCATTTTCTTTAAAAAAATAGATTAATCACTTTTCTTTAGAAATTAAATATAATTATTGTAAAATAATGTATAACAATGTTTATAACAAGAAATCGAAACTAATTATCTGATAAAACAATCTCTACTTGAATCTCTACTTTTAAAACTCAATAATATATCATAAACATCAAAATATAATTATAAAAATATATTTTGATCTCAAAAACCATTTTAAATATTCCGCTCTTAATCCGAGCTTAATCGGCAACCGCCGATGTCACAAAAGCATAGATTGTGAAATTCTCAATTTTCTGAAATCAAGACTTCTTTGAGCATGTATCTATCATCTCAAGACTCTTGAAATCTAGGTCTTCTTGTTCTAAACAAGACTTAAGAATCTTCTTTCAGATTCTATCTCAAATCTTTCTCAAATCTATCTTCTCAACTCGAAGCTTAACGTAAAAGCTTCTAACTTAAACAACTCTTTCTTAAGGATGCAATGCCCTTCTTATAAAGCTCTTAATCAGGAGCTAATCTCTACTACGTAAATATGGGTATTACAATTATTGTTCTTATTGTTGAGATTGAATGACTTTTATGCTAAACTTCCCTACACATGAATTCGATTATAAATGAACTTTTATTCCTTTACATTGATGTTCAGCCAATTATTGCAAATATTATATTCTTCTTTTAAATTTAGTATGCCATCCCGAAGAAGAACCCCGATCTCTGAAGGTCAAGGGAGTGAAACAACTCCTCAAAATATCCATGATGCTACATCTCCTCAACCCAATCGCAAAATAGCTGAACTTTTTCTTCGACAAAACCCACCAAATTTTACTGGGGCTGGTAGTCTTGTAGAAGCTGAAGAGTGGGTGCGAGTAATAGAAAGGATATTTAAGTTTTTGGAATGCAATGATCAAGAATGTTTGTTATGCATATCCCTTTTGCTGAAATGACCCGCAGACTTTTGGTGGGAAGCGCGGCAAAAGACTCTTGCACCTGAACAACTAGCAAATTTTACTTGGGAACAGTTCAAGGAGGAGTTATATGCGAAATTTATTCCACGGAGTTACCAAAAACAAAAAGAGATGGAGTTTATGAATTTGAAGCAGGGAAACAGGAGTGTAGCAGAATATGATCGAGAATTCTGTACTTTGTCTCGATATGCACCCTACAAGGTAGAAACTGACGAGAAAATGGCAGATATATTCCGATCTGGACTACGACCAGAAATTAGAATAATATTAGCAGCTCAACCACTGATGTATGCTAAAACCCTGAATCGGGCTTTGGACATGGAAATTGAAATGCAGACTAAGAAAACTACCATGGAAATCAACCCCAATTTATCTCAGAGTTTTGTTCACCAAGAATTCCTCCGGCTGAGCAGAAGTTCAAAGGCAAACGGAAGTGGGAAAGTAAAGGATTCCCAAATAAGAAACCATTCCTGAAACAAGGGCCGAACCAGTCAAGATCGTTTCGGCCACCATTTCCTGGAAAATATCAATCTTCTCAGAATCCGACTAGACCATCAACTTGTGTAATACCCCGATTATTTAAACGCCTAATTACGATATTAATTTCGTAAATTAGAGTATTATTATGATAATTTGATTATTAAAATATCGAATAATGATTTCGATTATCTTTGAATAATAAATTCCTATGTTTTATTCACGGAGGAATGTGAATTGAGAAATACTGAATATGTAACGATTTCAACAAAGATTAATTCTACGTCGATTACGTATCGATAATTAAATGCTCGTGATATTTTCTAAGTTTTGCTTAGAATTTAATTCCATTATTATTGGAATAAATTAATAAAGTGATTACGGCTTTATTACGACCATTTTGAGATGAATCGATAATTAACGTTTGAGACGTTTCAAACGTTAACGTTTTGTGATGACTTGAGAATCAAGTCTAACGATCAAGGAATTATGATATTTAAATTCATATGATTATTATATGTTATTAGAATATTATTTAGCATTGAATTAATGCTAGAAAATTTTAGAATAATATTTTTGATTATTTAAGATTCTCGAAAACCCTAAATCAAGAATTAGGCTTTTCTACCTATGGATTGATTCCAATAATTTTTCCTATGATATAATTTATCATCTAAAACATATGTTATGATATATATGTGTATTTAGCATGGAAAATCAACTATTATCACATGTAAAATGAAAATAGCCGTGAGCTATTTTGGGAGCAACAAGTTCACGCCAATCTTGATACACTTTGCTATAATTTGAATTTAATCATGCAATTGTGATATTGTACACACTAATCAAGTAAGAATCAATTGAGGTGTGTATTAGCAAGTGGGAGCCGATTTCCTTGACCATGAAAAGCTTTGATGATGAAAATTATTTTTGGGGTAGAGTGTAGAATACATACTACATGTATTAAGACTAATGAAATTAAATTCCTCCACCTTGAATAAGAGATGATGGACGACGGCTAAGTGCTCTCCAAAAAGCAAAGATATTTCTTTGTTTCTTTCAAGATGTAAGACCATACTTACTACCATGACCTAAGCTTAATGAATCACCATTTTGATCCTTGTGTGTGAGTGATAGGCGACGGCAATTCATCCCAAGACAATGGATGAATTTGTTTTGTCCAAAAACTTTATACAAGAAGTTAGTATGGATGATGTAATGAATGATGAGTCATAAAGAAAAAATGAAAGGCTCCCAAATTGCTTGGTAAGTACAGAGAGAGAACCGAGAGGGAGATGTACCATGTAATTGATTAAATTCATTTTCTTGAAATTACTTAAGTGTATAAGTCATTAGACACAAACACATCACACCACTCTTTCTCATTCCTCTCAACTCTCTGCCGTGAGCATCCTTAAGCAAAAACCAAACATTTTTCTTCTTTCCTTCCTCAATTAGTTTGAGTTTAAATCATCCTTCAACCAATCAAAGCCGTTAACGAGGTTAGATATCGAACAAGCTTCGATTATACCTTAAGTTTCTAAAATTTTAATGGTTTGATCATAGTTTTCAAGCATGTGTTCTTAAGTATAATTTATGCTAAGTATGATATTTGTTTATTAATTATGTGTATTCATATAGAATGAAAGCATGTAGCATGTTTAGAAATTAATTAAACATGCTATGAAATTATTTTATGGGTGTCGAAAATTTCTATGGATGAATTAGGGTTGGATTAATTATATATGTTGTTGTAGAAGCCTATAGTGAATTATTGGGAAATTTATAAAAATCCTAAGCTATAGTTTTCAAATTGCCGAAAATGCATGAAAAATGCTAGGTTGTTGTATAATTTTTATTTGAGAAATGTAATAGCATATTGTTGATCTAGGGTATTAATTATATGATATTGGAATTTACTAAAAAAAATTTGATGGATATATGCTCATTTTTGTTCAAAGAACCGAGGGCTTCTAAGCTTGATTAAGGTGTGATTAAGTTGTTTTTAGTTGATGTTATGATGTATTAGTACTATACTATAGTATATAAGTATAGTGTAATTTAATTAGAATTTTATAAAAATGTTTAGTGTATTTTTGGGAAAACCGTGAACCATAGTATTATATACTTTAATGTAGAAATTTCATATGTTAAACTATAGGTTATAATTATGTTATAAATTAATGTTGGAACCTCAGATAAATTAATTAGAATTTTAGAAAATCATTTGGACAAATTTTGGAAAGAACCGTGGACCATGGGACATAATTTAGTAATGTTCAAAATTTTCTATAGTTAATATTAATTCATATTAGTGATACTATGATAAAATAGTACACTATATGAATTTATAAGAATTTTGAAAAGAATGAATTTATGCTTAAACCGAAAGCTTATAAATATATATTAAGGATTTTAAATCCTTAATATCAAGAAAATAATAAATTATATGTCTAGAAATTAACTTAGACATATTAAGAATTTTCGAGAATTATTAAGCTTAGTATATTATGTTTACTTACTTAAACGTTATATCAAATAACGTTAAAAGCATAAATAATGCTCAATGTATTAAAAGATTAATATTAAAAGAAAATATTAATCGCTTATCGATTTACGTGAAAAATCGAGGATTAAAGCTTTACGAAAAGAAATCGATTAAAATCGATTTATATTGATTTTATTCATTAAAATATGTTTTATTTAAGATTTATAAAGAAAAGTCAAAATGGTTGACTTTCGACATTAACGCATTTAAATACGTAGTTAAATACGTTAATACGTGAAAACGCGTATTTTTATCCGAATATCTCATTGTGAGAAAAGATTTCATGATTGAAACTTGTTTTCAATAACGTTATTATATCGTTGATTATTTAACCTAAAGGTTAAAATGAGGCATGTAGATCATATTACGCCTCTCTCGATATACGAGAATTATTTTATTGATATACGCGTCGTTTCAACGTATTAAGACGTATAAAGAATCATCGAAACTTCGAATTATTAATTTATTTATCAAAGTTGAATGAACTTTGAAAATCTCGAAAAGCGTGACAACATACTAAACGTACATTTTGCGTAAAGGTGGGACGTGAAGTTCACGCTAACGAGGAGAAGAGCACGCACGATGAAATTCAAGTTCCAAAGTAAGGTGGGCTTTACTATACTCAAACTGGTAGAATTTACCAAATGATTTATTTATGATGCTTTATTGCAAGCAAATATTTATGAACCGATTTATTTAATTACCGTCCAAAATGTTTATGTTTTATGATGTATCCAATCCATGATTATTGATGCATAATGTTGGGTAGCTCCCACTTTATGACATGCTTGAATTCGTATTCTTGGAAGTACCCCAAGGATGATGGAGAATTCAGATCCCTGTCCGAGATGGCTCGGATTTTGTGCACCGATTATTTTGTATTGTGTAGCCGAAAGGGTGCTCGGTCGGTCACGACGTCTGTGAGAGGAGGCCTCCTCTCCAGCGCGGGAATTATTGTTGGTTGAATTGTTGTGGTGGATGTGGATCATACATACGTGGAAAATGCTTGGCCAAGCGATATTTATGGAAAATGACAGAAAATATTTAGTAAACACGAGTAATTTCAAATTAAAACCTCGTGTGTTACTGTGATGGGGCAGAGTAATTCAAACTTGATAAATTATTTTGGCATAAGCCACTGAGTGCATTATTTGTACTCAGCCCTGCATATTTGTTTTTAAATGTGCAGATTGAGCTGATGATGGTGATGGAGCGGAGATGTTGAGTAGTCAGAGTTCTTTTGGTATTTATTATGTTTGAAAGAAAGAACCCTTGGGTGCATATCGTCATATATGCATTCACATGCTTTCACGCATATTACGAATATTTTATATGTTGTTGTCGATGCTATATCTGTCTGAATTATCGAACCTACTGTTAAAGGAACTCGTAGCCTTTACATCTGTAAATGACTTTTGCCTTGTAATTAAGGTTTGAATTGCTTTTGCCTTGTACATAAGGTCTGATTATTGAAGTTCGATAAATATTATTCTGAAATCTTTTGATTATTCTTATTAATTGTTTTGTAATTACTGTTCCCAACTCCAGTTCTCTCTAATCTGTCCTTTGGATTAGAGGGGCTGTGACAACTTGCCCACAATGCAACCGAGTACACTCAGGTGTATGCAGATTTGGAAGCAATACTTGTTATACTTATGGACAGTTTGCTCATTTCCCATCCATTTGTCCCTATAAACCAAAACTCACTGGACGTGGTGAACGGACAAGATCCTCCTGGCAAGGCAATGATGAAAGCTATTATCGATATCCTCAAGCAATTCCAAGACGCTTCCTCAACCACCCGCTACATAGTCCAGATGCCTCATTTTCACAAATGCGCACTCAATCTTCTCAACCACAATCTCAACATCGAAGCATATGCTTTAAAATGTAAACAACCCGAGAAGAGTTCTGGCAATTTGAAAGATATGGCTCGACTAAAAGGTGTGCCTATCATTGTTTCATTTGATATTGGAGCATCGCATTCCTTCTTGAACTTCCTATAGAACAAGCTGATATAAGTTTTAAAGTGCTTACCCTTTTAGGTGGGACGACAGTAGTTAACCAAGTGTGTCCTAACTTAGAAATTGAGTTAGGGTCACTCAGACTGAGAGCTGAATTGTTACGTCTTTTATGTATGAAAGACGTGGATGTTATTTTAGGAATGGATTGGTTAACTAAGAATTTTGCAACAATTCATTGTGAACAATGAGAAATAGTGTTCCAACCACCAGGGAAAGAATTTACTTGTTTCTACGGGATTGATGAAAGGAAATGGCGAGTTTCTGTAATCTCGGCTCTTCAATTAGATAAATTGATGAGAAGTGAAGGGAATCATGCTTATCTTCTATATCTAAATGATGGGGGCAAGATAGAAAGGAAAATAGAAGATGTACGATTGTGCGAGAATATCAGGACGTTTTCCCAGAAAAACTACAAGGATTGCCGCCGGATCAACAGTTAGATTTTGCCATTGACCTTGAACCTGGTTCGGCACCAATTTCAAAAGCACCATACAGGATGGTTCCTAAGGAGTTACAAGAGTTGAAAATTCAATTACAAGGACTTTTGGACTTAGGATGTGTTCTTATGCAAGAGGGTAAAGTGATCGCCTATGCTTCACGACAATTAAGACCCCATGAACTTAATTATCCCACTCATGACCTGGAGTTAGCCACAGTGGTTCACGCATTGAAGATATGGAGACATTATATATATGGATCAAAGTGTGAAATCTTTACTGATCATAAAAGTCTGAAATACTTCTTCGAGCAAAGAGATTTAAATATGCGGCAATGAAGGTGGCTCGAGTTAGTCAAGGATTATGATTGTGAAATTAAATATCATCTGGGAAAAGCAAATGTCGTTTCTCATGCTTTGAGCAGGAAAAGTCAAGAAAGGTTAGGATTTTTATTAACCGTGAATGAAGAGTTGCTAAGAGAATTTGAAAGAATGAGGCTAGAAGTGATAGTACCACCTGAAACCACTCAAAAAATTATAGCAGCATTAGTAGTGACACCAGATTTAAGAGCTCGGATAATTGAGGCGAACGACAAGATGCACAACTTGA
Organism: Salvia rosmarinus; assembly: GCA_036937905.1. NCBI lineage: Eukaryota > Viridiplantae > Streptophyta > Magnoliopsida > Lamiales > Lamiaceae > Salvia > Salvia rosmarinus. The sequence continues at coordinate 30,533,737 of CM072814.1, read as the reverse complement.
AAAATTGAGAGAGGATTAGAATTGGATACCATCATGATATCATGAAGTCGAGATAATGCGATTATGTTAGGTAATCGATATTCATGCCCAATAATGAAAAGTTGAAAATAAAATTCGAGTGAAGCCCATGATGTTTCAGACGCACACCCGGGGAGTACGAAAATGTATCAAGATCTCAAGCAAAGGTTTGTTTGGACAGGAATGAAACAAGAAATAGCGTCATATGTTGAACGATGCTTAGCTTGTCAACAAGTTAAAGCATTACATCAAAGGCCGTATGGAAAGCTGCAACCCTTAGAAATTCCCGAGTGGAAGTGGAATCACGTAGCTATTGATTTCGTAATGGGATTACCTAAATCAAAGCGGGGAAACACAGTGATTTCGGTGATAGTTGATCGACTAACAAAGAGTGCTCATTTTATCCCGATTCCTGTGACATATGGAGCAGAGAAATTAGCACAAATTTAAATTCATGAATTTGTTCGATTACATGGAGTGCCAATCTCGATTACTTCGGACAGAGATTCCAAGTTTACATCCCGATTTTGGACGAGCTTCCAAAAGGAATTGGGTACTCAGTTGAACTTCAGCACAACATTTCACCCACAAACAGACGGCCAGACTGAAAGAACCATACAAACGCTTGAGGACATGATCAGAACCGTGGTGTTAGATAGAGGAGACCAATGGGAACAAATTCTACCGTTGATCGAATTCGCCTACAACAACAGTTATCAGGTGACAATAAACATGGCTTCGTACGAAGCATTATATGGTAAGAAATGTAGGTCACCTCTTTATTGGGACGAAGTTGGAGAAAGAAAGATCCTTGGTCCCGAAGCAGTAGAAGAGATGATTCAGATAGTGCGGCAGATCAAAAAGAAAATGCAAGAAGCTCAAGATAGACAAAAATCCTACGCGGACAATCGTCGGATGGAGTTAAATTTTGAAGTAGGAGACAAAGTCTTTCTAAAAGTTTCCCCCCACCAAAGGAATTCATCGTTTTGGAATTAAAGGGAAACTTAAGCCGCGATTTATCGGACCTTATAAAGTATTGGAAAGAATTGGACCAGTAGCATACAGATTAGCGTTGCCACCTAACTTCACTAATGTTCATAATGTGTTCCAAGTCTCCCAACTTAGGAAATATGTGTATGACCCTAAACACATTCTTCACTATGAAGAAATAGTTCCCGAGCCTGATTTGACCTACGAAGAGAAACCTGTAATACCCCGCTTTCCTGTAGCAGAGATTAGCTTCTAGTTAAGAGCTTTATTAGAAGGGCATTGCATCCTTAAGAAGAGTTGTTTAAGTTAGAAGCTTTTACGTTAAGCTTCGAGTTGAGAAGATAGAATTGAGACAGATTTGAGATAGAATCTGAAAGAGGATTCTTAGGTCTAGTTGATCATAAGAAGACCTAGATTTCAAGAGTCTTGAGATGATAGATACATGCTCAAAGAAGTTTTGATTTTAGAAAATTTAGAATTTCAAAATCTATGCTTTTGTGACGTCGGCGTTTGCCGATTAAGCTCGATTAAGAGCAGAATATTTAAAATGATTTTCGGAGTTAAGAATATATTTTTATAATTTTATTTTAATGTTTATGATATATTATTGAGTTTCAAAAGCAAAGATTCAAGTAGAGATTGTTTTATCAGATAATTAGTTTCGATTTCTTGTTATAAAATCGTTATGCATTATTTTGCAATATTTATATTTAATTTCTAAAGAAAAGTGATTATTCTTATCTATGAAAGAAAATGAGAAAAGAAAAGAAATGAGTTTCTAGAAAAAGGATGAATAATCACTTATTTAAGAAAATCAAAAATAAAATAATTATTACATAAGTATATACATAGAAATATGAAATAACACTATTCATCCTTCATTTTCCTCCCAAATTTCGTCCAACACACACTAACACACACACACAAGATTTTAAAAAATTTCAAAGCCAAAATAGAAGATCCAACCGTTGAATTTTCGATCCGTCTTTGAAACGATGTATAATCTCGTCTCTAGAACACATCTACGGATTGAAAATTTTTAAATCATGAGAATATGTATATTTCATATTTTCAGTCATTTGGAGAATTTATGAAGGAGTATGTTTTTTTGATTATTTCTTGATATTATGATAGATTCGTCGTCTACGTATTGTTTAGCGTTGAAGTTGTGAAGCATATGTTTATTGTTTGGAATATGGTATAATTTTTGAAAATATGAAGGCCCTTGATCATGAATTTATGATGTTGATATGTTTAAATTGCCTTCATATATGTGTTGTTGGATGGATATAAACATGTTTAGAACAAGAAAAACGTTTGAAATCGAAGCCGTTGGAAAATCCCTAAAATGGCCGAAAACCCTAGCCATTATAATGTTGGATTTTTGATTTTATTTGATCATTTTGACTTCATATTTGGATTCTATGATATGAATAATGCTTAAAATGATTTATTCAGATTTTTCGCCCGACGTATTCAAAAGTTGAAAATTTTTAGTTTGTCGTTGAAAATTTTTAGTTTGTCGGTAAAAATGAGTTTTCAATGCTAAAGCTTTGGTCTTTGTGTTTTGTTGATAGATTGATGATAGTTGAGCATGTATAGAGGTTCGTTGGTGTTAGATGTCGTCTCACGCGACTTTTTTTATGTCGAACATAGGATATGTCTTAAGGGGTCGTTGGGTTTTTGGCTAAGATGAGATGGTTTAAGCTTATTGTTGAGTTGTCATGCTCGTATAGACATAGAGGTGGCAAAGTAGCGGGCCGGGCCGGGCCGGGCCGACCCCGGGCTTGTCGGGCTTTTATATTTTTCTAAGCAGTCACGAAATTTTTCTGCCTAGAATGTGAAGCAAAACCAACCTCGGGTGGGTTTTCATGACGGCTTTTTTTAGATTATTTTTCATTTTTAATATATAAAATTAATATTTTAAATTTCAAAAATAAATAAATTAAATACATAATTAAAATCTCATAACTCCAATTTAAATAAAGAATCGGTGATAAGAATATATTAAGTTTACTTATTCTTATGATAATGCTTTGTATATTTTGACATATTTATGTACTCATACGATGATATTGTAATGTAGTATAATTTTAGTTCTTTAATTTAAGGAGAAATAAATTAATAATTGCAAATCAAAGCTAAATGATATTATTAAACGTCAATTCCACTTATACGCCTAAAATAATAGAAAAAAATTAATTAATTATACAATATATATTTAAGATCAATGATTCGAAATTGTTTTTATATATTAAAAGGTCATTAATCATCAGCCTATATATTTTTGGAGATCATTTCTTTTATGAATTATTTTTGAACGATTTATAAAGTTATTATTTTTTTCAGAATTTTGATGTGTTGCAATTCAAAAAAATATATTTTCCTGATCAGTATGTGAATTAGTAAGAAACTTTTACTATAAAATATAATTAATATTATTAAAAAATTATAGATATGTATATTAAATAATTTGTAAATATATATATTTAATAAAATATCTAAGGGCTTTTTCATTTAAAACCTCGAGCTTTTTAGCTCAAGCCCGGTGAGGCCTGGGTTTTTTGAGCGAACTTTTAGGCCGGCTTTTTTCGGCCTTTAATTTTCAAGCCCAAACTAACTCCAAACCGGCACCGGGCGGGCTTTTCGGGCGGACTCGTTTGCCGGCTCTATATAGACATATGAGGCTTCGTGATGTTGCTATATGTTTAAGATGTTAGAGGATGCAATGACCCAAGTGTTATAGACCTTAGTGTTTTGATGTTGAGAAGATATAATCGTGTCGACGACTAAGATAAGTTATGTTTTTGTTTGGCTCTTGATAGGCTTTTATGCCGTTTTATGTGGATTGATGACCCAAGTGGGAAGAGGAATGAAGTGAAAGACAGAAGGTACAGTCCCGAGTGACTGTCGCCAGGTGGGTATATAAATATTTTCTAAGATGATATGCTTATGTGTAATATCTCGAAGTTTTAAAGCTAAATTACGATAATCGTAAATTAGGGATTAGTCTCGATTTTTGATATAGTAATTTATCGAAGCTCAATTTTGATTATCCATGAGACGAGAATTTTTATATCATATTCACTAATGATTAGTGAATTAAGGAATATAGTTATATTATTCCTTCGAAAATATTATTCTAACGTCGATTAAATTTCGATAGTTAGCCTTAAGTTATTTTCTAAGTGACGAAGCTTAGAATTAAATTCCCTATTAACAAAGAATGAATAAAGTGATTACGACTTTATTATGGACGTTTTAGAGACAATTCGATTATTAACGTTTTGAGACGATTCGAACGTCAACGTTTTGAGGTGATTCGAAAACTTAGTATAATGGTTAGAGAATTACAATATTTAAGTCCTATGATTATTTTTATGGAATAAGAGCATTATTTTCATATAATCCTTCATTAAAATATTATTTTTACTTAGTGACCGAAAATTTCATAACTTAGGTGTGAAATGAAGAAATTTCTATCCTTTTAATAATGATGTGTAATCAATATGATAGTGAGACATCATTAATGTATTAGATAAGGTATATCATGATTCAAACAAGTGGAGAAGTGTGTTATCTTGTGGGAGCCGAAAACTTGGACCTTTTCAAAGGAAGAAAAGAAAAATCTCAAGCTTATGATAGTGATGGTTATGTTATGATAATGATAGATTAATTTTTGTATTTTAGCATAAGAAATAAAATCATCTCTTACCTAAATGAAGGGGACCGAAAATTAAGGAATGCACAAGTGTGAACAAGTGTGAACAAATGTGAAAATGAATAAAATTCAAAGTGTAAATTTTTGACTTTTCAAATAAGATATTTTTCTAAAATAATATTAATGTGTATGATATTATAAGAAAATAAAAATCACCTTGATATAGTTTGATAAGTGCCGTGAGCAATGAAGGGAGAAAGAAAGAAGAATTTTCTTCATTCTTTGAAAATAATGGGAATGAAAATGATATGTATTAAATGTGAGATAAGATGATGTATTAAAGTATGATAAGATATAAATTTTGTCTTGCTCTCCCTATAATGACCGAAAATATTACAAGAAATAAAAGAACATTTTGTTCAAATTGTTGAAAGTGATATATATGAAAGTGATATGTATTAATTATGTGATAAGGTATAATTATATTAAAGTAAGATATGATAAAATAAAAACCTTGTCTCTAGCATACCAAGTGGACCGAAAATTTTGAAATATTGTGCAAGTGTTATGATTTTAATTACATCAGATATTTTAGCATGCAAGTGGACCTTATTTTATATTGTCTATAAAATCATAAGTCCTCTCATTTTGTAATAACCCGAAAAATTTAAAACTTTTATTAGTGATGTTTAAATCACTTAATTGTGGTTCTTAGACCTTAATTATGTTTAAGGTGACCAATGAAACGAATTAGAATCGATTCGGAGATCGAAAACTAGAGAAATCAAAAACTAGTGACTAGTCCTAACGGATTAGGGTTTTCGGAATAGCCTGAACATAGAATTAAAGATAGAGAATGAATCTTGACAAAAGGATTTCATTTGTGTTTACTGTTGTATGCGAAGCATGATAGAAGCATGATGTAAATGAGTATATTTCCCATGAGAACATAGACTCTTAAGACGCATGATCCCTTTGCGCCGAACTTAGTATGAGAACGTAAGTATCCCCAATTGAACGAAATACTAAGAGAGAACGAGAACATAGAAATCTTAGGAATCACAATCCAAACGGATTCGATAATGAGAACGCGACTAGTCTACGATGATGAAGCGATTGCTTAACTGGAGGTTCGCACTACTATGAATCCCAACCTCTCTATGTGAAGGAATTCCGAACACCATACGTGTAATCTCTATCGTGGCGATAACGAAAAATCAAAATATAATGTTATGAAAATATGAAAAGAGAGATCGAATTGTAAGTATTGCGAGAACGCATATGATCAATGTTATAATGCGAATAGAAATAAGGAATTCAAAACCCAATGAGAAAGGGGGATCACTTAGCCTTTACCCGAAAGCTAGACATTGAAAGTCTGTTCTATCCTAAGGGACCATACAGTCTCTTCTTGAACACCAAACCATGAAAGTAGTTTCATAAGGACTTAGGAATATAAGATATAAGATTATGGTTCGGACGGTTTTTACGACTAATCACCCTTTATCCTATAAGAGTCACCCCGATGAGGTTGTATATCCCGATGGTCCCTACCAGATGTACCGAGAAGACGATGTCGATGAGTTCTTAGCTCACTTTGTACATCACTGTGCTGCTGCACATGCCTGTGGTACATCATATCCCGATTGGCAGGGGTATGCCCGTGAGGTATTAATTGACCACATATATCGTTGCTGAGGGAGCTTCGATCTTGAGGCAGACTTGCCCCGTTTGTCAGCCAACTGAACTACGTATTCATGGTATACGGAGCTGCAACTTGTAGACCGTATCCCCCTGAAGGGGAATACACCTGGCGTGATGAGACTTCTGAGTGGCTTCACTCAAAAGTACCTCGTTTAGCATCTGATGGACCTGTATTCTTGCTTGGCTGTGGCAGGAGCATGATTCGAGGCTGGAACTTCCCATCCCCAACAACTCATTTTTCCGGTCTTACTGCCAGTAAGATTCAAGCCCCATCATTGCCCACCCAGACCATCATCGCCGATCATTCCATGCCAGCGCTCAACTCTACCTACCGACGTTTCCCCAATCCAACCGTTGCCACCCCCGCACGGACCCTATGCCATGATACTGTGGAGATTGATTATCCGCATGGCCTAATTGTATGTGCCGTGAGAGAAACCTGTGCCCATCTAGTTAATTCTTCGTTTCTAGCCACTGCCTATGAGGAAATCATGGCTGAGATCAGGCGAGACCTAGTTGCTATGGGAGAAGCTAGAGTCATTAAAGTCCGAGAGACTATGGCTCCCACACTCGACGCTGAGGTTGAAGAGGAGAATGACCCAGAGGAGGATCCTGAGGAGGACCCGCCACCGACGGCGATGAGATGGAGGAAGTTGATAGTACCTATACTCTCGGTTCTCGACTCACACGCCGAGCCCTTTTACACCCCTAAGCGATTATGTATCTAATTTTAGGATTAGATGGGGTTTTGTTTATATATCAGATATCTTCCGATGTGTCGAGCGATGGGTCGTTCGACATGAACCCTTATTTTGATAAACTCGGTAATGTTTAGATTTTGTTACGCACCGTGACTAAGTATGTGGAGAGCCGATATAAGCTTTTGGAATTTATTGCTTTCTAAGTATATGGGTTAGTCTTTTATCCGCTTTATCATCTTTGATATTTATTGCTTTTTATTTTCTCGATGGTTACCTTTGCTTTGGATTAAATTCAAGCCCTTAAACCTCTCACCCAATTTTCGTTTGAATAATGATGAATTATCGCTGAGCTAGCTTCTATGTTTTCGTGATACAATCCTCGTGGATACGATACTGCCTTACCTATATACTTACACTTTTAGTGTTATAAAAGTGAGCGATCAAATTTTGCATATCTAGTTGCCGCTAACGACGAATCGTATTAATTGTCAATCGATCTTCAATGCATGATACGAGTAAACCTCGAGTCGAGCCGAGATAGGATATTCGTAGGAAGCATATTCTTAGTGATCCTTTTGGAGTTACTTGTTTTCACCTAGAATGGTAGGGAAAACTCGTAATTCATCGTCGCAATTGTCGAATCAAGTTGTTGGTTATATATGTGATCTTCCATCTTGTGCGGATTAAAATCGCTAATAGAAAATAGGATAAACATACATTGTGGGTAGGATTTATGCATCCTGTGGTTAGTCTTTTATCTGCTTTTATCATCTTTGATATTTATCGCTTTTATTTTCTCGCATGGTTACCTTTGCTTTGATTAAATTCAAGCCCTTAAACCTCTCACCCAATTTCGTGCAATAATGATGAATTATCGCTGAGCTAGCTTCTATGTTTTCGTGATACAATCCCCGTGGATACGATACTCGTCTTACCTATATACTTACACTTATTGCAAGAGAAATACATCTGTGGTGAAGAATAATCCCTGTGAAAATTTTTCGCATAACATATATCATCACCCATAATCACATATCATCACATATGTCACATATCACAATCGCATATATCCATGCAATCCTTTCAACACACAATCGTTATGCATCTCACATAACATCATCACACATCATCACATTATAGCTCATACCACATATAAGCATTAACACATAACCATCCTGTCATAGACAGCGTTAGTATCAGTATTATCCAAGTGTCCATGATGGACTGTCAAAATACATGATCATAGGTATGTCACCAAAAGGTCGATATGAGCAAAAGAATCGACTCATATCGCTAAAAGATGTCGCCTGTCTCGTGCGATAGCGCATCATGATCACATCGCATATACCGACCACCTAGATCTCCGCCCTCCATTTCCGCTCATCGCCCTGCTCACATCATCTCGTCCATTATGCCTCTCATCCTCTCTCTCTCTCCTTCCTATCGTGTTTCGGACCGAGCCGCCCTGTAAAGTGATCTCGCATGGTAGCAAGCCTCTCATGAGTATGGTCCTACCCAAGATGTGCTCTGATTGCCTGGGTCTCAGGTGAATACGGTTCCTGGGTTCCAGTCTCTAGCGCTTGCCCTTCTTCTACATGCTCGGCCCCATCCGAGTCATCCACTATTCGGGTCTTCCTCCTCCTCATCACTGTCCTCCTCATCATCCTCTGGGTCTTCCTCCTCCTCAGAATCTCCTTCCCGGGAGGCCAACCTGATATTGGCCGGTGGCACTGTAATTCTTATCCTGGGCCTCTTCTCTGCCACAGATGGATGGATAATCGCCTTCACCTGGGAGGGTCCTGCCTCAAAATTGTTCCGGGTCCTCCGGAAGATGAGGGTCGTAGATGGAAGGGTAGTGATCGGCGATTCGATGCATCGTGATCGCGTCGAGCGATGGTCTGCTCCCAATGGCTTCTCGTGAATATCATCCTCGCATCAACCGATCGCCCTCGAACATGCCTCGAGACCACATCTGCCTCAGAAGGTATGCCCCGGTGATCGGTCCACTGTCTCCAAACTCAAGCAGCGAACTCAGTGAAATCTAGAGTGAGATGCCTGGTAATGGGATCCCGACGGAACATCACGCACTTACCTTTCGCCTATGGTCGCCAACCCGTTGGTAGCCTCTCTGTCATCTGGTAATAAGCATCGTACTCAGATACTTTTCCAATGTCTCGAATCTTTCTCCACAATCCAACAAACCTTCCCAAAAACACTCCCAATGGCTCGTGGACATTCCTGGTACACTCTCTAAACTTACGGATCTGCTCATCCATCCTATGAGATCTTAACCAACGTCGTCTGAGCCACTGAATATCCATAAAGCTACATGTTAGTTCATCATAAAACAACAACAAATATTCACGTTTCCTCTTCTCGCCTACCATCCGGGTAACCATGCCTCAGACACATGTTCACTTTCAACACATATCAATATCGATATGGATATTCATAACAATAATTACGTAAGCAAATACAGGATTCACTTACAAGCACTCGTTTATCAAAATAAACAAGATTTCAACCAACAACATATTTCTATGTAAACACATAGATTCATATCATCCATCCGTGATCATATCAATCACATCACATCATATCATATCAATGATTTTCATATCACAGTCGGATTGGCTCTTCCGTCCCATCGACAAATCACTTCCACATCCACATCAATCTCCAACCATACCATATCCATATCCACATCTCCTCAATCTCCACATCACATTTACATCACGTAAAATCTTACCATGCCAGAACACATGAAACCAAGATCACATCAAGCTCACATAGCCACATAAAACATCAACACATAAACACATACCTCATCCCCTTTTGAAAAAAGGCGGACTGACGGTGAGCTGAGGGTAGATGTACCTGATAAATAGTTTAGAAGAACAAGTTCTAAACACTCAATTTCAAGAACGTACAGGATATAAAGCAAATGAACTGCCTTGATATCAAATAACTATAGATACCAAAAGCCAGGAAAACTGCTCTGATACCACGCTTGGTGTCAGATAACAAAGCTAGATGTTAGAGACAAGATCAATCGCTCTAATACAACGCTGTCACGTCCCAATTCCCGGGGGAAGGCACAGATGCCGGGGTGTGATTAGGTGTGGGGGTTAAGAAGCGGGGAAGAAGGGGGAGAAATACATAAAGCATACATAATAAGAAGATACGACTATAAAATCGGGCATCATCTCTTCTATAACTAGGACATATCCTGAAGGGGAGGGGTGAGCAAACAATCCACCAACAGAATTATATCGACATCATAACTTCAATGAACATGATCTTGATTAAATACTAGTAATGCAGGGAAACAAAGTAGCATTACATCATGTTGACTAGACCAGTCAACCACATAACATGCTCTTATCGAGACTCACAGCATAATAACATCATAGTGAACCTTGTTCCCAATCAGAGAGCAAAATAAGGGACAAGAATACATCAACAATAGAATACATATATATAACACAACATCGTGGAAGTAGAAAACATGAAAGAACCCGCAGCTCCACCCCTCAGCGTCGTCCGTCCAGCCCTCCTCCATCTGTGAAAACATTTGAAAAGAGTTTGGGGTGAGCACTAGCGCACTCAGCTGGGGTTTTTGACATAAAACAAAATCCATGATACCGTGTTCAGAGCACTTACCTTAGAAGGTTTTAAAACGTAAACCAACTTCTAAATAAGCAAAAAGAGATTTTCCTTTTGATACCGCCTGCTATTATCATATTCCCATCATAGAACCACGGCTCGGAACGTATCCAACGAGCCCATCACATCTCTCGCCGGAACATATCCAACCCACAATATTCGCCCGAACATATCCACCACCCCACGCCGAACGTGTCGGTGGCAATCGATGGGACTTCGTGGGTCAATCCCATTCGTAACCATAACCACTTCATTATCATTTCGTGTGGACTTCCGGGTCATCCCTTCGTAACCATAACCACGTGTCCGGGTCTATCCCTCACGATCAATACTCAAGATGGTGATCAACCCATCGAATAGAGATCCGCACAATCACAATAGAACCATATCTCGAGCAGAGAACAAGAATAACTACGTTAAAACATTTTCACGGCACACATGTTTTATTTTTGAAATATCGAGTAAATAACTCAAAATAAGCATATATAACCCAACCCGAACAGCTTGAAAACGCCAATCGGGAGATATCCACGATCCAACAACTTCACCGATCGTGACCGGTAGGTACCGTAACAAGACGGAATAACTTTGGGGTCGATCCCACAAAGCAAAGCAACAACATGATCCAAACGAAGATCGGTTAAACGAGGGTTTTCGACTTTCGAACCCACATTCGCACTCTCCGGTTTTCAAATCAACTCGATGCGTAAGGAAATATATTCGTGGCATCAAGACCTATAATAGGGTACCTTCAAAATATGAATGCATGCAAGTTGACACAAATCTTAGCAGCGAAGAAGCTTCAAAAATCGATGCCTATCCTCAAATCCAAGACAAACCATCCAAAACCGATGCATGAAAATGGAAACATAAGCAATATGCATAACGAGGAATATGAAATGACAAACTATGTTGAAAATGGATAACCTGCATGTACTTCCTTTGAAACTCGAAACGACTGAAACATCCCGACATGCAGAAACACGAAAAACGAAAAAACGGAGGAAACATAAAAGACGAAATCAAAACCCAAGTTCTATGCTATGCTATCTACTAAAAGGCATAATCAAAATAAGAAAGTGACAAAATGGAAAACGGGATCGCGGGAGGGCTGATCGGTGGTGGTGGGCGGGCAAGAACAAGAATGCGCCGCCGAGCCTCCCTACCGATCTCTACTCCTTCGGCCACAGCTGCACTGAGCTGCTCGACTCATCCGTAAACACAGAGATGAATAAAATGAAGGCCCTAGCCTCTATTTATAGGAAAGGAGGGTCATGCATGCATGAAGCAGCACTTTTTTCAAAACGCAAAACGACGATCTTTGCAAACGGACACCAATTCAAAGAAACTTGTACCCATGGACTTGAAATAAAATACCGGACACAACGACTATAAACAAGATATGCTTTAAAATACCCATGAAAAGTCCGATTTTTCGATAACTTCCTGAGTGCCAAACCCGTGGGTGGTCGAAAACTGTGATACTTAGTGTCTATGAATTCGCCATAAGACACTATTCATAACGCCGAGGTTTCGCTATGGTCGCATCACCAAACAAAATGTCAACCTTTGACCTTTCTCAAAAACATGCCATGCAAACCGAAGCTTAGGAAGGACGGGTATTACATATTTGTGGGAAGTAATAGTTGTTACACATGTGGACAAGTGGGCCATTATGCAAATAATCGCCTCGAATCGTTAGAGAACAAATAATGATAGAGGAAAGCAGAATCATCCGAGACAGACACAATCAATGAAGGCCTTAAGAGGATATCCACGGCCATCGTTTCACCAAATCTTCATGCCACCACATCAGCCTGCACTGCCGCTGCAACCACAACCGCCGCCACCGCAGCCATCTCAACCACAACAACCTCAGTACCAAAGCGCATTTGCCCTTTCTCAGAAGCAACCTGAGAAGAACGTCAGTAACTTGATAGGTATGGGTACATTGAATGGTGTACCTATCAAAATCCTTTTCGATAGGGAGCCTCGCATTTTTTTCTTTCAGCAGCATGTGTAGATGCTTTTAAGCTCAGTGTAGAACATGCCGGACAAGACCTAAAAGTTCTTACCCCGTTAGGTGGAGCTACTGTTATTCACCCATGTGTGTCCTAACCTAGAATTCTAATTAGGATCCCTTAAGCTTAGAGCGATATCGCTACAGTTGTTACACATGAAGGACGTGGATCTTATATTAGGAATGGATTGGTTGATAGAGCATTATGCAACAATACGATGCAAACAGAGAGAGATATTATTTCAACCACCAGGAAGAGAACCTACATGTTTCTATGACAACATTCCAATGATCTCAACATTACAAGCACAGAAACTGATGAAGAACGAGGAAGCATATGCTTACCATGTGTATATGAATTAGGATGATAAGTTCGAGAAGAATGCAGAAGATGTACTCGTGGTTAGAGAGTTCCAGGATGTCTTTCCTAAAACATTATCAGGGCTATCTCCGGACAGACAATTAGAGTTTACCATCAATCTAGAACCAGGATCAACACATGTTTCGGAAGTGCCTTACAGAATGGCCCCAAAGGAATTGCAAGAGTTAAAGATCCAATTGCAAGAGCTTTTAGACCTAGGTTTCATTCGACCTAGTGTTTCTCCTTGGGGAGGGCCAGTTCTATTTGTTAAGAAGAATGATGGAACTCTAAGGATACGTATCGACTATGGAGAGTTGAACAAGTTGACCTTGAGGAATAGATATCCTCTACCCAGGATTGGTGACTTGTTCGACCAGCTGAAAGGTGCAAGTGTTTTCTCCAAGATTGATCTGAAGTCAGGATATCATGAGTTGAAGATTCGTCAAGAGGACATATCCAAAATCGTTTTTCAAATGTGGTATGGCCACTAAGAGTTTGTAGCAATGTCATTTGGCTTGGCGAACGTAACAACTATGTTTATGGATTTGATGAATCGTGTCTTCCATGATTATCTCAATAAGTTTGTTTTGGTGTTTATCGATGATATTCTCATGTACTCGAAGAACGAGCAAGAACATGAAGAGCATTAAGAACCGTTTTGCAGCTGTTTGGTTTCATTTTGTGCTTATTCTTGGTATTCTTTTACATGCCGTTTCCAGTATTTTGTCTTTCTTATGCCATTGTTTTGATTAGAATTTTTTGTTTCGGACTTATTTGGTTTGTTTTGATATTTTGTAGGAAAACGGTATTCAATAGGATTAAATTCATCTGCCAAGAGATTAATTATATTAAATAGCATCTCGATAAGAGTCTGTAGATGCAAACGGATCGCAATTCGGAGTTCGGACGAGGGAGAACGGTTCATTTCTTCAAAGTCGCGCACGTGCGCTCTGCGCATGCTTATTCTTAGAAAACAGTATTAAATAGGATGAAGTGGATCTACCAAGAGCTGAATTATATTGAAGATCATCTCGATAGGAGTCCTTAGGTGCAAATGAATCGCAATTCGGAGTTCGGGGACGAGGGAGAATGGATCATTTCTTCAAAGTCGCGCATGTGCGCTCCACACGTCGGCTCGAGCGCCTTCGGCACTGGCGCCTTCACGCGCGTTCAGCATGCCGAACGCTGGCTCATGGCCGAACACTGGTTCAACAGCGTGCCACAGTGCTATCTCACTCTTGAGCGCTCTCTCCTCTTGAGCGCTCTCTCACTCTTGAGCGCCCTCTCATCTCATTCCTTTGCACCTTCGTGCGAGTTCGCCTTCTCCACACACACGCGCTCGCCCCGCGCCACGTCGCATGCCTAGCGCCCGCTCCCATCCACACCTCCTCCGACCAACGCTAGCTCAACCTCACACGCCTGGCCACTTCAGCCAGGCGCCACGAGACGTAAGTTTCCATCGTGAGCCCTCGCTCCCGGCCTGCTCACCTTTGAGATAGAACACCCGGATCAGTGAGCGCTCAGTCTCAATCGGTGCTCAGCTCTATTTTTACGCTCCACACCGTGCTCGCTCAGCGTGAACCGGTGCTCACTCACTGTTATATATATATATATGCACGCACACTGAGTTAGGGCATGATTATTCATTTCGTTTTTCATTTTGCGCAGCCGCTGTTCTTCGATTCCATTTTCCGTGAGCTTTCCATCGACGACAGAGATAGAAACAATATTAGAGTATTAATTCTTGCTTTTCACTCTTTTCAATTTACGTTGGATCATTTCTTACATTTTATGTTAGATTATCTCTTGCATTTCATTCCTTTGAGAATTCTATAGACTTCGAACACATAGTGGATGTTGGATTATTGCTTTTTCGATTGATTCTATTCCTTCTGGCATTTGATAAATTTACGTTATATTCAATTAATATTGGAATTTAATAGTATGTTGAATCGTTCTCCGTTGAATTTTATTGCTTCCTGTTTGATGATTTTAATTTAGTTGGTTCTACGTTTTAGCTTCCTCGCTTTGTTTTCTTAGGTTCTCAACTAGGGATTGACAACCCTAGTTAGGTTGTTTTCATTTATATTTTATTTTTGCATTTCAATTTCGCTTGTTCTAAAACCCCAGTTAGTATTAGAATGTTTAGAATTTACTATTTTTATGTGCGACATGAACAATAAGCCCTGTTAAGTTTTCCTTGAGAGACGACTTGGGTTAACTTTCACTCTCCAATCACCTCATTCGATTATGAGTCAATTAAGATAGTAATTTTAGTTGAAACAAATTTGGCGCTTTTGCTGGGGAAAACTTTAGGCGTATTGTTTGTGTTGATTATTTTATGTTTTTTTTTCGTTTTTATTCTATTATTCTCCAGTTGCGTGTGATTTGTTCTTGTTTGAGTGTTGTGTATGCTAGGTCGCCGCAATCTCCATAGACCGCTTGCTACCCCTTTGGACAGCACTCGAAGGTCTAAAAGATCACTTCTTCCGGAACTGGAGGAGTTTTGTGCCACTTCTGCGAGTGGTGAACAGTCTGTGTTGTTAACCGGATATCATCCATCTGTTGAGAATACATCCCCGCTGAGAGAGATGGGTGAAAATGCACGAGCACTGCGTGATTTCTACAGACCTGTGATTGGGGCCGCTACCTCCCCAATAATTCTTGGACCGGTAGCCCATGACTATGAGTCAAGCCGGATCATTCTCGCTCATGCCTACTTTTCATGGGCTTGCTAGTGAGGATGCCTGGGATTCATCGTGAATTGCATTGTTGTTGCGCCCTTTCCGCTGGGAGGACCGATCGAGCTAAAACACACTCAAATTCACTCGCAACCGTACGAGGTAATTGTAGCGTGATAAGTTAACCCAAGTCGTCTCTCAATGAAAACTTAACTGCTCTATTGTTCGTGTTGCGCACATAAAGCGATTAAATCCTAAACATTCTAACACCAACGAGGGTTTTGATCATACTTGAATTGAAAAGTTGAACGAAAAATAAACTAAAGCAATAACTCTAACTAGAGTTGTCAATCCCTAGTCGATAAACCACGAAAACACGAAAGGTGAAATTACTTAATAAACAAACTAAACTAGATCATCAAACATGAAGCTATGAAATTGACGAAGAACGATTCATTACTCTATTAATCTTCGTAATCAATTGCATGAAATATAAGTTATCCGTAACCAAGGTGAAATAATCAATCGAGCAATCAACAAACCAATCACTACATTTAGATTGAATTCTATAACAATCTCACAACATAAATTCAATCCACAAACAATCTCGAAACAAAACTTGTAAATTAATCAACCAAGAACAGCAGGAAAAAAAAACTGATTAATCACTATCAATCCAAATGTCGACACAAACGTTTGCAATAATTCGTAAATCGAAAGAAAGAAATTAAGAACTGTTACTAGATGTTTATCTTGATCAACTGAATCGAGAGTTCTTGAAGATAAAACAAGCGAAAGAGCAGCCGTCATGGCAAGAGAAATAAAAACCGAACCTCAAATCGACCTAAAAATGTATATATAATAAGTGCGAGAGAGCGCCGGCTGTAGATGAGCGAGCGAGGAGCGGAGTGTTCTTTCTCACAAATGAACGCCGGCTCAAGGCAAGCGGGCGCTCAGGTGTCGAGCGGATGCTGAGCGGGCACGCGGAGGTGAGCGCGCGCAAGACGGAGGTGAGCGGGCGCGTGGAGGGTGAGCGGTGCTCACCGAGCGCCGAGGGAATTGCGAACGCGCCGGAGTGAGCCGGCGCGGGCGCGCTGGCGCGCCAGCGCGCGGAAGGCGAGCGCGAGGAAATTGCGAACGCACGCCGGAGTGAGCCGACGCTAGGTGCGCTGGAGCGGGCGCGCGGGCGTCGCATGATGCCGGGCCATGCGACGGGGCCGCGCGACTTCAACAATTCATCTCGCTCTCCTCGCTCAACTCCAATTAGGATCCGCTTCGCCACGAACTCCTATTGAAAAAGTTCTTCATTATACTTAATCCTTGGCAGACCCATTTTATCCAATTTGATACCGTTTTCCTACAAAACATCGAGACAAACCAAATAAGTCCGAAACGAAGAATTCTAATCAAAACAACAAAGATAAGATGTATTTAAACACCGAGAATGGCATGTAAAAGAATACCAAGAATAAGCACAAATGAAACCAAACAAGGACTAAATGAAGACCAGCTGAAGATGCGTTGTTTCCCATATACCCTGAAGGATATGGCAAAGTCTTGGTTTCTGGCACTCCCCGCCAACTCTCTGCAGAATTGGAATGCCGTGGTAGATAAGTTTATGACTAAATACTACCCAAATAAGAAGAGTCAGGAGTTGAGGTCACAGATCATGACCTTTAATTAGACGACAGACGAGCCATTCCACGAAGCTTGGGAATGATTCAAGGATTTATTACGAAGTGCCCTCACCATGCCTTGCTGATGAAATTTCTATCGCTCTTCTAAGACGGGTCGACTCGTAGTTTTCAAGACATGATGGACAATGTCTTGGTGGGGATATCGATCTCTAACAGCCAGAGACATTGTCGAGATTTTTGAGGCTATAGCCGCTACTTCACGCAGTAAACCAATGAGGTGGAAGAGCTAAAGACATGCCGTCACCCCTTCCTTCGACATGAATAAGTAAGTGGTCGAGCTAATGAGGAGGTGTAAGAGCTTAAGATGAGGAAGCCTTACGCACCAAAGACAAAGACAAAGAATTCATGGAACCTTGTGGAATCTGCAATGAACCTCGGCATAATGTTGATATGTGCCCCATGACGGGAGAGCATACTTTCAAGGCGGTCAAGCTTTTTTATGCAGATTTCAACCTCGACAGCAGCTCGAGCCTAATCAAGAATAATTTAACGTGGGATGGAGGAATCAGAATCAAGGGCATAGTTCAAACCGTAACGCGACATACCAAAGACCGCAGCTTCATCGGCAGAAGTTAGCTTCATCGCCAGAGGAACCATCCTCAGAAGAATAGTTCCCACAAGCAGCTCCCACAACAACAAAGAATATCGCCGAGCATCTCCACCACCACCTCGTGAGGCCGCCTTGGGAGGATATGTTCGCCCAAAGATCGATGCTCAAGACCCACAATTAAGCCGCTTAGAGACACAAATGGGACAGATTGCTAGCAAGCTTGATGAGTTGTTGCAGAAGAAGGCGCGTGAGGAAACTTTCAAACCAAATTTATCAGCTCATGCGATCACTATTCTAAGGAAAGGACCGAATTGTTGCAAATGAAGTGGGAGTCATCGACAAGCCACCGTAGTCACTGTGAGGTGGAAAGAAGAAAGAGACCGAGGTCGATCGCATAAGGCAATAAACTTACATTCCACCGATACCCTTCCCACATCAATTGAAGAACGGAAGCGGGACCGACGATTCAATGAGTACTACAAACTCTCGCCCAAGGTGAATGTTAATTTGCCCCCGCTGGACGTGATCGTAAATGTGCCGCCACGCCAAGTTTTTCAAGGAGCTAGTCTCAGCACAGAAGGTTTGAGGAGACGAAAGTCATGGTCTTGGGAGCAGCCTAATTCCATCCTACAAGACTAGTTGCCTCACATGCTCCGGATCCGTGTAGTTTTATGTAGTAGCCCTAAAATTTTATAGTAATTAATAAAGTTTGATTAAGATTATTAAAGGCTTAAAAGCTATTTAAGCCTTAAGAATTGTGAAATTAATATAGTGAAATATTAATCGGTATGAATCCGATTAATTTAAGATTTGAATATATGGAATCGGAAAATGTAGAGAATTACTAGAAATGAGTTTTATTATGATAAAATGTGAATTATGTAATTATTAATGTGTGTTTGCAAGACAAATCTATTAAATGTACATTTTGCTATAGAATGCATTAATTATTTTTATGTGGAATTCCTTTTATTAAATGAAATGAATTATTGTTTAAGCTATTAATTTACTTGAATAAATTATTTTATTAATATTTAGTGATAAAAGAATTATTTTGCATAATTTTCGAAAATTAAGAAGCAATATTATAATTAATTGAATTTTAACATATGAATGGATTTAAATTATGCTATATGAATCTAAATTAAATTATGAATATAAGTTGTATTAGGTCTTATAATTTAATTGAAATATGATAGTATTAATTAAATTATAGTAAAGCATGGAATTAGCAAAATTGGAGGTGAAGTTATAATATTTTTGAAATTTGTGTTTAATTATTTTGAAATTAGAAATAAATGTACATTAAATTCAAATTTACATTCTAGAAATTTTCTAATAACATATGAACACCATCAACCTCATTTCTTCCTATAATTTTCGGCACACACACACTAATGCACACACAAAATTTTAATCTTCAATTTTAATCCATAATTAGCCTTGGAATTAAGGGCAAATCATCCCAAGTAAGGTAATTTCTTGATTTAGCTTAAGATTATGTAATTTAAATTTATGAAAAACATGTTCTATATTCCTATAAATTTCGAAAAATATGAAATGTGAGTATGGATGATTTGTTTCATTTTTATTATGTTTATTGATTTAATTATGATTATGAAGCTTGATTAACATGTGCTATGGATTTAAATTCCTTAAATTCATGAAATTCCAAAATTTAAGTTTGATCATGAAACCCTAATTTTTGAATATGATTTCTATGTTATGATATGATTGAATTAAGCTTAGATATATGTTTAGGAATGCTTATAAACAACATATGAATGATGAAATAATGATCAATGATGTTAATTAAGTATGATTATATGATATATGATGTTTAATGGGTTGTAGATATTCAAATGTATATATGTATCGAGTTAAATCGCCTTAGGCGATTAACATTGAATTAGATGATATTACTCTTGTATAATGTTCTTAATTGTATGTTTGATGAAATGATGACGATATGGAGGAGTTTGGGATAAAATTTGAGTAATTTGGTGTATTTGGGCTATACATATTACAGATGTTACGCTGCCGAAATTTCGGTAGAAATGGATATGAATAAGACGTTTTAAATATTACTTGATCACTAATGGTATAAATAAGTAAGAAAGATTACTAAAGTCAATAATAATCTTATGTTACAAGGATCAAGCAGAGGGAATCGGGAAGTAAAGAACGAAGAATCGAACTTATTGGAGTGAACGTCGAGGTGGATAATGCTTTTCAAACTTATGTTAAGTAAAAGAATCTCTATTATGCTTGAACTTGTTTATTTCGAAATTACTTTCAATCACCACATGATAAGTATGTTGAAAATGAATGTTTTACCACATTGTGGGTATGACGGCAATTACCTATCTGCGGTAGAAAATGTTAATTACTGTGCACAGGTAGATGGCTGTGAGCTTGCCCAGGTAGGCCGGCCATGGTACTGGGAAGGAGGCCTACTTCCCTTTACCGAATGACGTAGATAGGGTATGACCGTAGTTGTGATCCTTCGGGACCAACTCGGGTATGTGATGCCGGTATGTTTAAAATAAATTGTGGTGATATGTTATGAAGATAAATGTTTCTTAAGAACAAATAAACTTTTAATTTCTAAAAATCATTTGAAAGAAAAGTTTACTTGAATAAGGTTATAAGTTTTGAATATTATGATAGCATTTACCCACTGAGTACTTCTGGTACTCACACCCAACAAGTGTTTTATGTTGCAGGTTGAGCATGGAAGGCGTGGCCTGGAACTGAGCTGAAAAGTTATTTTGTTTTCTTACTACGAACTTTTGTGGTCAAGTGTCATGTCTTCATACATGACATTCATTAGTCTTCCGCTGTTAACCTTGAAAATGTGGAACCGTACTTTTGATAAACCTCGTAAATATTTCAAAAATTTCTATATATGTATTTCTGAGGTTATGTTCTCTTTTGTGAATATTGCTATTGTTGGTTATCTTCTGCATGCAGGTTGGCTTACTCTATTTTCAACCATTATGCTGTCCGTTTATTCTAAAAACAAATTCTCTTAATCACTCATTTTGGAAATACTATCGTTATTTAAACCAGTCACGGCCTGATTATTTGGTTAATTAAGTAATTAGATAGTCGGGTCGTGACATTTTATTATTAAGATTGCTTTGGGTAATGGGAAGGAAGCTTCTGGCATGCTTGATTTGGGGGCCGGGATTAATCTTATGCCTTATTCTATGTTCAAATGATTAGGATTAGGTGAACTTAAACCCACTCAGATGTGTCTACAGTTAGCTGATAGGTCCTTGAGATATCCCAAGGGTATTATCGATGATGTATTAATAAAGGTGGGTGGGTTGATTGTACCTGTTGACTTCGTTGTTTTGGATATTGGTGAGGTTGGGGAAGATGGAAAGGAACGCACACTATTATTGGGGAGGCCATTCATGGCCACAACCAATACACTTATAGACGTTAAGAGTGGCACATTAAAATGACTATACTTGGTGATTCAGTGTCTTTCTCTGCACATGATGTGTGATGTTTCCCTCTGCTAATTTTATTGATAATCGTGCTTCCGTAGTTGCTGTTGATCCCTTGGTCGATAATGTTTTGTTGCAGGATGATGCCCATTTTTACAAGGGGAAAGTGAAACAGATTCATGATCGGCGGATAGTTCGCAAAGATTTAAAGCCGGGAATGAAAGTTTCACTTCTATAGTCTCGTGTTGAACTTTTTCCGAAAGTTCAATTCCAGATTGAATGGTCCTTACATCATAGAGAAGGTGTTTCCTTACAGAGCAATTCTACTTCGCGATCCAAACACCAACGGATCATTTACTGTGAATGGACAGCGGGTGGGGACTTACTTTGATCGAGGGGATGTTCCGAAAGAAGTAGAGAACTCCATGCTCATCGATCCTATCTATCTCTTACTGGATTACGTCGTGCTCACAACGTTAAACTGAGTACTACATGGGAGTTTACCCACGGATTTTTCTGTTCTTTTCTTTCTTTCTCTTTTGCTTGTTTCGTTGTTCTCTTTGATCTATCTATTGTCTCTATGTTTAGTTTGTTCAGTTTTGGGACATTGTAAGCAATGAGGTGAAGTCGTGATACTCCAACTCTGCAGCGCACGCTCACATTCCAACCCTCTTTCTACCATCTATTATCAGGAAAATCTCATCTTCTTTTGTTATTTAATGTTTTGGCAACTGGGGACAGTGCTTAAGTTTTGTGGGGGGGGAGGGAGCATTTTGTGTCGTATCGTGTCTTTTAGCATGATTGGTGATGTGAGTTGGTGATGTTTTTGAACATTTGGACTTAAGTTTTTGTCTATGCATAAGTCAGGATTTTGATTTGTGCAATTGAACTCTATGGTATTGATCAAACCTTGATGTGATTTCGTTTCTCTTGTTGATATGTGATTAAAATGCAATTGTGAATTCACGAGATTGTGTGGATTGATCTTAAATCGGGGGTTATTGACGTGATTTGTCCGGCTAATGCTAGGGGGAGTTTTAACATTGTGGTTACCTATATAGTTGTTTCATTTTATTTCTAAAAAAAGGAGAATGAAAACTCCAGTAAATTGTTGAGATTGTTGAAATGAAGGATGGGATTCTGCCCCTCTTTCTCGTAAATTGAGAAATTGGCATGGAAAACCACGATAGGAGACTCGAGTTCATCGAGAGTTCACCTTTCGAACATTGTTCCAAAATCTGTTAATACTTTCTTTGTGTTCTCAAAAGAAACTTGTTGCTAAAGGTGACCACTTTAGTTAATTCACCCCTAGCGGAGAGTTGGGTCTGAGCAAAAATCACCTACTTGTTTATTTGATATTTTCACAATCTCAGATTTGTTTCACGTTAACTTTGATTATGCATTCATCAAGTTTGGGGGAAAGGCAAAAAAGAGGTTTGATTGATTGGATTAAGAGTTAAGTTGCACGAGTAATTTTTGTACTCTTATTAGTATAGACTTTGCTTGAGGAGAAGCAAATAGATAAGTGTGAGGGAGTTGTTTGGTTTCATTTTGTGCTTATTCTTGGTATTCTTTTACATGCCGTTTCCAGTGTTTTGTCTTCTTATGCCGTTGTTTTGATTAGAATTTTTTGTTTCGGACTTATTTGGTTTGTTTTGATATTTTGTAGGAAAACGGTATTAAATATGATGAAATGGATCTACCAAGAGCTGAATTATTTTAAGAGCATCTCGATAGGAGTCCGTAGGCGCAAACGGATCACAATTCGTAGTTCGGACGAGGGAGAAAGCATCATTTCTTCAATGTCGCGGAGCGCGCACGTGCGCTCTGCGCGTGCTTATTCTTGGAAAACGGTATTAAATAGGATGAAATGGATTTGCCAAGAGCTAAATTATATTGAAGAGCATCTCGATATGAGTTCGTAGGCGCAAACTTATCGCAATTCGGAGTTCGTACAAGGGAGAACGGATCATTTCTTCAAAGTAGCGCACATGCACTCCGCGCGCCCGCTCGCACGCCGGCGATGGTGCCTTCGCGCGCGTTCAGCACGCCGAACGCCGGCTCATGGCTGAACGCCGGTCCAGCAGTGTGCCACAACGCCATCTCACTCTTGAGCGCCCTCTCATCTCATTCCTTTGCACCTTCGCGCGCGTTCAGCTTCTCCAGCGCGCGCTTAGTGCGCTCATCCCGCGCCACGTCGCACGCCTAACGCCCAGCGCCTGCTCCCATCCTCACCTCATCCACCCAATGCCAGCTCAACCTGCGCGCCCGCTCACTCCCTGCGTGCCCGCTCACTTCGAGCCAGTGCTCACCTTTGAGACAGAACACCCGAATCAACGAGCGCTCAGTCTTAACCGGCGCTCAGCTCTATTTTTACGCTCCGCACCATGCTCACTCAGCGTGAACCAACGCTCACTCACTGTTATATATATGCGCGCACGCTGAGTTAGGGCATGATTATTCATTTCGCTTTTCATTTTGCGCACCCCGCTGTTCTTCGATTCAATTTTTCGTGAGCTTTCCGTCGACGACAGAGATAGAAACAATATTAGAGTATTAATTCTTGCTTTTCACTCTTTTCAATTTACGTTGGATCATTTCTTGCATTTTATGTTAGATTATCTCTTGCATTTCATTCCTTTGAGAATTCTATAGAATGAATATTATCCGTTGTTAAATTCTGTAGACTTCGAACACATAGTGGATGTTGGATTATTGATTTTTCGATTGATTCTATTTCTTCTGGCATTTGATAAATTTACGTTCTATGCAATTGATATTGGAATTTAGTAGTATGTTGAATCGTTCTCCGTTGAATTTTATTGCTTCCTGTTTGATGATTTTAATTTCGTTGGTTCTACGCTTTAGCTTCCTGCTTTCGTGTTTTCTTAGGTTCTCAACTAGGGATTGACAACTCCTAGTTAGGTTGTTTTCATTTATATTTTATTTTTCATATTTCAATTTCCGTTTGTTCCAAAACCCCAGTTAGTATTAGAATGTTTAGAATTTACTATTTTTATGTGCGACATGAACAATAAGCCCTGTTAAGTTTTCCTTGAGAGACGACTTGGGTTAACTTTCCCTCTACAATCACCTCATTCGTTTATGAGTCAATTAAGAGAGTACTTTTAGTTGAAATAGCAAACGTTGAGAACAGAAAGATTGTTTGCTAAGTTTAGCAAATGTGAGTTCTGGTTAAAGAAAGTGAACTTCCTTAGACATATAGTCATGGCAGATGGAATAAAAGTCACCCCGTAAAAGTTCAAGCGGTACGCAATTGGAAGTTGCCAACGACATAGACAGAGATTCGAAGTTTATTGGGCTTAGCCAGGTATTAACGATGGTTTATAGAGAGATTCTCCAAGATTGTGAGACCCATGACCCAATACCTTTGAAAAGGGATTAAGTTCCAATGGACTCAAGAATGTGAAGAAAGCTTTCTAGAATTGAAGTACAGATTGACCACAACGCCAGTTTTGGCGATACCAAAACCAGACAAAGGGTATACTTTGTATACTTATGCATCGAAGAATGGATTAGGATGTGTTCTCATGCAAGAATGAAGAGTAATAGCATATGCTTCGCGATAGTTGAGACCTCACGACCTCATATACCCTACACACGATTTAGAGTTAATAGTTGTTGTTCACGCATTGAAGATTTGGAGACATTATTTGTATGGATCCAAGTGCGAGATCTTCACTGATCATAAGAGTATGAAGTATTTCTTCGAGCATAAGGATTTAAACATACGTCAAAGGAGATGGGTCAAGCTAGTGAAAGATTATGATTGTGATATCAAGTATCACCCTGGAAAAACGAATGTTGTTGATGATGCTTTAAGTAGAAAAAAGCCAGATCAAGCTAGGATTCATCCTTACTCAGAGAGAAGAGTTGATCAAAGAGTTCGAAAATATAAAGTTACAAGTGCTGCTACCACCCGAGTCTATGAAAAAGATCATAGCCGCTCTTGTCATTACCCCTAACTTGAGAGCAAGAATCGTGAAAGCTCAGAGACAAGATGAACAGATTAAGAGACTACGAGTCAAGATCAGAATAGAGAAGTTAGAAGAATACCACAAAGCTGGGGATAACGCTATCATGTTCGGAGATATGATTTGTGTACCTAGTAACGAAGAGTTGAAGAATGAGATTATGAATGAAGCTCGTAACATGTCCTACACCGCACACCCATAAAGCACAAAGATATATCACGATCTAATGCAGAAGTTCTTGTGGGTAGGAATGAAGCGAGAGATAGAATCTTTTTTCAAACGATATTTAGCTTATCAGCAAGTCAAAGCGTTGCACCAACAGTCATATGGTAAGTTGCAACCGCTGGAGATTCCTCAGTGGAAATGGGATCACATAGCCATAGATTTCGTGACTGGTTTGCCCAAATCTAAGCATGTAAATACAGCTATTTGGGTGATCGTCGATCGACTCACGAAGTGCACTCAGTTTATCCCATTCCCTATCACGTTTGAATGGAGTGCCCATCTCAATCACTTCAAACAGAGGTTCCAAATTCACTTCTCGTTTTTAGATGAACTTTCAATCAGAGATGGGTACACGACTGAATTTTAGTAAAGATTTTCACCTGCAAACAAATGGTCAATCCGAAAGGACCATTCAAACTCTCGAGGACATGATCAGAACAATGGTGCTAGATCGAGGAGAACATTGGGATTGAGTTTTACCGTTGATCTAATTTGCATACAACAATAGCTATCAAGCAACGATTAACATAGCGCCCTATGAAGCCCTCTACGGTAGAATGTGTAGATCGTCGCTATATTGGGAAGAGGTTGGAGAAAGAAGAGTGCTTGGACCAGAAGCAATTGAAAAAATGGTTGCAATTGTACGACAAATCAAGAAAAGAATCCAAGAAGCTTAAGATCGTCAGAAGTCCTACGCGTATACGAGATGAACGGATCTAAGCTTCGAGATTGGAGATAAAGTGTTCTTGAAGGTCTCATTTCCAAAGGATCTCATCGCTTTGTGTAACAGCCCGCCAACCCAAAGTATGGATTAGCAGGGACTGTTATTGATAAACGGGATTAAGTAATGGATAATGACATGGAACACTGAATGATGTGACATATATCGGGAATATTTCTGAAACTTCATGAGTTTAGGGTTTTACAACATGAAACATAACATACATATGACTTCATAATCTGGCAGCGGAAAGCATGTGATTACACATATGACGATGTGTAATCAAGGTACTACTAATCAGCGACAAAAGACTTCAACTGCTCAACACTTCAACATCCACATCGACTGCTCAACCTGCACATTTAAAAACAAATATGCAGGGCTAAGTACAAATAATGCACTCAGTGAGCTCATTGCCAAAACATTTTCTGAAATTACACTGCCCCTTTAAGTAACACACGAGGTTTTATTGGAAATGCTCGTGCTTACTAAAACATTTTCTTTTATTTTCAAAAGTCGTCTGGCAGACATATTTTCTGTCTGTATGATCCATATCAGTTCTCATATATTATTATCATAACATCATCACATGTTGGTAGCGAACCAACAACTATAATCACTTTATAACATCATCATACGTTGGTAGCGAACCAACAATTTTCACTATCATCATACCAGCCATCTCCACACATAACATGATCATCATACGTTGGTAGCGAACCAACAACTTTCAATATCATCATACCAGCCATCTCTACACATATCAATATCATTATACGTTGGTAGCGAACCAACAACTTTTAATATCATCATACTAGCCATCTCCACACATATCAATATCATTATACGTTGGTAGCGAACCAACAACTGATTTACTTTCATAGTTGGCTTGCCCAACAACATGATAGGATCATACATAAAAACATAAACACTTTGGGCAGGTAATCATATCATTTCTCAATGGAAGTACTGTAAATAAATACTTTTCATTTGCAGAAGCAAGTAAATAAAAGGGTTTTCGAATAAAGCCCACCTGGTACGAAGCTTTTCAATAAAGTCCCTTTCTAACGTCAACGATCAAAACGCGTCCAACCTTTACGTAAGGAACTAATTTAGTACTTAGGTCACGTTTCGATAGAGACGAACATAGTCTATAACGTTCTATGAACCAATTAGGTCTAACGTTGAACTTATTTTGACGTCTCTCAATCAAAATGATGTCGATTAGGTAATCACACTTCATATAAGAGATGTTCTATCTTTTTAACACATAATGTACGTTTTAATGTACTTACTCAACGTAAGTTACATTCTTACAAAACGTACTACGTCACATTGATTACGTATTATCGTATTTCGTGCCCTTTGACCTTGGTCAACGTTTTTAGTCAACATTTTGACTTTTAGTCAACAATTTGACTTTGGTCAACATTTTAGTCATCAATTTTGACTAAAGTCAACATTTTGACTTTTTAATACTACATATGTAATTTTGTTATTTTATGTATAATTCTTGTTCCAAAAATTCTCATAAAATCATAATATGTTTAAGACATCGTTTTAGAACATATTATGCAATTATGCTTGATAAAATAAATTTATAACATTAGTACACATAACCTATGGTTTTCGAAAACTTCGATTTAACTAAGCAACCATTTTCTAAAAATTCCAATAAAATCACATAACACATAATCAACTATAAGCATCCTTGCTATAACATAATTTTTATTTATTATGAACTATTTAATTAAATCTTCCTAAGTCATATTCGAAAATTTTGACTTAGGTCCAAATAATTTTTAACAAATCCAATAAATTCATACAACACTATATTATGAATCTACACTATCAATATGCTATAATAACACTTAAACATGGATTATATCACAACATGTTATCATGTTCTATAATTTTCGAAAATCATAGACTTAGGTACTAAAGTTTTCCAAAAATTCTACATAAAATCATACAAGCATAATTAATACCTAGATCATGATTTCATGCTCAAATCAACAATTAAAATCATAGTCATCAACATATCATGCTCTCATGCTTTCGGCCTTTTTCAAAATTGATACCATGCTTAATTTTGTGATATAATTATAATACATGCTTAATAACATCATATAAACACAATATCTAAACATCTTAGCATAAGTTTCATAACTTCCGAAAATATCGTAAACAAACTAAGCTTATAACATAAATTCTAACGGATGAAAATCGAAAATTCTAGCATATATACGAAGCTCGTAAGGATTCTAACCTTTTAATCGGTGTCGATTTAATCGGCAAAGGTTTATTTGTTCTAAGTTTGGGGTGAACAAGATGATGAACTCTCCCTCTCAATTTCCATATATTTTCAGTACTATGGGAGCAAAATGGGAAATGGTTGATCACATCTTATATTTATAGACTTAGTCCACTTGTTGTGTAATTATTACACATAAAATATCAACTAATCCACTTGCATAATGGACAATAATAATCGGCCACCTTCATGAAGAAAAGATAAAAATTTCATCCTTATCTCTTACACATCATTATGTCATCTTATCCCTTAGTTAACAACTTGCATCATACTTATCAATTAAATAATGAATTGTAATATTATAGTATATATATGCATAGTTTTCGGTCACCATATGAAGATAACCTTGGATTACTTGTTCAACTTGTCCACTATCTCTACTTTACACTTAATAATGTGATAAGATCCAACTCATACCCCTCATTAATTATAGGATGATATTTGTTAACCTTATCACATAAAATGGTGTAATTTTCGCCACTTTTCATGCACTTGGCACCCCACTTGTGCAAGTTGATGATACACCTTATCTTATCCTTAAAAATATCTCCAAAATGTAATTATGACAATACATCATCAATTGGATAAGAATTAAATAAATTTTACACTTAGGAAACCCTAAATTTTCGAAATCATAAGGATGATTCCAAAAATTTTATTTTCTTGTATTAAATAGCTAATACATGGTTATGTGACATATTATAAGTCCTAATTGATGATTTAAATCGTAGGAAAATATTTAAAACAATTTTAGACTTCAAAACCCTAATTTCGAAAATTAGGGTTTTCGAAATTGACTAAATTGTTCAATTTCTATTCCCTAATTTTCTAGCATTATTTTGATGATAAATAATGCTCTTATATCATAAAATAATCATGTGAATTTTAAATAATATAATTCCATGATCATTTGGCTGAATTATCGAATCGTCTCTAAACGTAGACGTTTAAAACGTCTCAAAACGTTAATAGTTGAATTATCTCTAAAAACATTAAGTAAGCAATTAGAGTAACTTTATTCACTTCTATAATAATAGGAATTCAATTCTAAGTCTTGATGCTTAGAAAAATATCGTGAAGGCTTAAGCGTGAATTTTATCGGCGTTAGAAACATACGTTGAAGGAATATCGAAACTATATTCCTTAATTCACTAAGCGTCAGTGAATGTCACACAGACATTATTAAATTATGTTTAGTCAAAATCTAGCGTTGACTAATTAAGAGTTTAATTATCGAGGTTAAACTCTAAATTACGATTTAAATTATCGTAATTAAGCATTAAATCTACGGGATATTACACTTTGGAATATAAGGAAAGCTCAAACCAAGATTCATTAGACCATATGAAACCGTAGAGAAGATTGGGCCATTCGCCTACAGATTAGCGTTGCCGCCAAGTTTCGGCCATGTTCACAATGTGTTCCATGTGTCGCAGTTACAAAGATATGTGTTTGATCCAAAACACATCATACATCAAGAGGACATTGTTCCTGAGCCAGATTTAAGCTTTTAAGAGAAACAAGAAGGCATCTTAGACCGAAAGGAACAACAACTAAGGAATAAATCAATTCCTTTAGTTAAAGTCCAGTGGAAGCATCATGGTTTAGAAGAAGCGACATGGGATCTAGAAGATCAAATAAAAGAGAAGTATCTCAAGTTGTTCACAAAGGTACTTAACTTCGGGATGAATTTTTTTTTAAGGAAGATGGAATGTAATACCTCGCATTCATGTAGCAGAGATTACTCATGATTAAGAGCTTATAGAAGGGTATTGCATACATAGGAAAGAGTTGATTAAGCTAAAAGCTTGCATACTAGTCTTGAGTCGAGAATATAGAACCTGAGATAGAATCTAAGATAGAATTTGAGATAGAACCTGAGATAGAATCTGAGATAGAATTTGAGATAGAGTTTGAGATAGAACCTGAGATAGAATCTGAGATAGAAATTTCTAGATCTTGATTAGAATTAGAGATTTAGATTCACAGAGTCCTGAGATAGCAGATATGTGTTCATAGATTAAGCTAAAAGCTTGCATACTAGTCTTGAGTCGAGAAGATAGAACCTGAGATAGAATCTAAGATAGAATTTGAGATAGAACCTGAGATAGAATCGAGATAGAATTTGAGATAGAGTTTGAGATAGAACCTGAGATAGAATCTGAGATAGAAATTTCTAGATCTTGATTAGAATTAGAGATTTAGATTCACAGAGTCCTGAGATAGCAGATATGTGTTCATAGATGTCTTGAGTTATGAGTTATAGAATTTCAGAGTCTTTGCTTTATTTGTTGTCTGATTTTGATGAATGAGCCCAAATCATGAATAAAATATCACAAATGCTTTTTAAGATCAAAATACTTTTAAATAACCAAAATTTGGTATTTATAATTCAGTAATAAGTTTTAATGATAGAATAGTAAGTTGGGAGTGATTTATCAGATACAGATTTTTAAAACCAGACCAGTGTGAATTTTTGAACCAGAAATATTTATCTATTATTAATGACTTTTATTAATAATAAAAATGAATTTAAATATTACTAAAAAAATTATGAGTCGATTTCCAGTATTTTTTTGTTGTTAGAGCAAAAGAACCGAAGAAGAAGTGTGAAAACAGTGTACCAGATATTTTACTATATATATGATTATTAACCACACTATTCATCATCTTCATTTCTCTCTCCTCTCTCTCTCTTGGAATAGCCAAAACACACAAACATACACACCATTGTTGCTCCATTAAAGCTCATTTTTAGCTCAATCCAACCGTCGAATTTATGATCCGAATTCACAACAAGGTAGATCTTCCACTCTAGAACATGTTTGTGACTTAAAATTTTGAAAAATACCAACTTTTGTACACTCCATATCTTCGGTCATCTTGAAAAATTGGATGAGTATGTTTAGCTTGTTATGTCTTCATTATGTGTTAGATCTATCGCCGATGAGTGGTTTAATGTTTGATTTTCGAGCATATGATCATTCTTGTGAAATTTGAGAAATTTTTGAAAAGTCCTAGCCTAGATCTTGAATTTATGATGTTTCATATGCTTGATTTAGCTTCATATATGTGTCGTTGGATGGATTTAAACATGATATGAGCAAGAAAAAAGATTAAAATCAAAGCCTATCCAAAACCCCTAAATGGCCAAAACATCAAGGAGGCATAATGTTAGATTTTTGATTTTATTTGTTCAATTTGACTTGATATTTGGAATCTATGATTTGAATAATTCTTAATATGATTTATTTGGATTTTTCGGACGACGTTTACAAAAGTTGAAATTTTTTAGTTTGACGTCAAATTGGTGTTTTGAGGATAAAGTGTTGATCTTTGGATTTTGGTTGTTTATTGATGATATATGAAATTAGTTGAGCATGTATAAGTGTTTGTTTGATTAAGATGATAGCATATGTGATTTTTAATGTTGGTCATAGGATAGTTGAAGGGGTTTATGGTTTGTCGTTTAAGATTAGTTAGTTTAAGTTTGTTGTTATGTCTCTTATGCTTATTTGGTCACATAAGGTTTAGTCGAGTCTTGTTATGAGTTTAGATGATGATAGAGATGAAATGACCCAAGTGATTCATAGACCTCAGAGTCTTAAGAAATCAAGAACCTATAGTTATGTTGATGATTTAGCTAAGAATAAGAGTTTATCTTATAGTTTGGTTCCTCATATGCTCATATACTATTCTATGTTGATTGAAGGAACAAGTGGAACCAAGAAAGATGTGAAAGAAAGAAAATATAGACCCTCAGTGTAACAGATTATCAAGTGGGTATTTCTTACCTAAATGATGAAAATGACATGTAATTGCATACTAAATGTTATGATATGCATTTATTTGAGAAAATGACTGACTTGCTGAGATTTTTGAGCACGATGCATGTTACCTATCTACGAGAGATGGACGATACCGTCCCTATGTTGGACGAGCTGCTAGTAATGGTTTGTGTACACAGTGGTGACCGTGAGCAAGTATGAGATAATTATCTGCAGACACATGTTAAACTGTTGCATCATATATAAGCATGAAAGCAAGTAAGTTTCTTTAAATAGCATGCACATGTTATTTTACTAAAACCCATTAGTGTTGCATGTTATGGCAAGTCAATCTTATAGCTCTAAGAGCAATCTTTCAATTGTTTTCGGCATATACCCATTGAGTGCATTTTTCTACTCACGTCCTATAATTATTTCTAAACTTGCAGGTTGAGCTCGAGAGAATGCTGGAATCACATGCTGTGCAAGAGAGCTTCTCTAGTTGTTCGTTTTTGTGCCCTGGGTCTTTGTCTTCATAGATGATTCTCAGCCACTCTTCTTGTTGCCAAACTTTGACCTTTAATTTGTTATTGCGTTATGTTTTGCGAAGTGAATTAGTTTCAGATGGTTGATATTGAACTTGATGTTTTTGATATCGAACATGTTGGTTGACCAGGGATTTAGTTGTGATGTCTTCGGTATGTAATCATGTTTTGACCAGAAATTGTATATGACGTTTTTGGCCCGTCATCGTGAATTGATATTGAAGCATGCTTTGAACATATTCTTTTGTCAGGTTTGATTAACCTGTGGTATCAGGATGTTGTTGTTGTTGTTGTTGTTGTTGTTGTTGGTTGTTATTTTTATTCTTTTCCTTTCTTACCACCTTGTCGCGGCTTAATTGCTTAACTAATCTTAGTTAAGGGGTCGGGTCGCGTGCTCAAGAAACTTCACCATACATTGATTATAAAGGCAAAGGTCTTGTAGAACCTTAGTTGGGCAGTATCCCGGTTGCCCAATCTCCCTTAGATAGATATGTGGTCGGTGGGATTAATGAGCGACAAATGGAGTCGATAAACATCCTTGTGGGATAAAGAGAATAAAATCTTGCCATAGAGAGATATAGGGACGGATGGGCTGGTTTGTCACGTGGTATTACTACGATGGACTAACAAATGATCGACCTACTACCCGAATGGGTAGAACAAGTCGCTAAACATGTTTCCGTTCTAAAGCAAAGCATACCTTGACTTGAGCATAGGGCAAAGGAAAGGCTTCTTGAGCCTCGGTGTAACCAGAATTTCCTTGCCTTTACCTTTGGCACCCTTTTCTATTTCCATTTTGCGAAAATTTTGGGCCCTTAGATGTGCTAGCAAAGCATGCTCCTTTTCCATAACTCCTTCCGCAGCAGCGAGATCATAGACTAGTGTAAACTCGGTCTTGCTCATGATCGCATTCACGCGAGTTCTCAAAGACTTGGGCGGTGTATTGAGGATGATATCGACCTTGGCCGCCGAGTGATCGACTACATGAGATGAATGTGGAGAGTTCATGGATCGAACTTCCTTCTTCCATCTTAAATTTCTCTCATGTCCGAGCCCAAACACTCTCGAGACTTGACCAAATATCACGATCTTGGCAATACAAACCTTTGGACATCGTAGTACATATAGTATTTAGCCGATGGACTTAAATGCGCTCGCCAGCGCGGGTTTCATGGCGACGACGCGCCCGTCGCCATGCTTCGCCGCGGCGCTGCCTCGCGGGTAATCCTCGCGACGCGAGTTCGCTCGCTAAGCGCCGGGATCTCGCGAGCAGCGGCGCTCCCGTCGCCCGCAGCCCTCGCGATCGCCCTCTAGCGATCGCGAGACTCGCCATGAAACCACCCGAGACGGTGAGAACCTGTTTTTCCCGTCGTTTCGTTCTTCGTTCGTTCGTCTTCGTTCTTCTTTTACAGATAAGATTTACATAAAAAAAAATCTAATCTAACCACGGATTTTCTCGTGGTGTAAAAACAAAACCAACAAAACAAACGAGCCACGATGAACGACAAATCCACAATTATAATAACGCACGTAATAATCAAACGTGAATTAATCCAACAGAGCCAAGATTCTGATCCCAGGCTCTGATACCAATTGTAGGAAAACGATATGTTAACCCTCGCCCCGAGGATCCATCTTGGGTGTTTAATTCACCATACATTGATTATAAACCTAGCATGCGTCTATATAATTAATTGCAACACGTTGGGGTTTTCTCGTGTTTACCTTTGGATCTGTCGAGGTGGATCGAACGGGATGAACGGATTGAGCGGTCGAGACTCGTGCTTTGACCTTACGATCTGTATCCGGTTGCCCAATCTCCAACGTCGAGTGAGGACGATCTATGGAGAATGCTTCGAAAATCACCCAATGCTCTAAGATGGTTTGAAAATCTCTCCCAAGAACTATGGGAATTTCAAATTATGTGGGATTAATGAGCATTCATCTCATACCTTATATTTATAATGCACTACCTTAATCCTATATGGAATATTACCATAATCCTATATGGAATATTACCATAATCCTATATGGAATATTACCATAATCTTAGGATTATTTCCATACTCTTAGGATTATTTCCATACTCAGATTATTTCCATACTCTCAAGATTATTACCATAATCTTATATGGAAAGGATCTATGCATATACCATAAATATAATTATATCCTCAGGATAAAGAGAATAAAATCTTGCCATAGAGATATAGGACCGATTTTCTTGCTAAGCTATGGGCTGGATGGGCAAACCTGTGGATCAAATGCAAGGAATAAAGATGGGCCTCAAATAAATTAATTATCTTATGTTCACCGTAACATAAATTAATTTATAAACATTCGATCATGCCACTAGAGAAAGAATGTCGACTTACCCTTTATTACCGAAGTTGAGTCGGGCTTGCACTTAGACATTACGAATCCTCGTATTTAAGATATCGAACGTCCATTAATCATTTATAGCAATCGATCGCTTAAAACGACATAACTTCATTTCCTTAAGTAGTACCACTCAACCTTATTATTGTACTTGAGCTAACTCAACTGCGGGGTTTAGTACAATAAACCTTTGAGCTCCTTAAGGGGACGCCATCATCCTTAACGGATACTGACTGACTCGTCTGAGATAACTAGCGTGACATACAAGATCGCCACCACCCAAGATGCGGAGAATCTTGGGTTAGAACATATAACCTCACTCATAACAAGTCAAAGTGATGGTCAAGAACTCATACTCACCTAATACCTTATCGAGGTTTAGATTATCGTAAGTCACCGAGATCTTGGTTCTTCACGACTCGGAAAGAAGAACTCATCTCACCGTGATCCTTCAATACGCCGTAGACGCATCGGCATAGACAAGCAACCAAGATACGATGCACCCTACATCGCAACTAAAGGCTTCAGAAACTTTCTGTGTAATACAAGGACAAGGACCTTGTAAACAAGTTTGTCAATTGTGCAGCTAGACAACATTTCTTCATAAATGCCTCTCCAAAGAAAGTTGTGTCATCTCCAATGATAGGCAATTTTTTGGGCCGAGCCCAGATTGAACGTAAATTCATAATTGCTGCTAAACATATGAAGATCGACCCAGCGCAGCATCCAGAGGAATTTCAGAAGCTTATCACAAGAATCTACGCCATGTGTGGACAACTTACTGACGAAGAGAGGACGAGGCAGAGAAGAAGATGAACCTGGTAAGAAAAAGTTGTAATAGAACTGTATAGGTCTTGCTACTGATGTTGAGTATAAATGATTGTATCTTGTAATCTCAGTAACCTATCATCTATAAGACTGAATCAGTTCACCCTGACGACAATTATTTTTTGTCCAGGCTCCATACTTGCTTTTAAACCATATTATGCTGAACTAACCCCATTTTGTAGAGAATGATGATCACAATAAGAGGGTATCAAGTGCGCCTTGTGAAACTAATTATCTATCTTTCTGGTTTGTTTTCAGTATAATGTTTAAGGTTTTGGCATCATCAAAAAAGGGGAAATTATTGAGAAAATTCCTAAGTATCGAGAATATAGAAAAAATTCCTGAGTATTATGAATTAATCTATCTTAACTGTGTGTTTTAATTAGATCCCAAAATCTCTGATGATTATCTTGCTGAAGTAACTAATGCTACTGACTTGTTTTGGAGTTAGACGTTTAGGTTACAGGATTCAGCAGTGGAACTGCAAGCTTGGACAAACCCAAGACTGAAGGAGTTTAAGTACTGAGAGTCAGTCATACTGATATGTGTACAAGTATCAGCGCAATTGATGACATCTCAACTGAAGGATCGCCTATTGAAGACTGACGGAAGGTGAACTGATGTCCGAAGATGGAAGTACAAGTTATGCAGAGGATCGGAGCTACGGGAGTAAAGTTAAAGACTGAAGACTGATGTCGGAAGACTGAAGCCTAAAGATCGAAGATTGAGACTCAGCGTTGAAGGACGAGAATGAGTCAAAATATGACTAAGTGTCATATCAGGCAGAAAACTGCTCTTACAGAAGTAAAAGTTGGGTACCAGCAGTCAAAGCTAGGTACCAGAAGTCAAAGCTGACTACCAAGAGTTAAAGCTGATATCCAGGAGTTAAAGTTTCCTATCGATAGTCAAAGCTGACTGTTAGTATCTACGTTTGACTGAGTGTATTATACTGACTCAGGTGTTCTAAGCTGACAAAAGACGGAGTCCAGACTTCTGATGAAAGGAGATACAACCTCAATTGGTCCAACCAAAAGTCAGTACTAACAAAATACGTAATCAACTCAACTGAAGAAACACAGAATGATTTAAGTCTTGAGAGTTTGACCCTCCAAGTGTTGTAACGTATCTGCAGAACATCCTGACATGTCATTCCACATTTTCAGAATTGAAGAGCTACAGTGTACGATGATGCGACCTTTGTCAGTAACCACCACATTCCGAACGTACATCAGTTATTACCACATTCCGCACATACATCAGTTATCAGTTCAACTAACTTGCTACCTTAGTAGTCAGTAGGTTTGCTAACTGATATCACTCAGTACAAGATATTCCTTATCTGAATGACTAGCAGTACTGATACCAGCATTGAACTGTTAGTTACCCGACTAGCTGCTATTAGCAACTAGTTAATCTTGTCATAAGAAAAATTTTTAAATTTTCCTAACTGATGTATCCCTCACACATCAATACATATCTAACGGGATCCATCAATAGGTATAATATTTATATGTCTTTATCAAACATCCTTTATCATCTAGAAATTTGGAAGGTATCATGATGTAATGTTAGTGGATTTCCGACCCACTTCGGCTTTTGCAATTAGGTAGTTTTCTAATTAGTTAAGTTAATATGTTTGGCATATGCTCAAAATAAAGTTAATCGCTTTGGCCCACTTTATTATGAATTTTTACAGATAGGAACCGGATAAGGACTAGGGCTGTAAATGAGTTAAACTATTCGCCAGCTATTCGGAGCTTAGCTCGATAAAAGTTCATTCGAGTTTGTTTAGTGAAGCTCGTTAGCTAAACAAACCAAGCTTGAACATGGTAGAATTCGGCTCGTTAGCTCGTGAACAAGTTCGTTAACTGATTTAGCTTAAAAATATAAAATTATTAACTCGATACAATTATTTTCTTTCTATAATTAGTAATTATTGTGTTCAATCTATAAACTAATTTTATTTGTAATAAGAAATTAATTAATATATTATGTTATTGTGGATAGAATAATTTATTTTTAAAATAAAATAATTAATATTCTAAACATATATCTAAATTTGGAATGTTTGCTTGGGTTCGACTAAAGCTCGAATAAGCTCGTGAGCTCGAAATATTCGATAAATAAAATTCGAGACTCTGCTCGATACTAAACAAACCAAGCTTGAGCACGATGGTGTTCGGCTCGACTCGGTTCGATTACACTCCTAATAAGGACATACTTTTAACAAAAAAACTGAATATTACTTTCAAGTTAATTAACTTTACTAAAGGTATATGTGTTTTCTAATAAAGGTATAAATGCACTTCTGGACTCTTCTCATTAGTTGCTGCTCAATAAGGTAAAAAAAATGGTGTTATAAAGAGGAGTCATGTGTTTGATCCCTTCCTATATGACATAAGCACATGTACCTTTATAAAATATATTAATAAAAAGAGAAAAAACATCAACAAACTTAGGGCTGATAATTTTTGACATGATACGAGAACATGATATAAACACGTACGAAATTAATGGGTTATTATCCAGTCTTATCGTGTTCGTGTCCTTATCGTGTGAACACGACAAGGACGTGATAATTTCGTGTCATGTTCGTGTCAGATCCGTGTCGTGTTCGTGTAACACGATAATTTTCGTGTTGGATCATGTCGTTTTCGTATAATTCGATAAAATATATATATATATATATATAATATTAATTTAATTATATTTTATATATTTTTAATTCTTTTATTAATTTATTTTCTAATTTTAATTTGAATATGTCGTTTCGTGTCGTGTCGTATCGTTATCGTGTCGTGTCAACACGAAAAAAATCGTGTCACATTCGTGTTTATGTCATGCTAATGTCGTGTCTGTGTTAGTACACTTAGTGTCGTGTTCGTGTCGGATAGATCCTTAACGGATCGTGTTCGTGTTTGGACTTATCGTGTCGTATCGTTATCGTGTCAACAAGATAAACGACCCGAAACGCACGAATATCCAACCCTAAACAAACTTTAAAAAATGAATACCATCAATAAATATGTTCCTAAAAAGATGATGAGATGAAATTATTTTGGTGAATGATTTGGTGGATGATTTGGTATTCATTAATTAATTAATTCTTTTATATAAATTTTGCATATAATTTTTATAAATATATCTAAAAGATTGATTAAATCAAACATTAAAATACATAAATTAAGAAATATAGGTGATATGAAATAAACACCACAGGTGCCAACTCATCATAAATAATAACGTGGACTGACCACGTGTATCATATCTGGCGTAAGAATACCAGATCAACAAGATAGTCGAAGGTAATAGGACCATGAAATTGGGCCTTAAAGCCTAGATCCATAATCCTAGGACCATAATCACTAGCAGCGAAATGACATCATACATGACACTTAATAAGACTTATGTCTCCAGATAGGAGCTGGCCCTTAACAATAAAGACCTGACGCAGGAAAAACGGTACGGGTCCCGGAGGATCTACATATATCTTATTCCTAAAAAGATTTGGATTACCTCACCCGACACAATCCTCACACCTATAAATACCATCATTATGAAGATATCAGATATGCAATCTTAAGCTACAATAAGTGTCACAGCCCAACATCTTAATTAGCGATTAAGCTGTGACTAATGACTCTTCATGAACCATTAGGACAAATGATGATATAAAGAATTCACAATATGGTATGACAACATATATGAAGAAGAAATAATGGGTGACGTCAAAGGAAGAATTAATTTCAAATAGAACGAAATGATTTGTTTTTATGAAGTCGAATGAATAAAAGGAATAATGGTGGAAGGATAATCAAAACATTCGACTTTTTGACCAAAAAGGGTTTTTCCTTCTACAATTACAACAACAACATAACGATCATTCAATTCAGAGTGTGGCAACAGAAAGGGTAGTTGAGTTATAAGTATGAGGACATATAACTCTGAGCAACAACTTATAACAACAAGCACCAAAGTTTTCACTTAATAACAAGACGAAGTAGGCATCAACATAAGTTCAAGATAAACTTTCAACAACATATCATCATAACAAGTCCGACTTTAACATTCTTGAACATCCATTTCAACCAACAGCCATACCAATGTCCCTTCAAATAACAAAAGATTTATAGGAGCTCGACTCTAACCCACGATACCAATCAACACCAAATTTGTTTCCAACAACAAGATATCAAGGAATTCAATCTCAATGACCACAACCAAACGTATGAAACAAACAAAATAACAAAAGATGTTTCCAATATATATATGACGAAAATCATAACCACGGTCAACACAGTGTTCCATTCCCAATTCCATCTCCAAGTCCCAGCTCAACCTGTATGTTTAGAAATACATGCAGGGCGTGAGTACATAAGCACTCAGTGGACACATGCCGAAAACATTTAAAACATTGCTCTTAGAGCTATAAGATTGACTTGCCGTAACTTTGCAATACACAGGGGTTTTAGTGAAAAACCTGTGCATGCTTTTCGTAATAAAACACTTATTTGCTTTCATTTTCATAGCATTAAAACAAATGCATATGCATGATCTTTGTCTGCAGACATTTTTCTCTTCCCATATCTACGTACTTTCATTGTGTTGAGAAGTAGGCCTCCTTCTCAAACACACCTTGACCCGAAGGTCCATACCCGACGTCGGTACATACTTTCTTTCATTCTTTCTTTCTTTTTTTTTCCTTCTTTCTTTTCCTTCTTTCTTTTCCATGGATAGGTAATGCACCATGCTCATGCTCAAACATTCAGCAAGTCAATAATTTTTGAATGTCATGCAACATATAATGAAATAATAAAATTTAGCACGTGCTATATTTTGTTAGAAAGCCCACCTGTAGACTTTACTCGATAAGTTTAATAAACTTCACTTTCTTCTTCTTCTTCATCTTTAATCGCTTTGCCCTTTTTTGATGTACCTTAGATTAATCGATAATATCAGTACTCACATAAATGGCATTTCTCATCTATCAAACACATATGAATTCCTCTTATTCATTCTTTTTCTTCCCTTATATTTTGTTTATACTCTTTTGTCTAAACATTCACCTATAAGAATTTTAAATCTTTCGGGTCATTGCATCCTTCTATTCTTTAAACTTTCTTCACATATTTATCTTATTCGACTCTCATGAGTCTATTTGGTATCAAAGGAACGATTGATAATTATTTTGTAATTATACTTTAGTGAACTAAATTCACATTCTTTTCTTTACATAAACACTTTATTTCTTTTCTTAAGTTATTTATGCATAACTTTTCAATTAATCACCTAACTTAAACTTTTTCATTACCAATTAAACAATATGTAATCAATATACTTTAATGGCATTCATTTTACTACTATTATACTTTAGGTTTATAAATCATTTCTAATCAATTAAGATCACATAACATAACTTATTTAAAACATGAATTCACTTTAACAAGAACATGTACATAAACTTTAGATTTTCACCTTCTTAACTTTATAAATCCCAAATAAGCTTCATTAGGCCTTACTTACATAATAAATTTATAGTCCATATCATTTATAAAGAATAACATTAATCTTTAAATTTCCCTTTTTTTCTTCCATAATTTTCGAAAATCCTACCATATGTATAAACCATATTTTTCTTCAACTTTCTTTCAATTTCTCATTTAATTATCATATATTAACCTCAAACAACAATAACAATAGCATATATCAACTTTAGCATTAACATATCAACTAAACATGTAAACTAAAATTTTCCACTTTCAATATATTAGCTTAGAAAATTCTAATTAATTCACATAATCCTTAAATCATCATATTAAACTCATTTATCAAGTTAATTGAAGAAAATAAAATCAATATAACATTTCTCCATATTTTTGAAATTTTCGAATATATATATATATATATATATATATATATATATACTTAATCACATAATTACCTACCTAAACATGCTTAATCACATAATTACCTACCTAAACATGCTTAATCACATAATTACAAACTAATTCCCAACATAAGATCATCATATCATTACTTAAATTCAAAGCTCATGAATTAGGATTTTTAGTTCCAACTTAAATCTTACAATTAAACCATAAATATTCAATTATTTCACCACTAATCCATCAATTATCACTATATATCATCAATAATCTTCAATTATCACTTAATCCTTCAACTTCATACCATCAATATCATCACATATTTATCAACAATAATTAAGCTTAAGAATTGAAGGCAAAATAGAAACATACCTTTGTTTCAAACTTAATATCAAGCTTAAGGATGCAAATTTGAAATTAAAAGGCTTGATCAAAGTTTTTCTTCAAG
This sequence comes from Salvia rosmarinus, assembly GCA_036937905.1. Taxonomy (NCBI): domain Eukaryota; kingdom Viridiplantae; phylum Streptophyta; class Magnoliopsida; order Lamiales; family Lamiaceae; genus Salvia; species Salvia rosmarinus. The sequence continues at coordinate 30,491,125 of CM072814.1, read as the reverse complement.
TGTGTGCGTGTGTGTTTTCGAGATTTTTGGGAGCAAAATGGAGGATTTTAGAAAGTATTGAATAGTATGGAGGTGTTCTATTTATATAACAAATTCTTATTTTTAATTTAATTTAATACATGATTATTCACCAATGCTAATTTAATGTATGCTTATTCATCATTTTCTAAAGCATTCTCATTAAATGCTCTTTAAATTCATATTTATCCCTTTTTATATTAATAATATGATATGCATATGTATTTTATTTAATGATAATAACTTTATATATATTACTTATTTCCTTGTTTTCATTACTTTAGGAAGTAAAACTAATCATATTATAATCTCATATTCATAAAATTATATTTACTATATAACATGAGAACATAGCACATATAATACAAAATTTAAACTTCTCTATAGTTATAGCATTTATTTGATCATTAAAATCAAATAATCAATCTACATAATATTTTAAATTTCTAAACAAAAATCTTTTATTCGAACTTTTAGAATTCGTTTGTCGATCACATTTTATCTTGCTAAATGAAATTAAATAATTTGGATCTTAAGCATGTATAATTTCTTTCTTATTAAGGATGCAATGCCTGTTTAATCTTAATCGTCGATTAATTATTAATTAAAAGTTAGAGATATTACATTCCATCCCCCTTAAAGAAATTTTTTCCGAAATTTAGTACCTTTGTAATATCCCGGAGAATTAAATGCCTAATTACGATATTTAAAATTCGTAAATTAGGATTTCGCCGAAATAAATGAATTAGTAATTTATCGAATAATGATTTCGATTAATTATGAGGTAATGAATTCCTATTTTATATTCACTAAGGATTGTGAATTAAGGAATAGAATTATATAAAGTATTTCGGCAGTAGTATTTTAACGTCGATTGACTATCGATAGTTAAAATTTCGTAAAATTTTCTAAGCATCGAAGCTTAGAATTTAATTCCATTATTAATGGAATAATTTAATAAAGTGATTACGACTTTATTACGACCATTTTGAGATGAGTCGATAATTAACGTTTTGAGACGTTTCAAACGTTAACGTTTAGAGATGAATAGAAAAATGAGTTTAATGATCAAGGAATTATAGTATTTAAATTCCTATGATTATTATATGTAATTAGAGTATTATTTAGCATTAAAATAATGCTAGAGTATCAAGGATTAATTATTGAACAAAGTTAGAATTTTCGAAAACCCTAATTCGAAAATTTGGGTTTTCACACATGAAATGATACTAATTATATTTCCTATGCTATAATTTATCATCTAAGACATATATTATGATATATAGCTATTTATAGCATGAAAATCAAATTTTGGCACTTATGTTTCAAAAGTGCCGTGAGTTTTTAAAAAAATCTGGAATAAATGGATTGAAATCTTACAATCAATTGCTATGTTGCGTTAATAATATAGTAGTATGATATATTTGCACAATAAACAAGGAATAAATTAGTGATCAAGTGGAGGCCATTTTGATTGTGTAATAGCCGTGTAATATGGTTCCCATTTGAGGTTAGAAGAATTTTAGAACACCTTTTTGATGACTAATCACATAGGGTTGAGTGTAGATATTTCATGTCTTAGAATGAGATAAGAAAATTTAGACTCCTCCCTTGGATAATTGAGGGTACCGACGGCTAGGAGTAATACATTGCATGAGCATGTTGTTTCTTTCAAAAAAATTGTGTAAGTGTATTAAATATATGTAAGAGATGACATACTAATATTGGTGAGTCACCATGGTAAAATATCTTGCAATATGTGTGTGTGTGCCGTGAGTATTGAGATTTGGCATTAAATGTGTAAGCCTTTATTCCTTTTGCTTGGTACATAATTGAGGGGATTACATTAAGCAAATCATTTCCTCTTCCCAAACCCTTACTGCCGTGAACCATTGAGTGAGTAAGAAGAGAGTTCTTCAATACTTCTTCACCCAATCCTTGGTACTAAATTCTTTGCACAACAAATCAAAGCCGGTATAGAGGTTAGGAATCGAACAAGCTTCGATTATATGTTAAAATTTCCAAATTTTAATGGTTCGATTTTAATTTATAAGCATGTGTTCTTAATGAGAAATTATGATAGCATGATTCTTGTTTGTTAATTATGTTGAGCATGAAGTATATGTTTCATATTAGTGATTTAATTGAAACCTAAGCATGTCATAAATTTTAGTGGTGACTACCGAAAATTTTTAAGATTTATGTAGTGATGGATTAATGATCTATGTTGATATTAGAACACATTGTGATTATTTGGGAATTTTTAGAAATCATATGCTATAGTTTGATTATTACCGAAAATTGAAGAAAAATCATATGTTAGTGTACAATTTATGTTTAAGTGATATTATAGCATAATGTTGATCTAGGGCATTGATTTAGTGATATATGAATTTATTAGAAATTTTGGCAAATGTATGTTCATGCTATCAAAAATTTCGAGGGCCATATAGAATGGGTACATGATGTGTGAATTGATATTGTTGAATATTATGATGTATTAGTGATGTAAAATGATGTTTAAGCATTGTGTGAATTTGTAGAATTTTTACAAAAATGTTTGGTTGAATGTTGATAGGAACCGTGAGCTTTAAGGGTTGATACATTGATGTAGAAATTGAATATGTTGGACCTTATGTTATAAATATGTTATAGATCAATGTTGGGGCCTTGTATAAATTAATTAGAATTTTAGGAAAAAGTTTGGTAATTTTTGGGAGAAAAATTCGAGAGTTATAAGCTATAGGAAATTGGTGTTCAATTTTCCTATAGTTAATGTTAATACATATTAGTGATACTATGATAAAATAGTACACTATATGAATTTAGAAGAATTTTTGGAAGAAGATTGAAAATTAAAGCTTAAGGGCCATGAGTTTGAATAAGAGTATATTAAGGATTTTAATTCCTTAATATCAAGAAAAATAATACATTATATGTCTAGAAATTATTTAGACATATTAAGAATTTATGAAATTTTATAAACATAGAATACTATGTTTATGACGAAACGTTATATTAAATAACGTTAGAAATGAAAAATAATGTTTAATGCATAAGTTAAGTGATATTAAAGAAAAATATTAATAAAGTTTATCGATTTGCATGAAAAATCGAGAATTAGGGTTTTATGAAAAGAAATCGATTGAAAATCGATTTATATGGAAATTAGATATTAAATATAATGAATTTATAAAGAAAAGTCAAAATTGTTGACTTTTGAAATTAACGTATGAAATACGTTCGATAAATACACTAATACGTGTAAAACGTATTAATTATATATGGAAATCTCTTTGGTGAGAAAAGATTTCATAATTGAAATCTTTATATCGAAAAACGTTAGAATACGTTGAACGTTTAACCTAAAAGGTTAAAATGAAATAGTTGAACATATCTCGTCTCTATCGAAGTACGAGAAATGTTTAGTTAAGATACGCGATTGGATGACGTATTGAATTCGTTAAGGAATTCAAATTATTATAATATAAGTTATCAAAGTTTATTTTTAAACTTTGAAAATCTCAAAAAACGTGACAGACGTACTGAAATCGTTTTTACGTAAAGGTGAGACGCGGATGCGATCGTTGGCATAGAAAGGAAACGAATTAAGAAAGCTTACGTACCAGGTGGGCTTTTCTTTTCTTATTCTCAAGGATAAAATGCTCTATTTATGATGATTTCTTCGAAATGAAAAGTAATTATTTATGATGCTTTCTTTTGAGAAATGATTATGAAATGATGATGAAATTACCTGCCCAAAATGTTTATGTTTTATGTATGTATCCTATCCATGAATGAATGAATGATGAATGTTGTTGGGTCGCTCCCAACTTATGAATGAAATCGATATCGGATCCTATGGGAAGCTTATACAGCTAGATTAACGTGTACACCTAATGGTGACTGTGTGTTGTAAGGACAATTCACGGTCGGTCACAGGGACGTAGAGGGAGGCCTCCTTCTACGGCGTAAATGTTAATGTTATGATGAAATGAAGGGATATGGATCATACATACAAGGAAAATGTCAAGCAGATTTAATGTTTATGAAAATGATGAAAAAGTTTAGTAAGCTCAAGGCCTTTTAATCAAAACCCTGTGTCTTACCATGATGGGCGAGTAATTAAAAGATGATAAAATGTTTTGGCATAAGTCCACCGAGTGCATTATTTGTACTCACCGCATATTTGTTTTAAATGTGCGATTGAGTGGTGATGCGATGGAGCGGTGTTGAGCAATAGGAAGGTTGTCGCTGAAAGTTATACCTTGATAGTACATCGTCATATGTACATATCACATGTTTTCATTGCAAGAACATAAGTTATGTAGTAAAGTCCAAAAACATGCTTGATTTATGTATTACAATTTAATGTTAAATGGTCTCATTGTTTATTCATCCCTGTTTAGAGTAATAATCCCTGCTAAATCGTACTTAGGATTTATGGGCTGTTACAACCTTAGATAAATAATTCGGGATACTTCTGTTTCATTTGTTCTTCTAGTTCCCATGTCGCTTCCTCTGAGCCATGATGTTTCCACTGTACTTTAACTAAAGGAATAGATTTATTCCTTAGTTGTTGTTCTTTTCGATCTAGGATACACTCTGGTCTTTCTTCATAGCTTAGATTTGGCTCAGGAACTATTTCTTCTTGATGAATGATGTGTTTTGGGTCGAACACATATTTTCGTAATTGCGACACATGGAACTCGTATGTACATTGCCAAAATTTGGTGGCAATGCAAGCCTGCATGCTATGGTCCGATTTTCTCCAAAACTTTGTACGATCCTATAAATCTCGATTTCAGTTTCCCTTTTATCCTGAACCGATGTTCGCCTTTGGTTGGAGAAACTTTTAGGAAAACTTTGTCTCCAATTTCGAAGATGAGTTCTGTGCGGCGAACATCTACGTACGATTTTTGGCGATCTTGAGCTTCTTGAATCCTTTTCTTGATTTTTCGTACAATTTCGATCATTTCTTCGATTGCCTCTGGTCCCAATACTTTTCTTTCTCCGACTTCGTCCCAATAGAGAGGCGATCTGCATTTCTTACTGTAGAGAGCTTCGTATGGTGCCATGTTAATTGTAGCTTGATAACTATTGTTATAAGCAAATTCAACTAACGGTAAGGCTTGTTCCCATTGTTCGCCTCGATCTAATACTACAGTTCGAAGCATGCCCTCAAGCGTTTGAATAGTTCTTTCCATTTGACCGTCCGTTTGAGGGTGGAAAGTTGTACTAAAATTCAATTGCGTCCCTAACTCCTCTTGGAAACTCGACCAAAATCGCGAGGTGAATTTGGAGTCTCTATCTAAAGTGATAGATATAGGTACTCCATGTAACCGCACTATTTCGCGAACATATATTTGGACTAACTTGTTAGCTCCATAAGTAACAGGAATTGGAATAAAATGGGTGCATTTGGTAAGACGATCCACAATTACCCATATAGCAGTGTTTCCACGCTTTGATTTTGGTAGTCCTATTACAAAATCCATGGCTATGTGGTCCCATTTCCATTCAGGAATCTCTAGAGGTTGCAACTTTCCATATGGTCGTTGATGTAGAGCTTTAACTTGTTGGCATGCTAGACATCGCTCCACGAATGATGTTATTTCTTGCTTCATTCCCGTCCACACGAATTGTTGTTTAAGATCTTGATACATCTTCATGCTTCCTGGGTACGACGTATAAAGCGAATTATGAGCTTCACTCAGGATTTCATCTTTCAGCTCCTGGTTGTTGGGTACCACAATCCTATTTCGAAACATGATTGCATTGTCCTGAGCTTCACAATAATCTTGTAATCCCTCCGTTCTGATTTTAGCTCGTAACTTTTCCAGTTGTTCATCTTGTCGTTGAGCATTTACGATTCTCGTCCTTAAGTCTGGTACAACCACCATCATAGATATGATACTTTCAGTAGTATCTGGTGAAAGAACTACTTCTATCTTCAATTTCTCAAAATCCTTGATCAATTCTTGTTCTCGAGTGAGAATCATTCCTAATTGCCCTTGACTTTTTCGACTCAGAGCATCTGCTACCACGTTCGCTTTTCCAGGGTGATATTTGATTTCACAGTCACAGTCTTTGACGATTTCAAGCCACCTTCTTTGACGCATATTCAATTCTTTTTGCTCAAAGAAGTACTTTAAACTCTTATGATCAGTGAAAATTTCGCATCTCGATCTATACAAATAGTGCCTCCAAATTTTTAGTGCGTGGACTACCGCAGCTAATTCTAAATCATACGTTGGATAGTTAAGTTCATGCGGTCTTAGTTGCTGTGAAGCATAAGCGATGACCTTTCATTCCTGCATAAGTACGCATCATAATCCGTTCTTTGACGCATCGGTAAAAAGAGTAAATCCTTGATCTGGTTCTGGTACCGTCAATACAGGTGCTGAAGTCAATCGCTTCTTAAGTTCTTGAAAACTTTCTTCACATTCTTTGGTCCATTGAAACTTTACTCCTTTCCGGAGTAATTGAGTCACTGGTCTCTCAATTTTAGAGAATCATTCAATGAATCTCCGATAGTAGCCTGCCAGATCTAAGAAACTCCGAATTTCATTCGGCGTTGTAGGTGATTTCCATTCTCAGATACAGCTGCACCTTAGTAGGGTCTACTTTATTCCTTTCACGACACGATATGTCCAAGGAAATTACTTCTCTCACCAAAATTCACATTTACTAAATTTCATGATAGCTTTTGTGTCTTAGTAGTTTCTAATACAACTCTTAGATGCCTCTCATGTTCTTGTTCGTCTTTCGATTACACAAGAATAACATCGATAAATACTAAGATAAATTTATCGAGGTAGTCGTGAAAAACACAATTCATCAAGTCCATGAACACGACAGGAGCATTTGTTAATCCAAAAGGCATTACCACAAACTCATAATGACCATATCGTGTTCGAAAAGCAGTCTTAGGAATATCTTCTGATCGAATTTTTAACTGATGATACCCTGATCTTAAATCAATCTTAGAGAAATACCAGCTCCTTTCAATTGATCAAATAGATCGTCTATCCGAGGTAACGGATATTTGTTTTTCAAGGTGAGCTTGTTCAATTCTCTATAATCTATGCACATTCTTAGGGTATCATCCTTCTTCTTCACGAACAAGACAGATGCTCCCCATGGAGACACAATGGGTCAAATAAATCCCAAGTCCAAGAGTTCTTGAAGTTGGATTTTCAACTCTTGTAACTCTTTGGGTGCCATACGGTAAGGCGCTTTTGATATAGGTGCCGATCCGGGCTCTAGATCAATTGTAAATTCCAATTGTCTATCTTGAGGTAATCCCGGTAATGTTTCAGGAAAAACATCTGGATATTCCTGAACTATCGGCATATCCTCTAATCGTCTTTCCTTCTTATTATCAATGTTCAAATATACCAAATAGGCACAAGTTTTCTTTTTCCTCATCAGCTTCTCAGCACGTAACGCTGAGATTATGGGAACTCTTTTTCCTTTCATCTCAACACCATAAAAACGGGTAGGTTCTTTTCCTGGATGATGGAATGAAATTTCCCGTCGTTCGCATTGAATTACAGCAAAATTTTCTGTTAACCAGTCCATTCCTAAGATAATATCCACGTCCCACATTGATATTACTCGTAAGGTTCTTGCTTTCAATTTAAGAGTTCCTAACTCAAATTCTAAGTCGGAACATACGTGGGAAATTATTGTGGATTTACCTAAAGTAGTCATCACTTTTAAATCTTGGTTACTTCGCTCTATGTTCAGCTTAAAAACGTCTACACATGTCGTAGAAATAAAAGAATGCGAAGCTCCCGTATCAAAGAGAATTATAATAGGTAAGCCGTTTAATGTTCCCATACCTGCCAAGTTTTCAGCATTCTGTTCATGTCGCCTTGGGTTCAAAGCGAATGCCCTCTGATATTGAGGTTGAGTTTGCTGAGGCTGACTGGTAAAATCATCTGATATTGAGGTGCCGACATCGACCGGATTTGCTGTTGGGAGCTACCACCTATATCTTTTATTTGTGGCACTTGTTTAGTGGAAGTTGACCTTCTTACACTTTCCGATAATCTTTGTCTGGTTGGGCAGTTGTTAGCATAATGACCTAGTTGGCCACAATTGTAACAATTATTAGTGCCCCATCTACAGACTCCGGTATGAACTTTATTACATCTTGGGAACAAAGGCATTCTAGGAGGATTGGGAAATATTTGTGGTTGGTTTTGAAAGGGTGGTCGGAAAGAGCTTGAAACAAACTGGTTTGGTCTTTGCCAAGTTTCTTATTTGGGAAGTCTCTTGTCTCCCATCTTCGTTTTCCTTTGAACCTTTGATTTTGGGGCATCATCTTTTGTGGAGTTTGGTTTTGAGATGCGGTGGGATTTGATTCGGGGGCCATCTTTTCCGACTGCAGCTCCAATTCCATGTCTAAAGCCCTATTCAACGTCTCAGCATATGATAGGGCAGGTTGGCTTATCATAATGACTCTAAGTTCTTATCGTAAACATGAACGGAACAGTTCGGCCATCTTCTTGTCTGATTCTATCTTGTACGGAGCATAACGAGATAGATTGCAAAATTCCCTATCATACTCTGCCACTGTTTTCTTTCCTTGTTTCAAATTCATAAACTCGATTTCTTTTTGTTTCCTGTAACTTCGAGGGATATATTTCACCAACAACTCTTCTTTGAATTGTTCCCAAGTGAAATTTTCCATTCTCTCGGGAGTGAGGGTCTTCTGGCGTGATTCCCACTAGAAGTCAGCTGGTCCCTTCAATTGAAATGAAATGCACAAAAGACATTCCTTATCCGAGCATTCTAAAAATTTAAAGATTCTTTCCATAGCCCGAATCCATTCCTCCGCTTCGGCAGGATTACCAGTTCCACTGAAAGATGGTGGATTTTGTCGAAGGAATAATTCAGAAATTTTTCGGGTTGTTGGAGTATGAGTAGGTTCAGGGGTAGGTTGAGGTATATTTTCACTTTCTTGTTCTTCTACTACAGGAATTCGATTTCGACGTCTTGGCGGCATACTGCATTTCAGGTTAATGAGAACAATATATGCAGTATGTAGGTAAGAAATTTATAAGAAAGCAAGTAAAATGTCATGTTTAGCAAATAGGGTTACATGTAAATAAACTCACACAATTGCATAAACAATAGGTTCAAAGTTAAATAAGAAAATCAACATTCAACTCAATGTGGATATTTTTAAATTTTTCTTTTTATATCATGGGAAAATTGCCTCTTAGAGAACTTTTTACATAAAGGAAAATTTTGCCTTAGCAGAGTAGGCATCGAAAACTATTCTGGTTAGTCTACTGTATTACACGCTAACTAGGTTAAACTTTATACATCCATAGCTATTTACATCAGTCCTACTCAACTATCTATTCACAAATGTACAACATCACTCATTTATTTCCATCTCACTTCTAATCCATCCTTGGTGTCGTATCATCTCCATTGCCCGAGCCAGACATATCATTTTCTTCATCCATCTCTTCTACTCCTACGTCCGCATCTGGTATATCTTCTATATTCTCTTCATCTGATACTTCCTCAATACATTCATCCTCTGGTGGAAGTTCAGAAGAACGATTAGCAAAGGAGGTAGAATGGGAATAGCTAATCTCAGTATCAAGAAGAGAAGGGTCTGTAATAAACGGCATATGGCTTAGCTGAAGAGGTTGCAATTGGGTAGTACCAACAGTTTGTAAGATTTCAGGCTCATATTTAAAAGATCGCGTGACACCAGCTGGCCTGGATGATCCAACCTTCGTTTCTTCGAAAAGAAAAGTGGGTGGGGTTCCAGGTGGAGACTCATAGGGTACAGACCGGAGTGGAGAGACATTTATGGCAATTAAGTGATCATACCATCTTAAATCGATGGCATCCATATCAAAATCAAGGTCAAAATGCTCGGGTTCTTCAAGAAGAAACTCTTCTTCAAGAAGAGTCAGATGATCATCGGGGACAATAAGGCTGAGCTCAAAAGAAGTAGTGACATCAACAAGGATAAGTTGATCAGATGAGGTGGTAGTATCAACTGGTACAATCTGATCTTCATAAGTAAAAGTATCAGAGATATCCATTAAAGATTCAGAAACAGCCGAATCTACTACGGCAGAAGTACTAGATTCGCCTACCTCAAACTGAGGTTCATTACTCTCAATAGAAACGTCTGATGATAAGATATTATAAACGGCAAAAACAAAACCTTCCACCGGAGGGTAGTTACCAAGAGGATGACTCTGAGTAGCATGATACTATCTACAAATAATATCCACGAATCCCGAAACTCCATGAAATTACGATACGCGGCAATGTAGTCTAGAGCAACTATAACAGCCCATTCTTGCCACCCAGAAGGCAGAACTCGTACTAACTGCATAATGCCATCCAGGTCCGTTACCGCTAATCCTCTAACTTGCATCCACAGCTCCAAAAATCTATCCAAAAATTCTATTAAGCTCTGATGTTCCTCTATTCAATATTCGTAGAATTGATCAGTGCGCCCAATCGTGAGAGGGCTCGGTGTTGTGCTTTTTCTTGGCGTAGATCGAGTCCTTGACATCCTAGAGTAAGAACATAACTTAAATACTAACTAAAAATTTCTTATCTTAATGTACTTAAAATGCTCAAAGCTTTACAATCTTTGTACTTAGCACATTTCAATACATACTTCACATCACTTATTGATAGGATATGGCCCAACTGCCAGGCCCAAGCATCAGGCCCAATACAAGTAAAACTGACGTCAAGCTCGGCCTGGTCAAGTTCGGCCCAAGAAAACCCCTAAAAACAGTGGGAACGCGAGAGGCTCGGCCATATCTAGAAGAATCCTAATTCGAGAAGGGGTAGGATTAGGATCTATCCAAGATCTCGAATCTAGTTAGAAGACCTCGGATCTAAGATCTGGAGGTCTAAATAATTGTGTATAAATAGAGGCTAGATTAGACGAAATAGATCATTCACACTCTTTGTAATCGCTTTCTACACATTCAATACACGAATACTCTCTCTTGCTCGTGGACGTAGATCTAATTCAAAGATCGAACCACGTAAATCCCTTGTGTTCTTCTCGCATTTATTTCCTAACGAAATTAAGATCGATCCTCGCGGCGTGAAATGTGGGAAACGAAATTTTGTGCTTTCGATCAACCACCACATAGGAAATAATCATGCCACGGTACACACCGTAAGTCATGCATCCGGGATCGTCGCCAACAACAACAACTCGGCGGCGAGAGGGAACGCTCGGCTCGGGAAGAGCCCGATCGGAGAAGAAACCCCGAAGGATATGTCCAAAGTCTCGACGAGCACGGACACCCGCCCGCAGGAGGCGGGATACCATAGCGAAGAGATCGCAGAACAATCCGGGGAACCTCCGGCTCGCGCAGTAAACTCGACGACGCCGCTGGCGGGTTTCGAGAAAAATAAGGAGAGTTTTCTCGCATACCTCGGTGAAACACGTGGTCGGCCACGTCCCGAAGAGCGAAACTTGAAACCTCATCTAGGTAACAAGCATCACAACGAGAGGTCGGGCCCAAACCAACGCGCAAGGAACAAGCAGCGGGAAAAGGCATCATGGCGCCGTGAGGTCGGTCCGAGTCACCAAAACGAAGTTTGATCGTCGAACTCCGTCCCAATCTCCGTAGGCGGCCGATGGGTGCGGAAAATAGTCACCCGTTCTCAGCGGGATACTCAACACTCGCCCCGGATAAATACCGGTACCGGCATCGCCCCATGACGGTGAGGACCCACAGAACTTTCTCTCGCAGTTCCAATACAACATGATCAACCAACGTCTCAGCACAGTTCATATGTGCAAACTCTTCCCGGAGTTACTCGTCGATAACGCCCACGGTGGTTCGACGACCGCCACGGAAGCATCGGCTCTATCGTGACCGATGGCGGCATTCCATGAAGGTTCTTCCGAAGGCGGAGTCAAAAACGTCGTCGGCACACCTCCTCACCTTGAGGTAAAGCCGTAACGAGTCCATCAGTGACTTCATGACGAGGTTTAACAAGGAGGGTTTGAAGGTCGAAGACGTGAACGACTGTTAATCATCTCGGCCTTCCAAAGCGGCATCTTGCCGGGGCCTTATAATGAGAGATCGTCTGGCACGAACCCGTCTTGTGTGATTGAGGCCGGCGATAGCCGACCGGTTCGCCAAAGCGGGACGAGGCGATAAGAAAAGCGTGAAGCGCACAAGGCGAGAGCCCGGAAAAGGAAGAAGAGATGAAGGGCGGGAGATCGGAACAGGCGTGGCCTTGGAAAGATTACATCGCCTATAAAGTCGAGGCTCGGTCGCGTGACACCTCGGGCGACCTCAATACACCCGTTGATGAAGCCGAGGCGAAATCTCACGACTCCATATGAACTGCTCGAAGCCTCGACCGATGACGGAGGAAAGAGGCACCGAACCGAGGATAAGTATTGCTCATTCCATGGAGACTATGGGCACGACATCGAAGAGTGCAAAGAACTCATGGGAGAGATAGAGATGTTGGTTCGAGGATGGACCCTCAAGAAGTACCAAATGGTCGCATGAGCCGACGCAGAGAAGAGAAGAAAGCAGCGAAGAGGGAAATTGCGCCCCCAAAAGCGCGATAATCGATGAGGAAGGCGAGACGACGAGCCCCAATATGACGGGTGATCTCCACTATTACGGGCTCCCGGTGGAGTCACGAAGTCCTCACTGAAGGCCAAGCCGAAGTCCTAAAACCGTGAGCTAACAACAAGAGGTTCGAGAAAGGACAGGCGATCACCTTCTCGAGGGCGACCCGTACCCATAATAGTACCCCACCGGGATGTGGTGATCCGAGCGATGGTCGCGAATAAGTTGGTGAAGCGTGTATATTGATAGCGGCGTCGGTAAGCATCCTTTTCAAGGAATGTTTTGACAAGCTAGGGATGAAGCGCGCCTCGACAAGCTCGCCGCCATTCGAAGCTTCGTCCAAGAAGAGACGCGCCCGAAGGGATAATTGAGCTACCCGTCACGGTGGGAAGTCACCAACGAGCTCCACCAAGGTGGTGCAATTCTTAAGTAGTGAAGGCCCACCGCCATATAACATCATACTAGGCGAGATTGGGTCGAATTTGTAAGGGCGGTATGCTCAACGTACCACCCGACAATGAAGATACCCACCACAAGGGAACAGCCGTGATCCGAGGTGATCAAAAGCAAGCCAAGGAATGTATGCAGTTGCGTTTACGAGGTGCGTGGACCTCGGTCCAAAGACCCACAGGCATAGCAATTAAAGGAACCCGAGGAGTTAGAGTCGAAGTACATCGCCACACCCCCGACAACCACGAGTGGAAGAGGTCGTGATTATGCGAAGATGAGCCCATAAAGGTCGCCAAAGTTGGTCTCACTAAGGCACACGAAATAAAGAATCGATCATCCAACTCCTACGGAATTCGAGATGTGTTTGCTTGGTCTCCCTCGACATGACCGAGTCTCACCAAGTATCATCACTCACCGGCTCAACATCGACCGAACATAAAACCGGTTCGATGAAGCAAAGAATTTTTGTAACCGAGCGGAACCAAGTCATTCATGACGAGGTGAACCATTTATTAAAAGCCAGCAATTGTTCGAGGTCAAATATCCGACCGAATAGCCAACCCGGTGATGGTGAAGAAAGGAGGAGGGATGGCGAATGTGTATCGACTACACCGACCTCAACAAACATTGCCCAAAGATTGCTATCCCTTCCCAACATTGACAAAGAAGGTCGGCGGTCGGATACTGAAGTCTTGGTTTCTTGGACTTATACAAAGCGGTATCACCAAGTCACGATGGACGACGAAGACGCTGCCAAGACGGCGCTTCATTACCGACGGAATCTTTGCGTATAAAAGATGCCATTCGGCCTCAAGAATGCAGGGCTACCTATCAAAGGATGGTGGACAAAATATTTCACCCTACATAGGTCGAATGTGAGAGTATATCGAGACGACATCGTCGTCAAAAGCAAGGAGGAAGTCGCATGTGTTGCCGACCTCGGATCGCCCTCGGCCTTCTTCGAAAAATCAACTCAAGTGAACCCCGTGGAGCACGTTTGCGCGTCCGGTCCGAAAGTTCTTAGGGTCTTTGGGTTTCAAGAAAGGCTAAAAGCCAACCCGCCCAAGGTCCGAACTATTTTGGAAATGAACATGCCAAAGACCATCCATGACGTACAAGTCGGTGACGTCGCATAGCCGACCGAGTCGCTTTCTTTCAAAAGACGGATAGCGGCTACCCTTCTTCAAGATACTCAAAAGGCCTCAAATTCTCATGGGATGATGTACACAAGTCCTTTGAAGATCTCAAGAGCTACCTCGCCAAACTCCCACTCTATCCGTCCGAAAGAGGAGAGGTCCTTTTCTCTTCCTCGCCGCCTCGGACGAATCCATAAGTCTTGATCTTGGTAGGAGGAAGACGTCGACTCGGTGTATTTCATCACCGAGCACTAAAGGCCGGAAGCGAGTATCGACCCTTGAGAAGCTTGCCTTAGCATTGGTAACGCCGCGAGGAGACTACGTCCATACTTCCATGCACATCCCATACAAGTCCTCACCGACTACCTACCCGGCAAGTATTGACGAGCCAAGCCTCGGGAGAATCGCGAAATGGGCAATCGAATCGGGCGAGCACGGTATATCATACTCCCCGCCAGCCATCAAAGGTCGAGCCCAGCGGATTTCCTTGCCGAGGCTAACTTCATCGAGAAACCGAAGCCCACCGAGTCCGTAGACGACGATGCGGCCGAACCAATGGATGAAAATGAAATTAAAATTGTGAAACTAGCACTTCCACTTCGCCTAAGACTTCCACTTTTCTAAAGAAAATATAACAAGATATTGTAAGAACTATGAACATGAAATTAAATTGTGAAACTAATTTGTAAGAAACGTAAAATTTACGTACCTAAAGTGCTTCACAAAACGTCGGACTTAAGTTCCTTTGATTTTGGTGGTTGTGGCGGTATCTTGGTCAAAGTCGTCATATTCTTCGTCGCTTCTTCGTTGCCTTCTTCATCGTCGTCTTGGTCGTTCGAACCCACGTCACCGAAATTGGGACTTCTTTCCATTCGATGCACCATTTCATAAAATCGAGCATCTTCTTGACTTGTAACCTTCGGCAACTTGCCTTGAGATTTCCTCATACGCTAAGGCCGCCCGTGAACGTTGAGTTGGAATGTTTCCTCCTCACTGGAGCTCCTTCATCGCGGCCTTTCCCTTTCCCTTGTTTGTCGTTTAAAGAAAGACATGATGATTGATGAAGTGAGAAAGTTTGAGAGTTTAGAATAAGAATGAGAGATTGAGAGAGCTCGAGAACTTGAGAAATTGAGTTTGAGAGTGAGAATGAGCTTGAAAGCTTGAAAATTAGATGTAAATGAGTGAATTAAGATTGAGAAATGAGAGATTGAAGTGAGGATAGAGTTAGGATGATGGATATATTTATAGGAGTGATTTTGGGGTGAAAATCGAAAATAACCGTTTTCTAGCCGTTTTAGCCGTTGGAACCGCGGTTTAGGGCGGACCGCCGGGTTCAATGACTCTAAACTTTCATGATTCGACCCACGGCCCCAGTTCACGGTTCGACCCTCAGTTCGCCGGTTCGACCACCCAGCCCGTCGGTTCGGTCCGATCACAGCGTGAACCGAGCCCGGCCCAGCTCCTAGCTCACGGTTTGGTTCGAGCCCGTTGACCGCGGTTCGGGATCGAACTGCTGACCGGGCGGGCGGGCGGGTCGAAGGCCGGTTCAAAAACCGTGCATGTCTATACCAAAGGTCTTTGCAACTCACGTTGGCGGCTGGGGAAAGCGGAAGCGAGCAAGAATCTTACTCCTAGGCCGGACGGCCAAGAGATCACCTACTCGCCGGTTCACATTCAAAAATACGAACAACAGTAGAGTATGAAGCATGATCGCGGGACTTCTCGCCTAGCTCAAAATCTCCAAATCGAGCCGTGCAAGTTCACAATGATTCTCGGTCGTAGTAAGCGAATGTTGAAATCTGAGCAAAAAGCAACAGGATGAAGAAATACCTTGAAAAGCAAAAAGCAACGGATTTTCTCATACTTTCGGATAGTTCGCATCCGAGGGAGCAAAAGCAGCCGGTGACATCTTAAGTAAATTGGCCTCGTCGTCAACGAGCCCGCCGATGAGAAGAAGTCCAAAGCAAAAGCATAGACGATACCGATGGCGGGCCGAGGTCAGCGTAGTCTCGGATGAAGAACCCGATTGGATGACTCACATTCGAGTACACGGAAGGCGATCGCCCCATGACAAGTCGGAAGCTAGGAGGATCCTAAACAAATCTATGCGATATACAATTGAGCAGGGGTCCTATCTGAAAGTCATATCTCAGCCTCTCTTAAGGTGCTTGGGTCGAACCGAGCCGATTACGTTCATGAAGTGCACGAAGGATCATGTGGAAGTCACATCGGACCCGAGCCTGTCGAAAAAAGTCATGAGATGGGGATACTATTATCACAATGATGTTCCAAGACTCAATTGACCTTGTGAAAAAGTGTCCAAGTGTCGACTCCATGGGAGCGTCGAGGCTACCGCACCGACCTCACCTCCATCTGAGCCCTTGGCCGTTTATGCAATGGGGATCGACATCGTGAGGCCCTTTTGTAAAGCACCGTGACAGCCCAATTCCTAATTGTTGCGATTGACTACTTCACGAAGTGGGTGGAAGTTGAGACCTGGCAAAATCACAAGCAAGAACGCCTCAACTTCGTGCGGAAGAGCGTGTGTGTCGCCTCGGCATCCTCATATCCTCCTTTCGGACAATGTAACACACCACGCGATGGGACATTCGGAGAGTGGTGTCGAGCTCGGATCAACAAAATTCACCTCGGTGGCCCATCCTCAAGCAAATGGTGGGACCGAAGTCACCAACGGGACCATCGTGAAGGGATCAAGACTCGTCTCGACCGAGCTAAGGCCTTTGGGTGGAAAATTTACCACAGTCTTATGGTCATACCGAACAACACCTAGGACCTCGAGCGGAGAAACGCCTACGGTTTGGTGTATGGAACCAAGCGATGATCGGCGTGGGGTGAGCACGAGTCCCGCACTATCGACTTCTGCCGAAGCAAATGGGAAAATCTACGGCTGATCTAGATCTACTCGAAGAAAAAAGAGACCTCGCCACATCGAGGAAGCTTGGTACAAGCAACAAGTAGCTCGGTATTACAACCCGTGTTAAAACCGATAATTCCAGTGGGCGACCTCGTACTCGAAATAATGAAGTCAAGCAAAGTCGCAGCTCGGCAAGCTGGAAGCCACATGGGAAGGACCTTCACCGGGTCGACGAAGTCCTCGGCAAAGGGCCTATAAGCTCGCCCAATTGTCGGTGAGCAATTACCCAACGACGGCACATCATTCATCTGAAGAGATATTATGCATAAGTGTCAAAAGTCGAGTCTTGTTCGGTCGTGTTTTCAGAGTCCTGTTTAATCGAGTCCGAGTCTTACTTTGTTCTTACAAACTTGTTTTTACGTCATCTTTTATCAATAAAATTTATTTTTTTGCATGTTTTATTTGTCACTAATGCATAATTAATCTTCACCATTATTATATACCATCTACGGAGGACAAATTCCCTCGACGGAGGTCAGATTACCTTCGTTTCATACGAAGATGAATTTAAACGCGCGTAAGGGGACCACCCCTCCAGATGACCTCGGCAAAAAACAGGAACCATTCCTACATACGAGATCAGTTACCTTCGTTTATTTCGAAGAAAGTACTCTCTATGTAGACGAAATAAGGGACCACCCTCCCGATGACCTCGGCAAAAATCGTTAATTCCAAGAAGGAACTCTCTGCAGGATGAGCTACCTTTATACGAGAACGGATTCTTCGTTTATTCAAGACGAATTCTCTCGAGGACGAGCTACCTTTGTGCGAGAACGGATTCTTCGTTTATTTGAAGACGGAACTCTCTACAAGACGAACTCCTTCATATATTACTTTTGTTCAATATAAAGTCAATCTGAAGCAAATAAATCTTTCTTATTTCAAAAATAAGTTATGCGGGTTACATATTACGGGGCGGAGGAGACGGCAGCCAATCCACAGAAAATCGGGATTCAACGGCTCATCTATACTAATCCTACCTCTACCTCGTCCTCGATCTACACTATGAGCTCTGCCAGCTCGACCTCGGCCACTCGACGATCTGACACTGCAAGATCGACCTCGGCCGCTCGATGACGCCCCGCCGGCTCGCCCGAGGATCCACGTCGTTCTTGGGCCATAGCGCGCCTCTCTTGAGCTATCCACTCCGGATCGTCAAAATTCGGAGCATTTATTGTAGTCCGGGCAGGCATAGAAGCCCCGGCAGAAGAAGAGGCCTCTGCATCCGGTCGAAGCATTTCTTGTTTGTGGTTGTCGAGCAACGACGGTCTCAGTATATGCCTTGAGCCTTTTTAATTCGCGAATCGCTCGTGTGGTGCCGGAAGTCCGACCATATTCACGCGGTACCTCGCACAACAGGCGCGGTCTCGACAACCTTGGCTTCAACATCCGAGATAGTCGTCCCACCATTTCGATGGATGCCTCCTCGTACTCGGCATGCTCCTCGGTTATTAATTTGCATTCTCCTGGCGACATCGAACCACCTCCAATTGTAAAGACGAGCCCGGAGCTCGTCACGCCTCTCTGGGCAATTTATGCTTAATATCGGACTCACCGCATATGGCCCGGTGTCCCTTTATATGGAGAAGTTCGGCCTCTTTCAATTCGAGCCCATGACAAGTCTTGATTTGGTTCAACGAGGAGAAGCATCAAGCATTTCAAAGACAATCGAATAAAAGATAAGTTTCTTCACATAAACTTGTGATTTTAATAATATGCCCTTAGTCGAAACCAATGTACATTTACATTCGAAAAAAAAAGGGGATCAAGCGACCCTCCAAGCTTCTGGGCCCGCCCACTTCACCCGCCTCCCGAGCTCGGAAAGCCTCGGCCTCTTCCCTAACTTTGGCTCGTTAAACCCGGCCTCCTCGGGAACTCCCGAGCCCGTCGCCTTGAAGCCCCAACTTTGCCTCACCACCCCTTTGCGATCAGCCATTAAGCGTCGGTCGGGGATCTCGGTCCACGGGACGGGCGCGAGCAGACTGCTCTCGCGGTCGGCGAGTAATCGGGGCAAGTCGAGCTGCAAAGACGGGAAGCTCCTTCGGCCGCGGACAAGGACATCGAAATAGGCCGCCTCAGACATCATCCTCTATCTCCTCATACCCATACTTGGATTTATCGATTGCAGGTAGTCCTCGGCGACTTCTTCGATTGCATCCGAGACGGGCGCTTATTGAGGACCTCGCCGCCTCACTAACCATCCCCAGAAGCCCCTGCACAGAATAGCCTCTCGCAAATGCCCGAAGCATCTCCCCGCGAGCTCGCCACCTCGGCCTCCCGACGGCGAGCCTCCTCCTCCTCTGCCTTCATTAAAGCGACCGGCCTCCTCCCCGCCGCTTCCGCCCCTAGCCCTGCCGCCTCCATCACCTCGGCCGCCGCCGCCGCCTCGACCACCGCCACCGCCTCGGCGGCCGCCAGATCCGCCGCCTGCATTTTACGAGATCCGGAGCTTTGCCTCGGCCTCGCTAATCTCTTGGACGGAGTAGTCTCTCCTCCATTTCATGAGCATACTGGCCACCCCACAAAAAGCAAGCTAACGGCACCTTTCAAGAAGTCCGTTATGAGATCGGACATCCAGGCCGTCCGTGAGACATCTTGGCCACCTCGGCCGACACGACCTCAACCCCTATCGTAATCCCATCGGTCGGAAGAATACATTCTTTATATTACTTCACAAGGCATAAGAATAAGTACGCTACCTCGGAAAGATAGGGGAGCTTCTTGAGAAAGCAACGACGACACATTCGGGTCGGCAAAGAATCATGACCTCGGGGATAGCACGCTTTAACCTCTTAAACGCTTAAGAGGCTGCGACTGGGGGACTTTGAAGCCTCCTCGCTCGCTTCAAAGCGTGTCCTCGACATCCTTCAAAATCGAGGAGGGAGCTCGACACCGGCTCGACTCCTTCCTCTTCTTCTTATCCCCGATCAAGTTCACTACAAAAAATACTGAAGTCGGGCATACACACACGGATAATCATGCAACAAAAGGCGAGAAGAAGGAGGGCCTCACCTTCACCGACTCCACCTCGGTGGCGGGATCATAAGGCTAAGCCCGCACCGCAAGCTCGGCCTCGGTAAAGGCCTCATCCACGAGACCTACTTTGTCCAGTGCCTCCTCCAGGCCACCGTCAATCTCGTCAACAATCACATCGGCGATCTTATCAGATCGCCATACAAACTCCAAAGCTCCGTCGAACCGACAGAAGAAGAACTTCCTCTGCCAGTTCGAGATCTTCGATTTATCTTCGCTTTAAAATTGCGGCGGGGTGATGATAATACCACCCGAACTACCGCCGATTGCGGTGAACCGGAAAACAAGACCCAATGTGAAAGGAAAATTATGCCGATGGGCATAGACACCTAGGCCCGTCAGATGCCGAAATGAATTCGGCGTGAGTTGGGCAAGAGATATGCCGAACATCTCTTGAAATTCGGCATATACGTAAAGTGACGAAGGCGAAGACCAGCCCGAGGTCGTCTTCATACACAGAAACAAAACCTCGGGAGGGCACAAGCCCTATCCTCCGGGCGGGGGGCAACAAATTGTATATCGGAAGGAATACTATATTGATGGCGATTTCCTTTATATCGGAAGTTTTTAAAATCGAAGAAAAAGAAGACACTTTCTCAAAATCCCTCGAAGGGGGGAATCGGAGACTACATAAAGACGGAGGCACACAAACACGGGTAAAAACATGCAAAACCGCCGACGAATCCGACGGCAGCAGATAATACGACGCTCAAAGCGACTCGCTAAAGAAGAGAAGCCATAACACTTTGGTTTATCGAAGATGATGGTGATGAACTCCGAGACAACAATGGCGACGGTTACACGTTTTTTTTTTTTTCAAAATACCAAAAGTTTGAAAATCAAATTTTGAAATAGCAAAGTAATATGAGAAATGGCGTATCAAGGAAGATATTCCCCATTATGCGCTTTATCTGAATCCAACCACCGCCGCATTAAATGCGTATCCCGTGTCCCTGTACTCAACGGCGGCGAGAAAAATCCCGCTGGCCCGCTTAACGCCTCGTCGGTGAAGCAGACGAAGACCTCGCTTAACGCCTCGTCGAGCAAAGTCGGCCGAGGACCTCGACGCGCCTCGTCGGGTGAAGCGACGAAGACCTCGCCAACGCGCCGTCGTGCAAAGTCGGTCGGAGGACACCGCTTAACGCCCGCCGGGTGAAGTCACCAGAAACCTCGCTTAACGCCTCGTCGGTGAAGCGAGCAGAAAACCTCGACTTAACGCCCGGAAGAGATAGTAACAACAAGACGACCTCGCAGATGCCTCCGCAACGCGGCATACGACGGAAACATTGACACATACCAAGTCGATCGTTCGCGCCCGCCCGACATAAACCACCCCAAACCAAAACGACCTCGCCTGCGTCTTTTTGGGGAGGGTTGTGATAGATATGCCCAACCGCCAGCCCAAGCATCGTGCCCAATACAAGTAAAGCGGCGTCGCCAAGCTCGGCTGGTCGAGTTCGCCCAAGAAAACCCCTAAAAACATGGGGGGAACGCAGAAGGCTCGGCCATATCTAGAAGAATCCTAATTCGAGAAGGGGTAGGATTATGATCCTATCCAAGATCTCGAATCCTAGTTAGAGAAGACCTCGGATCTAAGATCTAGGTCTAAATAATTGTGTATAAATAGAGGCTAGATTAGACGAAATAGATCATTCACACTCTTTGTAATCGCTTCACACATTCAATACACGAATACTATCTCTTGCTTTCGAGTGGACGTAGATCTAATTCAAAGATCGAACCACGTAAATCCTTGTGTTCTTCTCGCATTTATTTCCCTAACGGAATTAAGATCGATCACTTATCATACACACAACTTATCAATCATATGCATGACTTTATCAAATGCATGACTTTATCAAATGCATGACTTTGTTAAATACATGATTTTGTCAAATAACTTCTTGAAATGAAAACATTTTCAATGCTCATAATAAAATTTCATCTTACTTACCTAGTTGAGCTGGAGGAGATGGATTTGGAACATTGTCTTTACTGGCTCTAATTATGTTATGAATTGAATAAACTCCAAACATTTATAGACCTAGTAAAAACTTTGCTCTGATACCAATCTGTCACAGCCCAACTTCTTAATTAAGAGATTAAGCTGTGACTAATGACTCTTCATGAACCATTAGGACAAATGATGATACAAAGAATTCACAATATGGTATGACAACATATATGAAGAAGAAATAATGGGTGACGTCAAAGGAAGTATTAATTACAAATAGAACGAAATGATTTATTTTTATGAAGTCGAATGAATAAAAGGAATAATGATGGAAGGATAATCAAAACATTCGACTTTTTGACCAAAAAGGATTTTTCCTTCTACAATTACAACAACAACATAACGAACATTCAATTCAGAGTGTGGCAACAGAAAAGGTAGTTGAGTTATAAGTATGAGGATATATAACTCTGAGCAACAACTTATAACAACAAGCACCAAAGTTTTCACTTAATAACAAGACGAAGTAGACATCAACATAGGTTCAAGATAAACTTTCAACAACATATCATCATAACAAGTCCGACTTTAACATTCTTGAACATCCATTTCAACCAACAGCCACACCAATGTCCCTTCAAATAACAAAAGATTTATAGGAGCTCGACTCTAACCCACGACTACCAATCAACACCAAATTTGTTTCCAACAACAAGATATCAAGGAATTCAATCTCAACGACCACAACCAAACGTATGAAACAAACAAAATAACAAAAGATGTTTCCAATATATATATGACGGAAATCATAACCACGGTCACCACAGTGTTCCATTCCCAATTCCATCTCCAAGTCTCAGCTCAACCTGCATGTTTAGAAATACATGCAAGGCGTGAGTACATAAGCACTCCGTGGACACATGCCGAAAACATTTAAAACATTGCTCTTAGAGCTATAAGATTGACTTGCCGTAACTTTGCAATACACATGGGTTTTAGTGAAAAACATGTGCATGCTTTTCGTAATAAAACACTTACTTGTTTTCATTTTCATAGCAGTAAAACAAATGCATATGCATGATCTTTGTCTGCAGACATCTTTCTCTTCCCATATCCACGTACTTTCATTGTGTTGAGAAGTATGTCTCCTTCTCAAACACACCTTGACCCGAAGGTCCATACCCGACATCGGTACATACTTTCTTTCATTATTTCTTTCTTTTCTTTCTTTCTTTTCTTTTCTTTTCCTTCTTTCTTTTTCGTGGATAGGTAATGCATCATGTTCATGCTCAAACATTCGGCAAGTCAATAATTTTTAATGTCATGCAACATATAATGAAATAATAAAATTTAGCACGTGTTATATTTTGTTAGAAAGCCCACCTTTAGACTTTACTCGATAAGTTTAATAAACTTCCATTTCTCTTCTTCTTCTTCCTCTTTAATCGTTTTGCCCTTTTTTGATGTACCTTAGATTAATCGATAATATCAATACTCACATAAAGGGTATTTCTCATCTATCAAACACATATGAATTCCTCTTATTCATTCTTTTTCTTCTCTTATGTTTTGTTTAGACTCTTTTGTCTAAACTTTCACCTATAAGAATTTTAAATCTTTCGGGTCATTGCATCTTTCTATTCTTTAAACTTTCTTCACATATTTATCTTATTCGACTCTCACGAGTCTACTTTGGTATCAAAGAAACGATTGATAATTATTTTAAATTCACATTCTTTTCTTTACATAAACACTTTATTTCTTTTCTTAAGTTATTTATGCATAACTTTTCAATTAATCACCTAACTTAAACTTTTTCATTATCAATTAAACAATAAGTCATCAACATACTTTAATGGCATTCATTTTACTACTATTATACTTTAGGTTTATAAATCATTTCTAATCAATTAAGATCACATAACCACTACTAGAAAAAACAGAATAGACTACGCATAAATTGCGTAACCTATGTGCGTTTTGGACCGTAGAGAAAAATGGTGTAGAGAAAGCTAGGCACGCATACACTATGTTTTTTAAGCGTAGTCTATACCGAGTATAGACTACACTTTTCGCTAATACACTACGCTTTTTAAGCGTAGTCTATACCGATAGACTACAATTAATTTCGCACATACACTACGCTTTTTAAGCGTAGTCTATACCGACCATAGACTACACTTTTCGCATATACACTACACTTTTTAAGCGTAGTCTATACCGATAGACTACAATTAATTTCGCACATACACTACGCTTTTTAAGCGTAGTCTATACCTACTATAGACTACACTGAATTTCATATACACTACGTGTTTTATGCGTAGTCTATATATTTTACTAATGTTTTAACGCCAAATTTACTACGGTTTTTATGCCAAATTTTATATTTTATATACTACGCTTTTTCAACCGTAGTTAATTTCTTTATTTACAACCTGTACAATTAATAACACGCAATCTAACAGCAAATGAGATTAAAATATACTTGCTTTCATTACGTTCAAAATCACTATACAAAATTATACAATCTGTTTTCATTACCGCTAAAAAATCACTATACAAAAATATTGGCTACATCACATAACAAAACAATAAGAACGTATCTCACATATCACAGTATAAAATAATTCAAAAGATCAATAGCTTACAACTAAAACATCACAATACTATATGTGAAGAAGCATGAGATTGACCCATTCAACACGAACTTCATCAATATCCTCTCGAGAGTAAGTCCGATTTTGAAACTATTAACAATTCAAAAATAGAATATTAACACTCTTTTAGGTCAAAAATGATTATATTAAAGATTTTTTACCCAATAAGAACATAAATGAAATGTTTATCTTACATGTGAACGTACAGAAATAGAACCACTCTTCATAACTTCTTCAATTATATCTTTTATGAAATATAGTACAAAGAACCCGCATTGTTTGGAATCGGGTTGTCTTGGACATTTTTTAAATATCAAATATTAGCAAGAATACATATATATTAAATCCAACATAAAAAAGAAAACAAGCGTGATTTGATAAATGAAAATACCTTTACGATTTCCCAAGTTGGTTGTTTCTTCCCTCTTTTCTCCAATTTTGCATTAAAATAAAAATTGCCCTTCAAGCAATTAATAGTAGTTAGATAGAAGTAAATGCAAACATATAGTAACATTTGATACAAGCATTTATGACTAAATATTCCAAAGATCGAAAGAAAGGAAAAAGTTCAATCATGAGCTAGTGGGTGGACTTGGGCTTGAAAACTTTGTTATGGAGTTATTTAACCCCCTAGCAAAACAACGGCAGATGCCACTCTAGTCCAATTATCTTTACCAATAGATAACCTTGCAACTAAAACTATTTTATGTTTATTTCTCATGATGTGCATTCGCCTTATCCATTAGCCAAAAAAAATCGAGTAAGATTTCAAATATTATGTTAGCTAGAAATCATCATTTTCAAAAGATATTTCAATTGCACATGGATTACCTGGATCGTGGCATGATCCAGGTCACAGGGTCTGTACAGGTATGCATGCATCATGGAGGGGTCGACTTAGATTGTGTACCATTTTGGGCAATGTACTGCTTATAGGTGCAGTTCGGTTAATTAAATTCACAAACGTCAACTCATACAAGGAGATGTGCCTTTAAATGATAAAATAATCCATGCCATTCCAAAAATTGTGCAAGCACATCATCATATTCTGAAAGCAAGCATTATCCTGCCAAAACATCTCATACTCATAATTTCAGATCACCTTAAATTGAGCCTAATATGTCATTTCAACAATTCTAATCACTTATAGTTAAATTAGAACAGGTGGTTCAACCAATTTTATTAACCCACAATGTGAACCCAACTGATCCAGGTTGAAAATAAAAGACGATCTGTGATGCATGCCACCTATTCGTTTGAGGGGCGGACTTAAATACCTATGACATAGGTCAGGAATTATTCAATAAAAAAGAAGAAAGGTAGTGTTACTATGCAATGCTGATGCATATAAAATCTACTATGCAGAGATTATTATGGTTAACTATGATAGAGTGAAGGCAGAACACAGACAGAAAACGGAAACTTACGATAACTCTCCTCAAACGAGGCCAACGATAAATCGTCTAGAGAAATAATATGATTAGCGATGACCTAAAAATAAAAGAAGACTCCTATAAATACTAACCTAGGCCCATGTAAGATGGACTGACCCAACATAAATAAAACACTGCAATGAAATATAAAAATAACATAACCTAATAACTTATAAAACTAGTAGTGGGCTACAGCCCTTTTCCCACGAGTATAAACCCTCCATGGGCCTCGGGCCCAATCTCTATCAATTGCCTCCCCCACTGAAACAGCCTTGTCCTCAAGGCTGAAGTCTGGGAACTGACCACGAACATCTGTAAGATCCAGCCAAGTAGCTTCTTCCTCACTCAATCCAATCCATTTCACCAACCCTTGCTCAACCATCTGACCCTCTCGATCCACCGTCCGACGCTGCAGTATTGCCTCTGGCAAGTAAGGCGGATCAACAGATAACAAGTCCTCAGGTAAGGTCGGTTCAGCTTGCACCTGTCCAATGGCCTTCTTAAGGAGCGAAATATGGAACACCGGATGAATCCGGCAAGTTGGTGGCAGCTTCAAACGATAAGCCACCTCACCCACACGAGCTTCCACTTCAAACGGCCCGAAAAAACGAGGTGCCAGCTTGGAATTTCCTGCCTTGAACAGGGTGGACTGCCGGCACGGTCAAAATTTTATATAAAGTCACCCACTTGCAGCTCGACGTTCCGACGATTCGAGATGGAACCGCAAGTGATCCAATATGTCGTCACGAGCCCGCAAGGAATCAGCTAAAGTCTGTACTCAAACTTCACCGGGTAGAAATCGGAGTAGAGTAGGTGGGGGTCGGCCATATACCACCTCAAATGGTGTGGTTCCTGCAGCTGTGTGAAATCCAGTATTGTAGCAGTATTCGGCCCAAGATAACCATTTTCCCCACTGTTTTAGTCTCTCAGAAGAAAAACAACGGAGATATGTTTCCAAGCAACGATTTAGCACCTCTGTTTGACCATCAGTTTCGGATGATATGCTGAGCTCATCTTCAATGTAGTACCGCCAAACGGAACAATTCTCGCCAAAAGGAGCTCAAGAATATGGGGTCGCGGTCGACACAATCGAGCTCGAATGCCGTGCAAACGCATTCACTTCCTTGTGAAAACTTCGCCACGACTCTAGCCGTGAATGGATGGCGTAATGCAAGGAAATGAGCATACTTTGAAAACCGATCAATCACTACCAACACACAATCAACCCCGCCCGAACGCAGTAAACCCGACACAAAATCAAGACTAATATCCTCCCAGACTGTCAGAGGAATAGGGAGAGGATTCAACAATCCTGCTGGAGACTTTGTTTCATATTTGTTTCGCTGGCACACCTCACACGCAGCAACAAATTGAGTAACCCTTCGCATCATGCCCGGCCAATACACATTGGCTGCTAAACGGCGATAGGTACGGAAAGCGCATGAATGACCACCAGTCGGAGTCGAATGAAACTCCACAAGTAGTTTAGGGATCCGGTCAGACAAGGATGGTATGACCAACCGCCCTTTATAAAACAACAAGCCATGGACCAAAGTGTAATGTTTAGGGCTCTCTAGCACTGCTTCCAATGCCTTAACAATTTGGGATGATGCGTATCGCTCTAACTCTCGTTGTAAGGTAGCCCAATCTACCCACTGGGAAAGAGAGACCGCAGTTAATTCCCCTTCTTCATCTCGACGTGATAGGGCATATGCCGCCTTATTAAACTCACCCGCCTTTTACACCACTGAAAAATCAAATCCTAACAGCTTCGCCCAGCCCACCGCTGAGCTGGGGTTGTCAAAGGTTGTGTCGAAGTGGCGTAAACATCGCTGGTCGATCGCACTCACGAACCGTCTACCTAGTAAATATGGTCTCCAATGCCGCACGGCCGTAACTAGTGCCATCAATTCCTTTTCATATGCTGACTTTGATAGTAAACGAGAGGAAAGGCCCTTGCTGTAATAAGCTATGGGCCGCACCTATACCTCGCCCTGATGCATCACATTCAACAACAAAGTCCTTCGAGAAATCCGGCATACATAAAACCGGCGCCGTTGTCAATGCTTGTTTAAGACTGTGAAATGCTGACTCGGCATCAGTGGACCAGGCCCAAGGCCTCGGTGTGTCCTTTTTCAACAACGCCGTGAGTGGAGCAACAATTTTTCCATAATCACAAATGAAACGACGGTAGTATCCCGTCAAACCTAGGAAACCTCGCAACCCTCGGGTAGATGTAGGAGTTGGCCACTTCAAAACGGCTGATACCTTCGCCGGATCCATCTGCACTCCTTTACCCGAGATGAGGTGTCCCAAATACTCCACCTCTTGTCGCCCAATCAAGCATTTTTTTGGATTGACGACCAAGGAATTATTATGGAGGACTTGAAATGTCTACCGAAGGTGTTCCAAATGGTCTGCCCATGAACGACTATAGACTAAAATGTCGTCAAAAAATACCAACACAAATTTGCGCAGAAATGGTCGAAAAATGTTGTTCATCAAACTCTGGAATGTGGCTGGAGCGTTCGTCAAGCCAAAGGGCATGACTAGGAATTCATAATGCCCGGAGTGAGTTTCGAAAGCGGTTTTGGGCACGCCACCTTAGCCACACGAATTTGATGATAACCGCCGGAGATCCGCTTTGTTGAACCATGTCGCCCATGCAACTCGCCTAACAACTCTTCGATCACGGTATCGGTTCTTATCCGGCATCGTGAGCTTATTTAATTCTCGATAGTCAACGCCAAACGCCATGAACCATCTTTCTTGCGAACCAAAAGCATGTGGTGGAATACGGCCATCGCTTTCATCAGTATAATACCTGCTGCAATCATCTCAGTCACCAATCTCTCCATCTCGTCCTTTTGTAAGTGATTGTATCGATAAGGACGTACAGAAACAGGCCGTGCTCCTGGCTGAAGCGTAATGCGATGATCACACTCACGTGCTGGAGGAAAACTCGAAGACGGCGCACTAACTAATGGAAAAGCTGATATGACAGCCTCTAATTCCGTCTTAGCATCTTGCGAAAGGGCTTCCGATATTCCAAATTGCTTTAAGGCCATGCTCCCGTCCAGGGACCACAATACCCAACAATCATCTCCCTGATCAAGAGAGCGTATTTCGTGAGAGGAACAAGCCTTACGTGTGAGTGACGGATCCCCGCATAGGCGTTGTATACGACCATTCGTCGAAAATTCCATGGTTAGATTACGCCAATTTGCTTTCACCACCTAATATTATATCCACACTGCAAATAGGGAAAACATAGCAAGAGATATAATATATTTCCGCATCCAGCTTGAGTGGAACATCCTTACATATTCCACCAGTGCGAACCCGGGATCCATCGCCTAGTACAACTGAGAAGGAAGTGGTGGGTTCAATCTTCCACTTTAGTTTCCGCACCACGCCTTCAAACAAAGCAATGACTCGCCCACTATCAATCATCAGCAATAGCTTAGTATCTCCCACCCTACCGAAACAGCTTCATCGCTTGAGGTCCATCAAACCGAACGACGTGAGCTCGATAATTGGAGCCATTGCAGCACATGTGACTCTACCAAGTTATGCTCCTCCGTGCTCGCTCCTTGGGCTGTTCCAACTCATCCTCCCGACCATCTTCCTCATCACCGATCAAGACGTGTAGTGTTTTGGGAGGACAATGTGCATCGGTCCAAATTTCCCGCCGCAACGGAAACAACTTCCCGCTGCCAAGTGCTTCCGCACTTCTTCGTTGGATAACTGGCGAAAGTTTCGAGGATTCCGAGGCGTTGAAGAGCCCTGGGAATAAGCGGAAGTGGCGCTTGCCCCGGGTTTGAATGCCTGTGAGGCAATCACGACTGGGCGTGTGCTGACAGTTGGTTTTCATGCGTAGCTCAAAGTAGAGGAATTTCGTGATATATTTGGTGGTGGTGGTGGTGCCGGCGAGGAGGCACGATCCAGCTTTCGCGCAGCTTGTAGTGCAGATGAGTAGTCCTTGATGACAGATCGGAATCAGGCGCCAAGATCCTTATTCGATTGCCCAAAAAATCATGTGTAGTGCTTGTCGAGAAGTCGGCATCTGCGAAATCCTATTTTCGGCGGAGATGTAGTCTTCCAGAGAACCTGTTTGTTTGACAACGTAGTAGGCTTCATAGCCGTTGAAGGCAGATTCATCGCCATAACGAAGCAATAATTCTCGCCGGAAAGTGTCCCAATCCAGTTTGGGTATTCGGCGGATCAGTAATTGATACCATGACATGGAAGAGCCTGATAAAGCTATCACCGCAAACCCTACCTTTTGCGTAGGAGTTACCTTGTGCACCAAGAAATATTGTTCCGCACGTGCTAGCCATGCACGAGTGTCGGATCCATCGAAACTGGGCAATTCCATCTTTTGCATCAGCGGAGTATGTTGAGATTCGTCCTCCGATTGCAGCGGTCCTGCTCTGACCATCATTAGATCAGAGATATTTAACTTTGCCAAAATAGCATCGAGTTTGCTATCTGACGTTGCTTGTTTCGCCGCTGTCTCTGCTTGGGCAGCACGAAGTTCTTCCATCGCCTTCTCTATCTGCTCCATGCGCTGATCTCGTGTCATTGTCATGGCAGGTCGGACCAATTGATAGAGTGAAGGCAGATCACAGACAGAAAACGGAAACTTACGATAACTCTCCTCAAACGAGGCCAACGATAAATCGTCCAGAGAAATAATATGATTAGCGATGACCTAAAAATAAAAGAAGACTCCTATAAATACTAACCTAGGCCTATGTAAGATGGGCTGACCCAACATAAATAAAACACTGCAATGAAATATAAAAATAACATAACCTAATAACTTATAAAACTAGTAGTGGGCTACAGCCCTTTTCCCGCAAGTATAAACCCTCCATGGGCCTCGGGCCCAATCTCTATCAAACTATGTTAAAAGAAAAAGATAGGACACGCAAGGAAACTGGTTCGTTCCAAAAGAAAAAGTAGTAGTAGTGGCATGAGTAGTCGTAGTAATAATAATGAAGTAAATGCAGAGTTGCGTTCAAGGAACAAATTAGATAAGTTTTAACAACTATTCAATCATGAAGAGTCTAGAACGATTACTCAAAAAGAATACCTAGCCTTGAAATGAGATCCAGACTGTCTCCAAAGTCTAAGAACGGATAGAGCATCATCTAGGGTCACTTTGATTTTTAATCCAATATCAGCGATCAACTTTGTACTTCTCACCTGTTTCAAATGGAAAGAGTTTCATTACTTTCAATTCATAGCACATACTGTAATACACACTTACACTTGTCAGGTGGACCCTCAAGGCCTCAAGTTAAAAAACTTAATGGATATGAATTTAATTATACAATTATATATTTTAGGTGCAACATCTCAAAACCATCTAAGCCAAGATTTTCCCTATTATTTAGTGTAAGAATAAAAAGGTACACCAGTAACTTTTCCCTAGGTCTAAATGTAAGCCAAACATTTGTAGATAAAATCACATCCTTCAATAATGAAAGCCATAACACTTTCTTTAAGACTCAGGAGTACACAGTATGACATCCCAGAAGGATAAGAGCATTTCTTTTGTATAAGAAGAATTATAATTTGGAAAGGGCAATTGTCAGGTTGAAAGCAGAAGACTTTCAAAGTGAAGCATATAAGTTACAGAAACAATTACTTACTACAAGGATAAAAGTCCAAAGGTTACCAGCGGACATACTCAAACCCCTTCACTTGACGACCAGCATTGTTTTACAAAGTTTTTACTCTAAAGAGATTATGGAGTTCAAGACATTAACCATTATAAAATGCAACTTGGAATAAAGTAAATGAACTTTTACATTCATTTAAACCAGAGCTGGGAAAAAACATAGAAGCATATTATTAGTAACAATCTGACTTTTTTATACAATATACCAATAAAAATATTTTATACAATATACCAATAAACATACATAGTTGAGCAAAATAACTTATAACAGGCAGAAACTTTGGACTAAATAGTTTCAGAGCAGAAAGAGACGAGAGTGATTTATACAAACTGAAAAGTTAAAGTGAAAAGTTATCCTCGAACTGCAAACAAGAACAGGAAAAAACACACACCTCAAACTTCATAATATTGATTAAACATGAAACACCTGAAAATTTTTAAACATTCACTAACCTTTGGAATGGTACAAGGAGCATTAAGACCCAAAATTGAATTTACTGCCACACAATCATCAAAGAGATCTTTAGGGTAGTGAAGCTTGTTGTTGATATTTGATGCTATCCATGGAATATTTTGAAGTGTGCATATAAGTGAGGATTTGAATGGTTTGTGTTCCCCAGTTGTATCATTGTGATAACCAGTAGCCTTATCACTGTAATACTCATCCCACAATTCATCAAGAATCTCTAAGAGGTATCCAGACTTTTCCCTATCATCTCTAGACGAAATCCAGGACAATATGTTAAACAACTCCTGAGATTTCCAATTTGTAACAATTGAATCAATGGATATAATCTCTTTAGCTTGCATTTCATCCTTAAGATTAATAAGAG
The DNA here is from genome assembly GCA_036937905.1 of Salvia rosmarinus. Lineage (NCBI taxonomy): Eukaryota > Viridiplantae > Streptophyta > Magnoliopsida > Lamiales > Lamiaceae > Salvia > Salvia rosmarinus. Next base: position 30,458,376 of record CM072814.1, on the reverse strand, counting down.
ACATTTCAGGAACACTCTTACCAACATCAACTACTTGAACAAAATCAGTTACTCCAATTTCCTGAAAAAAACTCCTCCACTTCAACACTCCACCAGAGATGCATTTGGTGATTGAATGTCTTAAGTAAGCAGCATCTATTTTGTACCATATCATATCAATCCCACTAATTAGCTTATCCACATCAACAGAATTTCCATACTCCCGACTGAAATGGATTGCCACCTCACTACATCGCTTGAATCCAAAATTTGTCAGGATCAGAGCTTTCTCATGAAACAACCATATACTATAACCTATCCCACACCTCCTGCCAAGCTTCTTCACTGTGCAGTTTTTCAATGTATATTATACAACCCAAGACATAATCACCTTCGACAAATACAAATAAAATGGCCCATTCCGCTTCATTAGATCGCTCAACAATTTAGAAGGACTCAAAATGCAGCCTCATGCGGATCAAGCCTCGCGACTACAATGCCACACTAGATAATCCAAACAAGCCTTCTTAAACTAAAATTGCTTACCTAGCCACTCAAAAATCAATTCAACCGATCAAACTTCCACCGATCGAGATAGTTTTCTAATAAATCACATAACAAAAATTTCATTCGATCAATCTACCTGAAAGAATCCAACTCATATTTATTAACTGCAAATATCACCTGTAACGATCTTCCTCAGCATGGGGATTAATTATCTAGTTTCATATTCCTAAACAAGTAGCTGGCTGTGGTTCTGCTAATTACTTTTTAAAATTGTAAGCTATTTTCATAATCAAATCCACTGGCCTCTCAATCTGCAGTTGTAGACATGATAATACATAGCAGTGTATAGATTTTTGTAGAAAAGAAGAAAATACGTGCATAAACAATTAACAATCTAATGTTAAGAAATTACAGCTGGAGAATTTTAGTTATCAAAAAATGAAATCCAAAAGAAAGAAGGGTTGCTAATCTAGATTGGATAGATGGGCGTAAGATTTGCACACTACAACCGGGTATTGCATGAAGTTATGCGCAAAATAAAGAATCAGTGAGCTGGGATTCAACTTCCTAGCAGGCTTGCAGGAAAGATAGATGAATATCCATTCAACAGTTTAAAAGGGGTAAAGTTAGAACCAATTCTTCGGGAATTGTTTTAGTTAGTTTTCTAAAACTAATTCTAATTACATAGCCATTTTTCTACTTTAGTTTCAGATAGTTTGGCGTTAAACCATTTCTAATTTGTTATTTTACTAGATTTCTTATTTGTCTTTGGTGCTCTAACACAATATATAGTTTAATTTCAATAATTAACTAAGAGAAAGGATTGCATCATGCAAGCATGAAGATGATGGCATGGCCAATAGAAATGGCATTATGTGCATTGCTTCAGATTTGGGGGTGCTTCCAATTGGAAGACCATCCTCCCCAAGAATAAACAGACTGCAGCCCATGGCTGGTGTGCTAAAAGCTGCAAGAGACTGACTTTGCAACAAAGAACCAGTAACAAATCCACCACCAATTTCAGTGCCACCACAGTACTCAATAACAGGCTGTATTGAGCTCTACTCATCAGCCAGAGATATTCATTGACATTAGATGCCTCACCAGTGGATGCATAGCAACTGCAGGAGATAACAAATATTCAACTAGATAGGTTATTATTCAAGGGTAAATTACACATAAAATCCTAAAACTATTTCAGTTTTAACAAAATGTCCTGAACTATTCATAATTAGAAATAGATGCATGAAATATAACAAAAATACCCCAGGGGTCAATTTCTGGTGACGGAAGATGAAGAAACTTGTTTGGGATTTATATTAGGTTTTAAAACCTAATATAAATCCCAAAAATCAACGATCTACTGCTATGGATTTGAAATACATTATGAAATCCTCAATCGAAATGCAATCTACGCCGATCTCATCTTTCCTCAGATATTGTCCGTGGTCAGTTCGACATCAAATTGAGCTCTAGCTCTAAATGATTCCATTATGAAGCAAATATGGGAGCAGAATCTCAAGCTTTTAAGACAATCATCTCAACCAGCAGTTGACCAAATGAGTAAAACTGAAAACTTGGAGGAGATAAGAACCTCGGATCGAGTCACGAATCTACCTTGATACCTATTATGGCTTGGATCGACGTTCATACGGTGGTGAAACGGCGGCGGTCGGCTGAGAGCAGACTGCAGAGAAGGGGCTGCGGTTGAATGCCAACAAAAAAAATCAGAGTATATGAGTAATGCATCGAAAACGAAAAAAAGATACGCTCGACCTACTCCATTGGCGACCTACTCCGGTCGGTGAATCGAGCCTGAGTACATTTGCCAACAGTGGGCATTTATTAGGGATTAGAAAAATTAAAAAAAGTGAGAATGAGTGAGAGAGAGAGAGCATAGGAACAAACCTTCAATCTGATGTTTCCTCAATTAAACCCTTACACAGACAGCTCCGGTGTCGAACAGCAGGGCAAGGACTCCGAATGCGCCGGTATCAACGGAGAAGAGCTCGTGAGAAAAGTTTAGGGCTTTTTGATCGAATTCTTGGTAGATTTTTCTTCTAGATAAGAAGTTAATGAATGAGGACGCCGACAGATGGCGAACGGCCGTAGGTGGCGGTGGATAACGGACGGTGAACTGTCGTAGGCAGGCAAGGAGGATAAGTCAGCACGGCGGGAGTGACAGTCGCACGGCGGGAGTGAGTGAGGGTTTCGAAAATAACTTGAAGTCCGAAATATGAAGTGCTTTGCAATGTAAATAGCTTCAAACTCGTAAATATAAAAATAAACTAGTGTATAATCCGTCGAAATTTGACGGGAAATAACTTTATATCGTTAATCACCAGAATTTGTTTAAAATTATAAATATAACTTTTTGTAATAATTGGTTATTCATCGTAGTAATAATTCGAACATTACAAAGTATATTAATATAAATTAGAATAAATAAAAAAAGATTACAAAAAATTAGAGAAACTACTTGTATAGAATTTATATATTCATATATATCACAAACTTGATTTTAAAAATTGATTTTACTATTGATTCTCGTCCGAAACTTATGTAATAATACCACTTAATTATCTAATCCCATTTAAAATTTTGTTAAATATCTAAATAGTTAAATATAAGTTGTTTCAATAATAAATTCGATGGGAAATCACTTTATGAGATTTCATAATTTCAAAACCTAAATCTAATCCATTCACAACCAAAATAAGTTAATAAATAAAATACTTTAATCCCTCTAATTTTTATAAGACTTCACATATTCAAAACATAAATCTATTTTTATATTTTTGGTGTTTATTTCCATCGCAACAGAATATTTATAGTTTATTTTTAAGATTATAGATTTTTTTACTAAATATGTATCGATTCATGTTTTTTTGATATACCATATTTAAACTCGTATAGTAGTACATGCTAATTCTTGAAATATATTTATAATATATTTAAATAATTAAATATAAATATTTAAAATAATTGGTTATCTATCTTAATAAACTCCGAATAGTATGAAGTAACATAACTAATAAATAGTATACTACTTGCTAATTACCTAAATCTAATATATCTAAATGGTTAAATATAAACTACTACAATAATTGATTATATATCTTAATAAATCTTAATAGTATAAAATAACATTAATAAATAAATAAATAAATAATACTTAAATCTACATTATTTTTTTTATGAGATTTCATAATTTCAAAACCTAAATCCATAAAAACCCAAATAAATAAATAAAATAAAATACTTAAATCTCATATTAATTTTTATAAGACTTCACATATTCAAAACCTCATTCTATTCTATTTTATATTTTGGTTTTTAAGATTATATTTTGTCTTATTAAATATGTATTGATTCATATTTTTGTTGATATACCACATTTAATTATATTTAAGACTACAAATTTATTTTTATCTTTTCATTTTTATTTCCACCACAATGGATTATTTTTATTTTATTTCAAGATTGTAGATTTTCTTAGTAAATATGTATGAATTTATTTTGGATGAGCTAGCTAATGAAATCGTGACACATTTACTAATACAATATATTAGATTTTTTTCCCTTAAATTATGTGGAAAGGGGAAAGAAATACTATAATACATTCTAATTATATCCATACCACAATAAATGTATATAATCTGAATATTTTTATATAATGTATCCAAAATATTTATCTTATTAAATAGTGCAGTAAATAAACTATTAATTTGACAAAATTAAATAGTCTAAATTAAACTAAAAACTATTTATTTGATCAAATTAAATTAAATAAACTATTAATGTTGTAGTTTGTTGATATTAATATCAATTACTCCACCAATTAAAAATAAAAAATTGGTTGAGACTTAAAGAATAGAAATATATTTTTATATAAGTTATCATTTGGCTATGTTTCATAAAAAAATGTGAGATTTTAGAGTAATTAGAAGGCATAAATTGAAGAATTTAGAAAATAAAAAATAAAAAATTATAGTAATTCCACATAGGATTGATGATGAATGTGGTGCCTCCAATATGTTTGCTATATAGAATTCATAGATAGAAGATATAATAAATAGATTATTTATTTGGATAAATTAAATTAAATAAACCATTTATTTGATCAAATTAAATTGGTGGTGAAAATTGTATAATAATACTCAATAATTATTCATTTTTTTTATTAAATAGTGTAGTAAATAAACTATTTGGCCAAAACAAATTTAAAAGATGATTTATTTAGCCAAAGTTATTTATCGTTGACCAAATTAAATTGGTGGCATAGTTTAAATAATATTAATATCAATCACTATACCAATTATTAAAAGTGAAAATTTGGTTGAGATTTGAATAATATAAATATCATTATATATAGGTTCTAATTTGGCTAATTTTCATTAAGAAATCAATGTGGGATTGGAGAGTGATTAGAATGCATAAAATAGAGATTTTAGAAAAATAAGAAAGAAAAATTGAGAAAAATCCACATAGGATTGAAGATCAATGTAGTACCTCCAATATGTAATAGAATATATAATAAATAGATAACGCCCAATATAATAGATATTGAAGTGTTGGTGAAAATGGTTAAGCCATTTGTTACTAACTCACAGGTCGTGAGTTTGAAACTTGAGGCTGCAATTTTTTTTTTTTTTTTAATTTATGCACATAGACTAAGCTTTTTTTATAATTGTAGTGTATTGGGTGTAAAAAACACACACATACACTACGCTTTTGTTAAGCGTAGTCAATACTTCATATAGACTACGCATATTAAGTATAGCGTAGTCTATATTTCAAAAAAATTCGCACATAGACTACGATTTTAATAAAAAAAACGTAGTCTATACCTATAGACTACGATTTTTAAGAAAAAGCGTAGTCTATGAGGTATAGAGAAAAGGTATATATGTAGTAGTGAACATAACTTATTTAAAACATGAATTCACTTTAACAAGAACATGCACATAAACTTTAGATTTTCACCTTCTTAACTTTATAAATCACAAATAAGCTTCATTAGGCCTTACTTACATAATAAATTCATAGTCCATATCATTTATATAAAGAATAACATTAATCTTTAAATTTTCCCTTTTTCTTCCATAATTTTCGAAAATCCTACCATATGTATAAACCATATTTTTCTTCAACTTTCTTTCAATTTCTCATTTAATTATCATATATTAACCTCAAACAACAATAACAATAGCATATATCAACTCTAGCATGAACATATCAACTAAACATGTAAACTAAAATTTTCACTTTCAACATATTAGCTTAGAAAATTCTAATTAATTCACATAATGCTTAAATCATCATATTAAACTCATATATCAAGTTAATTGAAGAAAATAAAATCAATATAACATTTCTCCATATTTTTAAATTTTCGAATATATATATATATACTCTCAATTTATTTTTGTTATATCTTCTATCAAATTACCTACCTAAACATGCTTAATCACATAATTACAAACTAATTCCCAACATAAGATCATCATATCATTACTTTAATTCAAAACTCATGAATTATTGTTTTTAGTTCCAACTTAAATCTTACAATTAAACCATAAATATTCAACTATTTCACCACTAATCCATCAATTATCACTATATATCATCAATAATAATCAATTATCACTTAATCCTTCAACTTCATACCATCAATATCATCACATATTTATCAACAATAATTAAGCTTAAGAATTGAAGGAAAAATAGAAACATACCTTTGTTTCCAACTTAATATCAAGCTTAAGGATGAAAATTTTAAATTAAAAGGCTTGATCAAAGTTTTTCTTCAAGTATGTGTGTGTGTGTGTTTTCGTGATTTTTGGGAGCAAAATGGAGGATTTTAGAAAGTATTGAATAGTATGGAGGTGTTCTATTTATATAACAAATTCTATTTTATTTTTAATTTAATTCAATACATGATTATTCACCAATGCTAATTTAATGTATGCTTATTCATCATTTTCTAGAGCATTCTCATTAAATGCTCTTTAAATTCATATTTATCCATTTTTATATTAATAATATGATACGCATATGTATTTTATTTAATGATAATAACTTTATATATATTACTTATTTCCTTGTTTTCATTACTTTAGGAAGTAAAACTAATCACATTATAATCTCATATTCATAAAATTATATTTACTATATAACATGAGAATATAGCACATATAATACATAATTTAAACTTCTCTATAGTTATAACATTTATTTGATCATTGAGATCAAATAATCAATCTACATAATATTTTAAATTTCTAAAAAAAATATTTTATTCGAACTTTTAGAATTCGTTTGTCGATCACAATTTATTTTGCTAAATGAAATTAAATAATTTAGATCTTAAGCATGTATAATTTCTTTCTTATTAAGGATGTAATGCCCTGTTTAATCTTAATCGTCGATTAATTATTAATTAAAAGTTAGAGATATTACAATAAGCCTTAAACATAATTTGTTACTGATTTGTGCATCAGAGTTTCTACCCGGAGGCATCCCTCCTTTCTTGTTTTGCAGTTGACCTGATCTGTATGCCGTCCGATTGCTTGATACGACATTCTGATCTCACGTTTACAATTTTCATTCAACTATAATCACGAGATACACCTATTTTCATAATATTTATTATGTTTATACGTTGAATCTATCAATAGGGATATTTTTTATAGACGCCATTTTGAATAAATATCTTAACGTTCCTCCCAAAAAATACAAGGGACCATTAGTATAAGTGTGTATAAACGATCTAAAACATCTAGATTTGAAGATTTGTTGGTTTTGAACCATAAGTCGTGATTTGTCGGTAGAGATGGCAATGGACCCCGGACCCGATCCAGATCCATTTTTCAGGATCTGGATCCTCAAAAAATTGGACTCGATGGATCTGGATCGGATCTAGATTCTACTCTCATATTTCGGATCTGGATCTGGAATTTAATTTTTGAGATCCGGATCCGGTCCAGATCCGACCCGCAGATCCATTTATATTATATATATATATATATATATATATATATTATTTTTATTATAATTAAATACCTAATCCCAACTTAAAACTCTTTAATTTCATTTTTCAAAATCTCCCAAAACAAATATACTCTCAATTTCATTTCAAATTCTCTCAATTATGTATCAATCGACATTCACAGGGTCGTGCCAGGAGCTAGCAATCCGGACCGTATTGAAAAGGTTCCCGAGACCCCGATGGGTTCTCAAAACTGGCGATTCTTTTAGATGAAAATGGATGTGCTTCCTCATTGAGTAGAACTGGATAAGCGAAGAAAGTCATTTTTTCACGAATTCTAGGACCACCGACGATCGAGTTGTTTGTCGTTTCCTACTTTATAGTAAATTTGTAACTAACTTCTTCCAATATAGTGATAATTGTAGAAATTCTAAATAATTATTATGATATTATTGTGTATTTAGATTATTATGGTGTTACTGTGAATTATAGTTGATTTAGAATTTATTTTAGAAGCGAAAACATATGGATCGGGTTCTGACCCTGGACCCATGGATCTTATGGATCCTGGATCTAATTTTTTGGACCCAATGGATCCTGGATGGGATCCCACCAAAGAAAAAAATCAAATTGGATCCTGACTCAGTCGATCCGGTCCAGATCCGACCCATTGTCATCCCTACTTGTCGGTCACAAATTCACAATTTCATCACTAAACTATTAGACGAGGGGCATATGAATATGAAACTATTAAATAAGCAGTTATGTAGCATCTAGACACTTGTGATATGAATTGGCACATTATCATAGCCTCTATATCTACATAATTATCATCTATTTTGAGAATAAATTTGGTTGGATTTGAAAGCTTATCTTGTAAAGAAGTCTCCTTTCAAATTGGTTAGCCAATCAAACACAGTAAGTGAAGATACAGTGGAGAAATTAAATCAGCAAAGCAACATCACATTTAGAAGCGCACGCGACAGATATCGTATCATATCATATCACATATGAGTACTGTCACGTTGTACTAACCACCAACAAAAGACGACAAAGCCATCACCGTAATCCGCGCTAAAAGTTTTCCACGTGTCTTCATCTCACTCCTCACGGTAAAATCATTGCAGCCCCACACATTTTTCAACTCTCTCTCTCTCTCTCCTCCCCGCCAACAGCAACACAGACACCTCACACTTCTTCACACACAACACACAAGACTCTCACTTCTCAGCTCTGCTCTCATTCTTTTTATTCTTCCTGCTCTCATCTAGAACATCGATTTACGCCGGAGGAGAAAACATGACGGACATTACTGATGATATAGCTGAGGAGATATCGTTTCAGGGGTTTGAAGATGACTGCAGATTACTCGGAAACCTGCTTAATGATGTTCTTCAACGAGAATTAGGGCCTGAGTTCATGGAGAAACTCGAAAGAACCAGAGTTCTCGCGCAGGTTTCTGCCACTTACATCGGTTTTCAGCTTCTATTCGTAGATCGTGCTCTATTTTCCGAATTTATCTGTTTCATCCGTTTGTTGCCTTGATTTACTGTTGTTTCTTCTGATGTTTAGTTATTCACACTTCGTTTTTTTGTTTCCGGAAAGTTTGTGCTCATCTTAGTGGTTTCATAGTGCGATGTCAGAGTGTAGTGTGTATTTTTTTTAGTGGTGGATTTTTTTTCCCCTTCATCTATACGTCTTTGACACTGGACTCTGGCTTATTCTTATATTTTTACTGCTGTTTTGCGGACTACGGAGTAATTTTGCGCATTTAGGTTACTATGCTCCATGCGTATGGTGTCGACAACATGGATAATGTATTTCTTCAGTTAGATTTTTGTAATGCTGCCTTGCAATGAGTGGTTTGTGTTTCAAATTTTTAAGCACTGGCAGAACGGGCATCAACTGCAGAATTCATTTGATATTTTGGTGGATTTGTTAGTTTAACATGCACGGTGCCATTTTTCCTCTTCCCAGCAACGTGCGGTTAATGTGTAGCTCTGTTGTTTCTAATGCAAACGAGGAGGTTATATCTATCAGTTCTTTTTCATTTTTGTGCGAAATCCATTGAAAGAGGTGTTTGGTGTTGAGCACTCACTGACTCACTCTGTCAAATAATCTGATGAACTACTTTTTAATTTCTTGATTTAAAGTACTTGAGCAATTTAAGGTGGGAATTTCAAATATGTGTGTGCGCGCTTACATGCATGCATGAGTAATACTGATGACTGAAGTATGGATGGTAGAGTGCATGCAACATGCGGATGGCAGGAATTGAGGACACAGCAGAGCTTCTTGAGAAGCAATTGGCTGCAGAGCTGTCTAAGATGACACTTGAGGAAGCCCTATCACTTGCTCGAGCATTCAGTCACTATCTAAACCTGACAGGGATTGCAGAAACACATCACAGGTAAAGTTGGTAATATTCATTTTTACACATAATCTTGCCTCTTGCTTGTTGCCTTTTTTCGTGCTTCCATGATTCAAATGCATGAAGACATGCTTAGCACAGTTACATTCACCATAAAAACAAAGTTATGAAAAATAATATTTCTTCCAAATAAGTTATTAATTTGTAAAATTGAAGAATGATGTCCTTATTGTAGTCAATGTTTATTGCACAAACGACTTAACATGTTGATCGTTCATATTTAGTGTTTTAGCTTTGTGGTGCTTGAGCGCATCTTTGAGGTAATACTTTAAGAGATGTCTTTTAATGGAGCTTCCGGGCCCATTAGCAATATATATGCAACATCTTTGCTTATTTGTGGTGGTAGCAGTCTCAGAATTCATATTCAGACATTTTCGCTTCAATCATGTTGTCATAAATTCAGCTATATATGTATTTGATATGGATATATTTCTAAATTCTGGTAATGTGACGCTGATATCATTGTAAACTGACTCAGTCCAATTCCTTTCTGATGAATTCTTGAGAGTTTTGTCTTCTGAATAATGATTGTGTAACATCCTTCTCTGCAGAGTAACTAAGGCTCGAGGCTCTGCAAATTTATCAAAATCATGTGATGATGTTTTGAATCAGCTTGTGCAAGGCGGTATTTCTCCAGCTGAGCTGTATGATACTGTTTGCAAGCAGGTCTCTGATTGTTGTCCTTTTGTGTTTAGTTTTTACAAGCCAATATTACAAATAAGTAATTTGAAGAATATTGAATGTCTATTACCACAGGAGGTTGAAATTGTCCTGACTGCACACCCGACTCAAATAAATCGTAGAACCTTGCAATACAAACATATCAAGATTGCAGTATGCTGCTTAACCAAATTTATCAACAATTTTGTCATGTTGAAGATTAGCACTTAGAGTGTACTGTTCTTTGCAGCATCTTTTAGAATATAATGATCGGCCTGACCTTGGGCATGAAGATCGAGAGATGTTGATCGAAGATCTGGTAGCTGCTTTTCTTTAAAAGTTTGGATAGTGTGAAAAAGGCAAAATCAGTTTTTACATTTCCTATGCAACATGAGTCTTTTTGATATTTTAGGTGAGAGAGCTTGCTTCGATATGGCAAACAGATGAGCTTAGGCGACACAAACCTACCCCAGTTGATGAAGCTAGGGCTGGTAAGTTTAATAGGTTTGGACATGTTCAGATACTCTAATTCGACTTGTATAAAATGCTGCTTTCCTTTTCAGGCCTCAATATTGTGGAGCAGTCACTTTGGAGAGCTGTACCTCATTATTTACGTCGTCTCAGCAATGCACTAAAGAAGGTTGATCTCATTGGTTCTTCTATCTCCAAACCTTCCATTTAGTTCTAATCATATTCATTCATCGTCATCAGCATACTGGAAAGCCCCTACCCCTGACGTGCACTCCAATAAAATTTGGATCCTGGATGGGGGGTGATCGAGATGGAAATCCTAATGTGACCGCAAAGGTGATTTCTTTGTGCATCTGTTATGTATAAAATCTCCAAAGCAAGCATAATTCTAGTGCCTCAGTAATGTTGTTAGGTTGTTTCTAGATCTCCGTGATTAGATCACTCTTTTATTCTTCTCATGCTTTATGAAGGTATTTTACTCCAATGGTTTCAGGTCACAAGAGACGTGTCTCTTCTATCCAGGTGGATGGCTGTTGATCTCTACTTGCGTGAAGTTGATAACCTCAGATTTGAACTCTCCATGAATCAATGCAGTGCAAAGTTATCAAGATTAGCACGTGAAATTTTAGAAAAAGGTGTGGTGTGCTAGGTTATGCTACATATATGGGAAGTTACGCCCTTTACTCATGTCCTTCTTCATCTTGATCATCATTGTCTGATGGGTATACAAGCTACTGAAAATTGCTGCTAGTTGATCGACTGATTTTCTGAACCAGCATTAGACAGGCGGTCTGTAGAGTTGATGTCAGTGGGATCTAAGTTTGAAGCTTAAAAAATGTCTCAGCTAGTGTAGCATGTCTTTGCATGTCCCAATATTTGAATTTTATCAATTTAAGGCGCTTTGCCACTTCTGAACCCCGTGTCAGGTTGTACTATATGATGTAGGTTTTTAATCTTGCTGCATTATAGTGAGCTTGAAGTCCAGTAAATAGCTCTTCCTTATAGATTTAACCTTTTTGCCAGGATTATTTTGCTAAAGCTTATTTCATCAATCAGCATTGCACGTATTTAGGAAATGGATAATAGAGGAACTAGTAGATTGCAAGGCCAGAAGTCACATTCCATTCATTTCATGGTTCTACATGTTGTCATGATTAGTGTGATGTCATTGAGCGATTTCTTCAGAAAATAAATTGGGCAGTTAGCTGAAGCACTGGTTAGTAAGTGCTGACCTTTTGTATCTGCACTCCCTCAGAGAAAACACTGGACGACTGGCATGAAACTCGGAGTCAACAATCAAGCTTGGGCCAATTCAAAAACTACAGCAGTCATGCTCCACCTCTTCCAACACAGCTTCCAGCTGGAGCTGACATGCCCTCCTGTGCAGGTTAATTTCTCAACCTCTATAGTTTGTATTGAGCACAAATCGTTCAACTTTTTTGCCCTTTCAACTTTCAATTATGTGAAATAGGTTTCCCTTTTCACTTAACCAATTCATATCTGACCCGACTTTCTTATGCTTTTGGCATGCACACTTGATTGTGCTTGAATTGTAGGAGTTAATTAACTGTTGATTTGTTACTGCTTTAGTTTTAAGCTCTCGAAATGATACGATCTCATGTAGTTTACTGCTAAGTTTTGTCATTCTGTGACATGATTGCCAACAGATCTCTTCCTCGAGTCCTTCCAATTTATTAGATGATGTTCTTGCTGTAAAGTATGTATCATATTATCAGAAAATTTGTTGATTGATCCATACTTATTTGCTATTTTTGATAAATTGATTCAAGTACTTTAAACATTAACATCTACAAGTGCTCCTCTTTGCGTTATAATTGATATTTACCAGGGAAGACAAAGAGTGTCTCGAGAAATTGTTGCGTAGTGAATGGTATCTTGGAATATTAATTCTCGATTGTCCTTTATTTTATGCTTTACGTGATTCTGATTTTCTTCTCCTACTGGTGCCTGAGTTTTAGTATGTACTGCATATATTTTCCCGCATTACAATTGCTCCTGATTTGCCTTCTCTACCTCCCTTCAAGCCTTCCAGTGCTGCTGATTTTTGTTTTTCGTATTCTATGAGATCATACGCTTTGCCAGTCACTGCTTTGCTGCTCCCACTTTATCTTAGAATATGGCTAATGGCATCTTTTATCCTTAGATGTTGAGAATGCACTTTGATTTAATTTCATTTTTACTTTTTACTTTTCTGGTAGAACACAATGACATGGAGACTCACTATCCTAGACTAGATGTCCCTGGAACAGAGTTTATGCCAATGAATCGTCAGGTAAATCAAACTCTCAGTAACTTTTTTTGTTTGCTCTTCTCAACAATAGATTCTTTCTGGTCTTCACTCTTGATGTGTGAATCTAAGAATAGAATCACTTTTTCTAACAGGGTAAACAGGAGTCCTTGATCTATAAAGAATCTTCACTTGATACAAGTAAACTTTCCATTAGAACACATGGAACTGGCAATGCTAATAATTCAGGAAATGGTCAGTCAGCTGTGACACCGCGAGGATCATCTTCTAGTTCGAGTCAACTACTACATCAGAGGAGACAATTTGCTGAATCTCAGATAGGAAGGTCCAGTTTCCAGAAGCTCCTAGAGCCAAGCTCTTCCCAGATACCCGGAATAGCTCCTTACAGAGTTGTTCTGGGGGATGTGAAAGAAAAGGTGCTGAACTTGTCATTTTCCATCCACTTATCTTGAAATTGAATGAGAGCTCCTTTTGCCAGCAATTTTCCCTCATTCCCACTTCATAAATTCAATAAAATTTTCTTAATTGCTGGGGTAGTTGTCCAAAACAATTCTCCCATAAGAAAAATGATATTGTGCTAAAGGGGTAGATGTGACCTTTCTTAGCTGGTAAGGAGTCTCATTTAATTGTCGATTTTACTAAATAAATCACAAATCAATTAATTCTGTGGCAGCAATTTTCTTCATTTTTTGATGGAACCTCGTTGTGGCATTCTGGATTTTGAACTTGGCAAAATGATTTTCTTATTTCATTTTTGGCATAAGTTATTTCATGTTGAGGCCCAGAAAATCATTGGGTTGTTACCAGCCTCATTGAAGGCATCTTAGATGTGGTTGGGAGTGAAATATTGACCCAAGAAAGTTCCAGCTTCTTTATTATGATTTTCGTGATAACCTATTCCATGTGAACACTTCTTTGAAGTATCTGAATTATATAATTTAGTCATTCTATATTGCGTCTTGCATAAAACAATCAATGCAGACAATGGTTTTTTATAATTTCTAGCATATTTTCAGTGGTTTGTTGCTGTGTTCTCCCTAGGTATTGTTTTGGTGCCTGTAAACAGAAAGGTTGACGGAGAAGAAATGAACAGGAAACTTTTCGTTCTACAGGAGCTTAAAGTGATTCTAGGGAGAGCAACTTTTGAGGAAGGCAAAATTTACTTTGTTTCTGGCAAATGAAAATATCATACAATTGCAATATAGAATTAGCTCATCAGATCTTTTATTAGACTTGCTGTGCTTTGGATAATAATATTAGCATAGTCTAAACATAAGTACAACCAGTAGGAACTTTGCCTAGTTGTTGGGAAGTGTCTGTCCATTTGATGTCTTATACTTACTTTGGAACCAATTGTTACTTCAAAGTTGACTGCCTTCAGTGATATGGATCTCTCATTTATTCATTTCCGTACCATCTTAGGAATTGCAGTAAGATATGAAAACTTATTAGAATTGCTGGTAAGATATGAGAGGTTATCCCAAAAGGAATAAATCAGGTGGCCTAGTGTATTGTGTTGTAAATATTGGCAAGACTTGCTTTTAGTCTATGGTGTATACTAGTGAATGACTTTGATTATATGAATTATATTTCCTCCTTTCTGATACTTCTTATTTATTTCAAGTTATTCTAATATAAGTTATTTTCTGTTCTCTCTTCTTTGCCTACAATTCAGCTTTCCAAGAGTCGGAGACGGCTAGAACTTCTGCTTGAGGACCTTCCTTGTGAATATGATTCTTGGGATTATTATGAAACTTCAGAACAACTTCTTGAACCTCTGTTACTGTGCTATGACTCACTGGTATCTTTGTGTTATACCCCCCCCCCAATAAATGATTCGGATATTTAATCTGTTTGACGTTTCAAATCTTAATGTAATGCAGCAATGTTCAGGGTCTGGGATCTTAGCTGATGGCCGGCTTGCTGACCTAATTAGGCGTGTTGCTACTTTTGGGATGGTGCTAATGAAGCTCGACCTTCGCCAGGTAATTCCCTGTTTATTTTCCAAACAACAATTATTTGTTTCTCATGCTACTTGGGCTAACTGTCATGCCTCATGTACCAGGAATCTGGTAGACATTCAGAAACACTTGATGCAATAACCAAATATCTGGATATGGGTGCCTATAGTGAGTGGGATGAAGATAAGAAACTAGAATTCCTGACAAGAGAGTTGAAAGGGAAAAGGCCTCTAGTTCCTCCAACTATAGAGGTAACTACTTCATTGTAAATGCATGTCTGTAACTTTAGTTGCTTCTTTTTCAATGGATTGCATTAAGCACTTTGTGTCGTTTGCGGATTTAACTGCAGTAGAAGTTAGTATATAACCATTCATCACTATTATCATACCGTTCCTTTACCCTTCAATAACCAAGCTCCTGCTGAGTTTTAAAAAATTCTTTCTATAAGAATCTCTTCAATTCATATGCTGTACAGTAACTGTGTATTAGCTTTAAGATTCATAAAGATGTTTCTGTCCATTTTATGGTGAACAATGGTTGGTTATTTAAAAACAAGAATGAAATATGGGCTAAAATTTGAACAAACAACTCTGTAATTCTTTTGAGGAATTCTAATATTTTATCACTATTGTTTGAAATCTTGTAATCATCTTATTGTTTCTTGCGTTGATCACAATGCCACATGTTATTGCAGTATTCTAGTTCTTGCTTAATGTGTAAATGGCTACTTATATGCTTCTGTACTTTATTTTTCTTTATAGGTTACCTCTGATGTTAAAGAAGTATTAGACACCTTCAGAGTAGCTGCTGAACTGGGAAATGATTCACTTGGAGCATATGTGATTTCCATGGCCTCCAATGTATGAATTTTAGTTTACAGCAACTTTAAATAATGTTGTTGCTACTGTCAATGAACATTCTGCTACAATCATCTGCCAAACACTAATTTTCTATTCTTCCTTTGATAACTGGTGTTGCATATATAAATTGGCAGGCTAGTGATGTCCTTGCAGTTGAGCTTTTGCAGAAGGATGCTCGCCTAGCTGTTGCTGGAGAGCTAGGCAGACCATGTCCTGGTGGAACGTAAGATGCCTTTGCTTCTAAGACTGCTAGCGTAAACTATACCTTATGTTTAACTAACCAATATATGTTCTAGATGATAATGGTACATTGGAAATCTGGATGGTTTTTATGAAACACTCTTTCTATCACCAAGAAGGAACTGGGTGACTTTTATCTGTGATGATGCAATGTAACTAATCTTATTTCATGCCATAACATTTATTTCTTTTAGATCAATGCTCAGCGACTTACAAGGTATAATCAGATTTGCAATTCATACAAATGGCCATCATGCTAGATGAGAACATTTCTTGAATGTGGCTTGAACTTTTTAGTTTGGAAATTTTATGGAAATACATCTTCAAAAGATTATGCGATCCTTATTCTTATCAAATGTTCATATTGGTGGCCTTGGTTAATACCTTTTCGAGAGTTTTGGAGCATTCACGAAGACTGACAAGAAGCAAATCTTACCCATCGGAAAAAGCATGTTGGAAATATGATATTCATCTAACCTTTTTTCTGCTTTAGTATAAATTTAAGAACTGACAGAATAGTATCCTGATCTTGTAATAGGCTTCGGGTTGTTCCTCTATTTGAAACTGTGAAGGACTTGAGACAAGCTGGTTCAGTCATCAGAAAGCTACTATCAATTGATTGGTATCATGATCATATCATTAAGAACCATAATGGACACCAGGAGGTATAGTAACTATTGTTGTTTTCTCACTATGGTGGCTTATGCAGAATCTAACTTACTAGCAATATTGATGGAACAGGTGATGGTTGGATATTCTGACTCAGGTAAAGATGCAGGCCGCTTTACTGCTGCTTGGGAACTTTACAAAGCTCAAGAAGATGTTACTGCTGCTTGTAATGAATATGGCATAAAGATTACTCTATTCCATGGCCGTGGAGGCAGCATTGGACGTGGTGGTGGTCCTACGCATCTTGCCATTCAATCCCAACCACCTGGTTCTGTTATGGTGAGATCTAGTTTTTTCATCTCATCTCTGATTGCCTTTTCTTAGTTCTTGTTACTCGAGTTCCAACAATGGTGAATGTTCCTTCCATGAATTGGCAGGGTACTCTAAGATCAACCGAACAAGGAGAGATGGTGCAGGCCAAGTTTGGGCTACCACAAATGGCTGTACGGCAGTTAGAGATCTACACAACAGCTGTGCTTCTCGCTACCATACGACCACCCCAATCACCTAAGGAAGAAAACTGGCGTAAACTGATGGATGAAATTTCTAAAATCAGCTCTACTACTTATAGGAACACTGTCTATGAGAACCCTGAATTTCTTGCCTACTTCCACGAGGCTACGCCTCAGGCTGAGCTTGGCTGTCTCAACATTGGAAGCCGTCCAACACGCAGAAAGGTTTCGACTGGAATCGGAAACCTGAGGGCCATTCCTTGGATATTCGCCTGGACTCAGACGCGACTGATTCTCCCTGCTTGGCTCGGAGTTGGTGCAGGCTTGAAGGGCATCTGTGAGAAAGGGCATACTGAAGATTTACGAGCAATGTACAAAGAGTGGCCTTTCTTCCAATCGACTATTGACTTGATAGAGATGGTTCTGGGAAAAGCAGACATACCAATTGCCAAGCATTACGACGAAGTTTTGGTGTCTGAGAGCAGGCGGGAGCTGGGGGCAGAGCTTAGGGGGGAGCTTTTGACAGCAGAAAAGTTTGTGCTGTTGATTACCGGACATGAAAAATTATCCGAAAACAACCGGAGCCTTCGGAAGCTGATAGAAAGCAGGCTACCCTATCTGAATCCAATAAATATGCTGCAGGTGGAGATACTGAAGAGGTTGAGGCGAGACGACGACAACAATAAACTGCGAGATGCCCTGCTTATTACCATAAATGGCATTGCTGCTGGCATGAGGAACACTGGTTGAGCACCATACAAGTAAAACTCATCATCCATCAAAACAATTTATGTAATTGTTGATAGAAATAGTTTCTTGTTGTTGGCATATGCAGAACCTTTATCTATATACGTATGCATATTCTAGTGACTCCAAAATTTCTGTAGTTTTCTCTTCTATCACCTAGTAAATGGTTCTGTTTGTTTAAGAAGAAAATGTGAAAGCAGACGTCTGATGTCTTTTGAAACAACCTTATTAGATTAATATGACTTTTTGCAGTTTGTGACAAAATCTTTGCAGACAGCTGATGTGACACAATGAAATATCTTCATTTATTCCTGACCTGTTTCTGTTTCTATTGAAACCTCTTTCTCTGCAGTAAAGATTATGCTCAAATAATTATAGAATATATAGCATCTGATGCGGCATGAGATGAAAAAAGGACTTTCTTTACCTGAATTATTCCAATTCCTAGGATGGCATTTCTCTGCAGCTATTAAAAAATGTTATTCCATCCACACACTTGGAACTTGGGTTATAAATACATAAACATTGAAGGGTATTAAATATCAATTTTCAATTCATCCAAGATCACCAAGGTAGAGAGCATATTTTTGCATTTGGGAAAAAAAATGGCATCACTCAAGTTGGAGAAGCCTGTTGGTTCTCAATCAGGCGGTGCGCCCAAGAAAGCACCTGCCAAAGCTCCGGTCACCAAACAGGGCCCTACCAAGGGAGAGCAGAACCAGAAGCCTCCGGAGCCAAGGAAGAAGGCAAGTTTTACTTCTTTTTTCTTTTTCTTTTTGAGTAAATTTGGAACTATACAAATAGAAGGGAAATGTTCAAACAAAGAAGAAAATCCAGAAAAAAAAAATAAGGAAAGGATGTACCATCTGATATCAAAAAACTGAATTCTCGTACCATCTCGTGAAATCATGGTATTTTGTTTGTGTATACAGGGATCTGGTGGCAAGTCAAAAGGGAATAAATGAGAAGCAATATTGAAGTTAAGTGTGTTCAACTTTGCTAAAGCAGCCCATATGTGGCTTCTGGCTTAAGTTTATGGATGTAATCCTGCTGTCTAGGCTTGTGATTATGTAACTTTTCATCTTTGGCTTGCGCTAATAAAATGATGATTGTCTGAACTATCTGCACATTCAAAGTAATTCAACCTCTATATATATATCTCTATTGTTCTAGCTATATGTCTATCAATTCGACACATGTGATTTCTCAAAAAAAAAAAAAAAGCCATTGAAAACAATTAGGAAAATTGTTTAATGTATAGAGGCAATATCAGTAAGCCACTTCAGAGAATATTGCAGTTTTCCCTTTCACTTTTTCTGAGGGACGTGGAACAAAACTAAATATTACAGTTGGTTGCAGTCAAGTTTTAACTACATGCTTAACCAGACACACTGTTCTGATTCAAAACTAACAATAACATACGACAAATTTCCGAGATTCTCTCAATCAAGAATGTTACAGAATACAACAAATGCATCAAGAATATGCTAATAGATACAGGTCTATATACAAGGCTTCTATCATAATATAGCTCCAACTCCGAAGTAGGAAACTTGTGAAATGAATGATCAGAATGGGCTGACACTGTGGGCTAATCGCAGCATAAATTCAGGTACAAGCTGCCTCTTTGGAGGCGCTGTGGAATCCCTAGCCAGAGCTTCAGAATCTCCGGCATGAATCATGGCCACCAAATCTTCAAACATATCATCTCTACCACCTCTCATAGGATCCTGAGTTTTGTACAGATGATCAATCCAACACGAACAAGAACCCGATTAAAAAATTGACAGAAAATTCCCAAGTATGTGCTGTGCTGCATTTCTGTTTTCTCAATAATCTTGTTGGCCTTAAAATACCTGAAGGAACACATCCGTGTGTGTCTTGCCTTCATACAGGATTGACTCAGCTTGAACTTCCAAGCCTCGGAGGGTGTCAGCAAAGCTTGTGCTGTTAAAAATCATCCAATGTTATATAATGATATGAACGTGAAGAAAGAAAAGAAAAAGTAAGTGCAGAGTCTGAAGATCGAGCAAAGGTTCCTGGAGAGCAAGATTTGACTTTTAGAGCAATAAAAAATGACTTAATTCAGATAATGAAGTGGAATCATGGAATCGAGATTCAGACCTGGAAACGGAAGGGATAGAATAGTCTGCAGTTCCATGGAAAAGGTTTATAGGAGGTAATAGAGAAACAGCATTTCTGTTGTTAGGATCCGCGCCATTACTTCGGGAGAATATTTTCTTAGTGATTCCTCCCCCTCCATTATGCTGAGAGAGAGTGTAAGAGACTGTCCTGATAGATAGTGATCACTGAGGGCAGCAAATGAGCAACTGTCCATACCTTAGGAAGATTGAGCGGTACAAACCTCGATTGTGAAAGTGATCTACCAGGTTCAACAAATTGTACCTGTCCATAAATGTTGAAGGGCATCAATTTTGTTACTCTTATAGATAGACTGAGCTGAATGTAAGAATTCTGAACAAAAGCAGCACATCATATAGCATCAAATTAGATATCATATTATAGTCTTAGTTATAAGATGAGTGTTATCAATTTTAAGACATTGAAATGAGATTCAAGAATTCAATAAGTTTTCTAGCAATTAGCAGGCTCCTGGAATTATATTTTGTAAACATGCTCACCCTCCAGATAAACCGAAATAGGCTTTGACCTGAGACACGCTCCAAGAAGTCTTTTCGCCACTGGCCTCTTTGATCGCCTGCTCTAGTAGAGCACAAGCAGCAATTTGTGCACCGGCTGACTGTCCCATAACATATACTCTAACGAATTAAGGAAACGGGATCTTGTTAGATAGGCGAATGCAAAAGTTTTTGATAAGAATAGTAAACAAACAAATACCTGTTAGGGTCTCCTCCGTATTCAGCAATATTGTTGCATATAAATGAGATACCTTGAGCAGCATCTTTAACCATATCACCAATAGTTGCCTGAGGAAAGTTCCTGCATGAAGACCAAAAATCAGATCGATCTATTTTGGGTTTTTAATTATAACAATGGCGTTTTATTGCATGTCAGTGAACCTTATCCCCAAAAAAACAGCATTATAAAAAATTCCATGTGGAACAAAAACTTATCATACTAAACTATATCAAATAATGAATGGAACAAATAGATGCTACCTGTAATCTATGCAAGCAACCATAACATCTCTGTCTGATAATTGTTGTCCTAGAAGAGAACCCCATGCCTGTAGCTGCATCAACATATATGCTTGTCAGTATTTGTTGAGAAGAGGTCAAAGGATATGATGCTTAACTAACAACATAACAAAATAACTCTATAATTCCATTCATGAATATAAGGTGAAAACTACATAATTAGGGCAACCTAGACGTGGTCTCCAGTATTTCAAAACACTCCTTTTCTTTCATATTTTCTAAGTACTATTTTATTTTTTAGTTTTTTCTGGAAGAGGATAAGTGCTATGTTAACAAAAAGGAAATAAGCACAAAAGCATACCCAATAATCCAGGCTCCACCTGTTACAAATGCAATGACTGGCTTTGGTCCATCACTATTTTTAGGTAAATACAGATCAAGCCTGCACTAAAAAATTTCAGTTAAGTACAAAACAATGGAAAGAAAAAAGGAAACTCGGAAAAACACCAAACAATAAGTTTTCCTACAATTGATCTTAGTGAATGCTCACCTATTTCTGCGAAGGTCGCCATAGACTATACCTCTACGTACTCTATCAGAGACGAAGTAATAATATCCCACTGCAATAGATTCGTCGAAAAATGAGGCTATGTTTAACCAATACTCATGCACCACAGAATGCCATAGTCCATCTATGGAACATGCTATAAACACGGTTTTAGATAGTCGACATGGCATATATCTAGACATACAAACCTTGAAGAAATCCTGGAAAAAGGAGGAAAGAATAACAGCCAAGGGCAAGAAATCTAGTGATCCATCTGAAGCCTAACCTGAAAATAATTTTTTTAAAAAAAGACAAAAGCTTAGAATTTGTGTGGAAACTAAGCTCAAATAATAGATGTGCTTGATTGAAAGAGAATAAAAAGATATGGCTTTTTTGAAATTGACCCAAATTCAAATCTTCATTGTTAAGGAGGTCAAACGGTTTAGAAATGCCCATCAAATAATGAAGCAGCAATCGACAGAAAAATTGATGCTCAAATGCACAAATTCCAAGCCATTTACCCAATATATCTCAGCAACTTAAATCCAAGCCGAGTAACCGTATAAGTATCAGAGGCATCTCTTCCCGCATCTTGCCGGAGAGAGCGGCCGCCGCCGCCGTCCTCCAGAGTCAAAAGGGAGTTGTCACTGACCACGCGCCGCCGCCTCTTCTGCTGCTGATAGGAATTCGAACTCGCCGCCTCCATGTAGCTCGAAGTCCTCGGAATCAAGGGCCTCCCTTCATTCTTCTTGTCCTCCTCCGGCGACGGAGGCATCAAGATCCTCGTTATCGCCGCGCCCAAATCGCGTTCCGATCCGATCAGCATTGCGGCGGAGGCCGCCAAAGAAGCCGCCTTATCCGGCGCAGCGTTGATAATCGGAGAATAGGACGGCGAGCCGTTCGGGATGGATACGGGAAGTATATGCGGCTTCATGTTTGTACGTATATATACGTATACGCTCCGTATGTACACGTAGTTCGGATTATTACAGTTGGGATTCTCGAATCCCAACTGATTAATTTAGTGTATTGGAGGAATGAACGATGAGTTGCAGAGGTTACAGTTGTTGGACAAGATTTCTACTAACTTAAGGGGAAATGGTGAACAGTTTGCATTGGATAATGTTAATTGAGTTCGTGATTTCTTTCAAGTTTGAATTTCTGGGGGAGCCAAGTGGGACTGGCGGGACCCAGTGCCGTGACGCCACGTGGCCGGTTTTGGTAGGCTTAATTCGGCATCTTGAAAGTAAGTTATCTGATTTTTGTCCTTTCTTGTGATTCCAAATTCTTCTTTGGTAGGCTAACATAGAATTCATTAATTCATAACCTACAAAAATCAGTAAAAAATACCGATACGCGTATGCACCTGTCCTCCGACGGGGTTCTTCATTGCGTGAAATTCGACAATGGCGCGAGTGGATCTTATTGGCACGATGTGAAAGTACAAAATATATTATCATGCGAGTGGAATCATTCACACATTCACATCATCGAACGTTCACATCACAGTAAATTTTAGAAATTCAATAGTATGATACAAATACAAGTAAAAGGTAATAAAAAAAGTATGATAAAAATACAAGTAAAAAGGTAATATATATTCTCTTTATCGTAAAAGTTACTATATTTATACATTATTAAACTTGTAGAAACTAATATTTTGTCTAAGCAAAATGGCTATTTATCACCATCGACCTTAATTGTTGTTATTTGGAATGTGTCGAAAATTCTATTAAAGCAACAAACATAAATTGTTAAGACAAATGTCGAAATAAACAGAAGAACATAATATGAGCAGAGGTAAGAAATATTATATGAAATGTTGAAGTAACAAGTGTATGAACAAATCCGAACTGAGACAATATTGCTCTATAGTTATGCACACAATCTATAACAACAATCCAGCCAAGAGTTGAACTTTTCATTTGTAAGACAATATTGATCTACAATCGTATACAAAGCCTACAACAATTGTCTCAAAGATACAATGACTCGTAAAAGAATTTGAGATATTACACCACATGTTGAATTACTTGATATTGTGAATTGAGTAGGATAAAATCCATAGACTCCACTATAATAACCAAATTATTTAGTTTCGTGATTAAATTCGATCCATTTAATTCATATCAGGGTCACTTTTATAGGCATAAGTGCGACCAAAACCACATGTCGAAGTTCTCCCTAATGACCTTATTAATTAATTTACCTAGCATGGGGTCATTTTTACATTCACTTGTGCGACAATATGTCGAAATTTCCCCAACGATTATCTATTAATTAACCCAAAAACTTGGGTGTGATATCTCCACTAATTCATAAATTTAAATTATAATTTATAAATCTTCAATTAGAATTTATTAATTTTAATTATAATTTTATTAATCCTAATCTTATTATAATCAATAACGATTAATTTAATTAATTAATAATTCATTAAATGAATGTTGTCCTCTTCTCCGAACCATCGACAAAGGCACGGGAGACCACCTCAATAATCTGCCTAGCTTGGGATCCTTTTATAGTCATAAGTGTGAATATATGGCGAAGTTCTCCATAATGATCACTTTCAATAATTTGATTTAGAGTGTGAATTCCATTAAACTATAAGGACTTGTTGGAAAAAGGTGTACAAAATAGTACAACTTGTCGGGGGTGTTACAACTTGAAATATAAATGTAGAAGTATGAGATCAAACTAAAATTGAACTAAACAGTATTGAAAAACAAATGAAACAAAAACCGTATACTGATATCGAGTCGAGGAGGCCTCTTTCCGCAAGACGAGATACGCCTGTAAGGTTTCGGTTTGGCGTGATCATCCCCAAAGATAAAACGGCGGCGTCGAAGGTGTGGCACCACATCAACGAGCTCCTGAATCGGACGGAGGCGAGACAGAGCTTGGACACGAACTATGTAAGCAGAGAGTGCTTTTAGAAATGCTGGAATGCAGTAGACAGTAGTTGGCTAATGCTGGGGAGACATGGCCTATTTATAGGTGTCGTCCCCCTTATGAGGAGCCTGTTGAAGTCAACACCCACATTGATATCGTGTGTTACGAAGTTATGTCCCCCATTGAGGGCTGTTTAGTATGATTTTGTGCTTATTCTTCATATCTTTATGCATGCCGTTTTCTATGGTTTGTTCTATTTCTGCCGTTGTTTTGAACTGTATTTATCGATTCAGATTTATTTGATTTGTTTCGATGTTTTGTAGAAAAACGGTGTTAAATAGGATAAAATAGATCTGCCAAGAGTTGAGTTATGTTGAAGAGAATCTCGATAGGAGTTCATAGGCACAAACGGATCGCAATTCGGAGCTCAAACGAGGGAGAACAGAGCGATTCGCCAAAATCGTGCACATGCGCCCTGGCCTTCCGCGAGCCCAACCATCCGGCGCCGCGACACGTCTCCTGTCACAGCCCCCTAGTCATAAAGACGAATTAAAGAGGGCTAATACTAGGAACAGTACTTAGGGTTCATGAAAGACTATTACGAGGATATATAACACGGAAATAACATGATTCGACCATTATATACATTACTAACATAATGTACCAGAAGGGCTAGACCAACAGATCCAAAAGAATACTAACGATCTGAAGGACTTCAACTGTTAATATCATATTATCACTAAAAACATTGTTCAAACTGCAGCGGAAAATGTGTGAATACATATATGACGATGTGTATTCAAGGTTTCAAACTTGTCATATTAAACATCAAAAGCATTCCGACTTCTCAACACTCCTCCATCATCATCATCAGCTCAACCTGCACATTTAAAAACAAACATGCAGGGCTGAGTACATGAATGCACTTAGTGGACTCATGCCAAAATATTTTATCATATTTAAATTACACTGCCACATCATGGTAAGACATAAGGGTTTTACTTGAAATGCCTTATGCTTACTAAATCATTTTCATCAGTTTGTAAACAGTTGCTTGGCCAAGCATTTTACTTGCATGTATGATCCATATCCTTATCCTTTTACCATAACATTATCATTTAACGCAGAGAGGAGGCCTCCCTCACGTCACGCGACCGTGCATTGTCCTTGACTACCCCACAAATACTACTATCTTGTGTACACGTTAATCCTAGCTGTATAAGCTTCCAAGATAGGATCCAATTCGATTTCATTCATAAGTTGGGAGCTACCCAACACATTCATATCATTGCATTCAAGGATAGGATACATACATAAAACATAAATATTTTTGGCAGGTATTTTCATAAACATTTTATAATCATTCTTGATATAAGCATCATAAACAAAATCATTTGTGTGGTATTTTATCACTTAAGAGTATAGTAAAGCCCACCGGTCTTTGATCGTCCTAAACTTGATTTGTCTTCAACGTAAGTCGTCGCGTCCGCGCCCACACCTTTACGTAAAACGATTTTAGTACGTCGGTCACGTTTTTCGAGATCTTCAAAGTTTAGAATAAACTTTGATACTAATATTAATTGAATTCCTTAACGACTTCAATACACTGTTTAATCGCGTATTTTAACTAAACATTTCTCGTTCTTCGAGATATGTTCAATTATTTCATTTTAACCTTTCAGGTTAAACGTTCAACGTATTTATACGTTTTTCGATACAAGGATTTCAATTATGAAATTTTTTCTCATCAATGAGATTTCCTTATATAATTAATACGTTTTACACGTATTAGAGTATTTATCGAACGTATTTCGTACGTTAATCTCAAAAGTCAAAATTTTGACTTTTCTTTATAAAATCTTTAATAATTCATAATTTCTTAATATGTCTAGAATAATTTCTAGACATATAATGTATTATTTTTCATGATATTAAGGATTTAAAATCCTTAATATATTTATTCAAGCTCACGGTTATTTGAGCTTATAAATTCCAAACATCTTTCAAAAATTCTTCCAAATTCATATAGTGTACTATATTATCATAGTATCACTAATATGTATCAACATTAACTATAGAAAATTTGGGCATCACCTAATTAATTTCTTTAGGTGTCACAGCCCCTAAATCCTAAGTACGGATTAACAGGGACTATAACTCTAAACAGGATAAAAATACAAGGAGACTCTTTTAACAATAAACGATACATATGTCATTTATGTTTTGGACTATATTACATAATTTGGGGTTCTTGCAATGAAAACATGTGATATGTACATATGACGATGAACTATCAAGGTATAAACATTTCAACGACAACATTCCTATTGCTCAACACCGCTCCATCCATCATCCGCTCAACCGCACATTTAAAACAAACATGCGGTCGAGTACAAGAATGCACTCGGTGGACTCATGCCAAAACATTTTATCATTGAAGATTACATCGCCACATCATGGTAAGACACAAGGGTTTTAGTTGAAAATGCCAGTGCTTACTAAAAGATTTTCATCATTTCAAAATCGTCGCCGACTGTGCATTTTTCAGTGTGTATGATCCGTATTCCTTATCATCCTTTCGTCATATCATCATAGTCGAAAGTCGTGAGTGAGGCCTCCTCACGACCCCGTGACCGCCGTGAATTGTCCTTACAAAGACACAATCACCATCGGTGTACACGTTAATCCTAGCAAGGTATAAGCCTTCCCAAGATAGGATCCGATATCAATTTTCATTCATAAGTTGGGAGCGACCCAACAACATTCATAACATTTCATAACATCTCATAACATCTCATGGATATGATACATACACAAAACATAAATATTTTCGCGGTGTAATCTTGTAAACATTTTATCAACAGTTGAAATAAGCATCGTAATTAAATATTTCGAAGCATTATATTTTGAGTAGTAGTAGCCCACCGGACTATCGATTGTCTAAATCGATTTCTTGGATCGTAAGTCCCGGACTTAGCCTATCTATTCTCGACCTTGAAGTTTTGGAGTAGAAACTATCCATCGAGTCTTAGAATCCATATTTCTACTATAGTGTATATCAAGGTATGATATACACTCAATTGAGCACGTAGGAAGACCTATTCAAATGGTTCACGTTAGGCACGCCTCCGTAAAAATATCATGTTGTGTTGTTTTATTACAACCGTACATCTTATTAATTCTCTATCGCACCATGCGACATGACATAATGAATGCATCGATTAATAGCATGTTAGTTACATAAGGCATACTTATATAGGGTTTCCAACACTTAGTCAAATTTCAGTGTTGAATTTCACAGAACGACTTGAAATAACCAGTGGCAAACTTTGACGATTCATAACTCTCGAGTTAGAATACGTATGGCCGCATAAAGATACATTATGGAAACCTCTAAACATGTACTATAAGTCCTAAGAAGGAATTAAATCCAAAAGAGTCGTGGTTTTGGAGATATAGGGTCTCAAAGTGGGCAACTCAAACTGACTTCTATACTTAGAATTTGTTTTGAATTTTCAGTTTTAGCTTAACGACGAGGGTTTTATGAGGCTCGTAACTTTTGACTCACAATGCCAAAATGGCTGCAGGCTACCAATTTCGAAACCTTGTAACAAGAACTACATATTTCATGAAGACCATACTGGAAAATATCTCGACGATCGAGAAATACATAAGTCCAAAGTTGACTAATTGGAAATGGACAGTTTCAAGAGGTGACTTTGGGTCGATGAAAGATATACCTATAAAACTTGGTTTCGGATCAAACTTTCCAGATCATAACTAGACATGGTGAGGAACATTTCTTATGAAGAAACCCAAGTCCAAATCGGACTACAAACGGCTTGAACATCTCACGTAAAAGTCATACTCGAACAGCCTATTACATGAAAAATTTCACTAAGGCGGTTTGTCCAAAAAGCTATGTAATGTATCAACTTTAAAAATTCACCATGAGTTCATTATAAGGAATCTGGGAATGAAACCAATCATATTGAAAAGCCACTTAAGTCTAGTTTAATCCAGAAAAAGCCTCACTCAATGATTCACAATAGATTGGGAGATAAAAAATTTTACTACAAGCTATCACTTCCGTGATAGTTTTGTGCAGTTAGATTGTAAAATCTGTAATAAATAGTAACTATTTTTAGAAAATTCTGAAAATTTACATACATCTTCTAGACATGCTAAATTATATTTCCGCCAAATTTTAGAGTTTTATCATTAGTCAAACTTAAAACGAAAGCCACGGACTATGGGTGATTAACACGGCGATTTCACAGATTTTTGCAGTGTTTTTGATAAATACAATTAAAAACTAAATCAAGTTGGATTGAATTGAAATTTTACAGAGGCTTACTAGACACATATAATTTCACCATATTAAAAATTCACAATCATCGGACCACTGTAACTCAGTCTATTAATTTTATAAAGTCACTGCTGTGAGATAACTTCCGCTTTTGCACAAGATTATAGTTCAACATGCAATCACATATATGTGTTCGGTACTATTGAATTACCCACCTATACACATGCATGTATGATCTAGCCATGTCCAAGAATCATAGGATGTAGTTACCTCAGCCACGAAATTGGAAAAGACGAGAGAGATGGAGAGGCGATTGAGCTCATGGCTTCGAGGTGTATCAATTGGTATCACAAGAGCTAGGAGCTTGAGTTCTTTCTACATGGTGGAAATGGGGCTGTTCTTGGAGGAAGGAGAGAGAGGGGACGGCTGATTGAGGTGTGGGGTGTGTGTGGGTGGTGTTGGGTGGTGAGAGAGGTATGGGGTGTTGGGTGGTAGGCATGGGTGACATTTGTTACTACACTCCCATGCATCTACACTTGTCACACACATGCACAACACTCTTACACTCTCTCACACACACACACATGCACGATTTTTATACATATATATATAAATATCAGTATTTAATTGTTTAGTTATGATATATAATTAATCATATTGCCACTTAATAGATACATGTAATAGTGGAAAGATTAACAACACACTTTGTTATAAGACTTAGGAGCTCTCGCTCTCACACTTGTAATAGGTCAAATTTTTATTTTCCATGCCATTAATAGACATATATATCATAACATATAATTTAGGTGATAGATAATATCATAGGATAAATTAATGGCATCATTTTATGCGATAAAACCGAGTTCGAAAATTGGGTTTTCAAACGTTTCAAAAATTGGTCACTATCAAATCTTGATGATCTAGCATTGATTTAATGCTAAATAATACTGTAATTACATATACTAATCATAGGAAATTAATTCCTATAATTTCTTGATCGATTAAAACGCTGCTTAATCTCAAAACGTTAACGCTTGAAAACGTTGCAAAACGCTCATTATTGACTCATCTCGAAAAGGTCGTAATAAAGTCGTAACCACTTTATTAAAATATTCCATTAACAATGGAATTTAATTCTAAGCTTAATTGCTTAGAAAATTTCATGAAATTTTAACTATCGATACGCGATCGACGTTAAAATAATACTGCCGATACACTTTATAACATTCTATTCTTTGATTCACAAATCTCGGTGAATATAAAATAGAATTCATTCCTTCGTAAATAATCGAAATCATTATTCGATATCTTATGGATTGAATCATCTCAACAATTTCTAATTTACGGGTTTTAAATACCGTAATTAGCATCTAATTCATGCGGTATTACATCCTACCCCTTAAAAGAAATTTCGTCCAAATTTGCATACCTCATAAAGTATGGGTATCTTAACATCATAACATCATAACTTTCCACGTGTTTTCATTTTGTCCATGGTTTTTTTTCATCGATTTTCATTAAAAGACCGAACTCGCTTTCTTTAATCGTTGAATCGCATGCGATCAAATTAGTCGTAGATTTTCATCATAACTCATCCGAGTCAAAGGTCACGCCATCATGTTGGTTTTCGTGAATTGGGCAATTTTCGTATTTCTTAACTGCGACACGTGGAAAAACATTTAGTACTCTCTTCCAAATGTGGTCAAGTATCATCTATAGGCTACTAGGCTTATCATTGTTAGGAGCTCGTAAGGTCCTATAAAACGTGATCTAATCATTCTTGTATCTAAACTTATAATTCCTCTAGATGGAGAAATCTTAAGAAACTTTAATTCGCATTCAAGAATGCAGTTCGGTTTACGCGTACAGTAAGACTTTTGTCCGTCCCGAGCTTTTCTTATTCTTTGCCTCGTTGGCGAGATATCTTAATCGTTTATTTACAACGCCGGACTTTATACCTTTGCTCATCTACTTTGTTACAATAAAGTGGTGGTCAATATTTCTTTCGCACACGCCTCATAAGGCTACATTGATCGTTATTTGGTAGCTATGGTCGACGTAAACTTACCAAGTGGTACAATCGTTCTCACTTGCATCTTGGTTTAACACTTATGTTCTATCGTATCCTTAAACGTTCATACCGTCTTTTTCGATTGTCTATCCATGCGTGAGTGGACATCTATGCAAGCTTAACCTCGTATCTAACTCCTTTGTGAGTTAGTTCAAAATCTAGGGTACTCTTCAAGTCTCTATCTGAGCGATAGGTTTTGGTACTTCACGTAAATATACGATTTCCTTTATGTATTAATCGAGCTAACTTATCGATCTACGAGTCATCTGAATAGGCAGAGACAAAACATAATTGGCGAGTCAATCCACTACTAGCCATATAGTAGTGCAACTTCTTTATGACTTTGGTAAAATCTATCACAAGATCTATTTCTATATCATTTCATTTCCATTCGTGTAGTTCTAGAGATTATACTCTCTTATAAGGCCTTTGATACAATGCCTTTACTTATTGGTAACCGAGACACTGCTCGACAATATGGTTATATCTTATCTCATTCCTTCCTATCTAACCTTTCTCATAATTCACAATGTCACTTAATAATGCCTGGTTGGGCGGTATGAGAAGGATCATGAACTTCATTCACGATTTCATTTCTAAGCTTATTATTGCTTGGAAATATATGTATATATCTCTCTTTTAGACAATAACATTGTCCAACGCTCCTTAAAATCCTTCAGCTCTTCATTCCTTATCTTAATTCGTATTCTATTCCCATCTTCATTCCCTTTTTTAGTCATATTTCACTTTGGTTGTGAGGGTACCACTTACGTTCGTCTTTGATTTTCCGAATATTTCTGTTCTCGTTTTCTTAACCCTTCTGATGAGTTTTCCTTTTCTATAAGGACATACCATGATTTAGGCTGAATTTTATATCTTAGGCATTAGATTCTACATTAACTGCTCATGGTGATCATTTATCATATTTATAATCTTTACCGATTCGAGCCATCTTTTCTATCCTCGTATCCAAATTTCTTTGCTCGGAGAATAAGTTCAAACTTTTGTAAATTGTGAAGGGTTCTTAATTTATTGATGTAGGAGTGAAATTTCCAAGACTTGGTATTTATACATCTGTTACAATTTCAAGTCATGAGTTGGGAAATTCTATTTATGTGGCCTAAGTCATTTGATCGCATAAGTCGTTATCTTTCTCATATTAATACATAGTCTTACTGTTATTAATCTATGTGATTTTGATTCCTTTTTTTTGGGTAACTATCTTATTGGTCTTATTACCTTAGAGAGTTCTTAATGGATCTCTAATAGTAGTTATGTCACACCCCGGCTTGTCTAATCTCGGATTAACTGACTATCCGGGATGCGACGGGCGGAAGGAAAGAAAAAGACTAACTATTACAAAAGACTCGCAGGCAGGAAGAAATTAATATCCAAAGAAGGACGAGTCTTGAGCTTATGATTAATTAATAAGCAAAAGTCAAACACTTATTAAATCGCTATTTAGCAAGTGAATTCAATACCTCGACTCAAGTTTGTAATCATTTAACAAATGTCTAACCCATCAGAACTCTGCATCATAACACATCACAATCATATGACTCATAGATATAAACGGTTATCCTTTTTAAAGAGAGACGAGTCAATAGACCTGTGATTATCCAAATGATCAAAGTTAAATACGAAACAAACCCTGTTTAACAAACTGGTACCAATATATTAACATAATTCATACTTGTCTAACAAATATTCAAAACCCATCAAGGTTCAAGCTAAGCAAGTTTTCACAACTATAACGAGTTGGCAGCAAAAGAGCAGCTGAGTTTATGTGTGAAGACATAAACTCAGGGCAAAACATAGGACATGTCAAATTAGGTCTTCGCTCAGCATTCAGTCCACATTGTCATCTCCCGCATTACCTGCACATTTAGAAATACATGCAGGACGTGAGTACTTGATGCACTCAGTGGGCATTCGCCGAAAATACTTGAAACATGCTCTTAGAGCTATATAATCGACTTGCCACTTTATAGATTCACAGGGATTTTAAGAAAAACAACCTATGAATTGAACTTTATGAAATCACTTACTTCATGATCAATGCACGTGCTCAACAGTTCTAATATAACATGTCTGCAGACAATCAATAACAAACACCATATCTACGCTCAAACGTGTTGAGAAGA
This sequence comes from Salvia rosmarinus, assembly GCA_036937905.1. Lineage (NCBI taxonomy): Eukaryota > Viridiplantae > Streptophyta > Magnoliopsida > Lamiales > Lamiaceae > Salvia > Salvia rosmarinus. The sequence continues at coordinate 30,425,057 of CM072814.1, read as the reverse complement.
GGTCTCCTCTCAAACACCTCGCCAAAGGCCACTGTGTACACATACCCTTACTAGCAACTGTCTAGCATAGGGCCGATATCGTAAATCTCTTGTAGATAGGCAACATGCAATATGCTCAAAACAGCAAGTCAATTAACTTTTATAAAAGAGCTCATGCTCATCATCATAAACTTGTGCACAAACATATTTTTAAGTTTAGAAAGCCCACCAGAACTTGATTACTCGAAACTTCGCTTTCCTTTCTTGATCTCTATTCCACTCTCACTTGTTCCTTAATAAGGAAAATAAGAGGAATAAATACTAGAAAGAGGAACTAAGAGTTTAAACTCTTGAGCCTCTACTAAACTCTCTCGATACTCCATGGTTAAGCTAAGCTCTGCTAGGTCAATGCATCCAAAACTAAACTATTCAACTCATTAAGAATGTATTTATAAGAACGTTAATCTTTTTAATTCCTTATATACATATAAAGAATATCATATCGCTATAATAAAATATTTAATCATTCTAATCGATTTTCTTTGAGAACTTTGATCAAGTAAGCCTTAATCAAGCGATATAATCACAAGAATCTATATTTTGAAATCAAATTTCAATTATCAAGTCAATATAACAAAATCCTTTGAAACAACGCAAACTAACGAAATCTTAATTTTTCAGTATAAGCTTAGAAAAATCTCAATAATTCAAAATAGACTAATTTCATTTACTAGATCATACTTTTGAAATCAAACAACCCAAATAAAATCAACATAATGAGTTCTCGACATTACATAAGCACTTTAATTTAGGGTTTTTCATATACGTTGGATTTAATCCCAATTTCTTTCATAAAACACAATCATAGATATATAATTACATAACTACAAGCTTATTTTAAACAAATCAAAGCCAAATCATCTAAAAATCATGGCCTTATTTTCGGTCAACACAAGGATTTCAAAGGGCTCGATTTTTATTTCCACAATCGAGTCTAATCATGCTCCAACGTCTTTAATTCCATAGATCTAAGCTTAAATTCAAGAAATCATCAACAAATCCTTAAGATAATAATTAGGGTTCTTGAATGAAATTTAGGTTTTTCATGAAACCAACAAATCAAACCATAGATCTAACATAAATCATATCAAAGAGGGTAGATCTACACATATATGAACTAAAAATCGAAAAACGAAAATTCGTTGGAACAAGGCCATCATGGCCGAAACCTATAGGGGTTGAGGAAGGGATTTTTCTTTGATTTCTCAACACAATATTACTCATAATAGGTAGATCTATGCATATATCAACTAAAAATCCAAGATCGAAACCCGTAAGAAAAAGGCCAAAATGGCCGAAAGTTTTGAGGGTTTTGGGGTGGATTTTCTCTTTGATTTTAACTTCAAAACTTGAAATGGGTTAGAGATCTACCTCTTGAAGACGTCGATCTACCACTTTGATGAAGATTGGAAGCTTGAAATCTTGGATTTGGAAGAAGAAAATTTGAGTGTGTGTGATGTGTGTGTGGCTCTCGAAAATGAGAGCAAAATGAGAGGAAAATTTGTGAAAAAGTAAATCCTTGGAGGCTAAGCACATATTTATATCAAGGTCTTGTCTCACTATTTCAATCTTCCACTACAAGCCTTTAAAATGGCTTCTAGAATAAGCTTTAGGTTTCTAGATAATTCTTAGCTTCCTTAGGAAGCTTAATGGATGTAACACTTTCTTTACTATACTACAAGCTTAATAATAATAATAATATGATGTAACTTGAAATTATTAACTCAATATTAAGCAAATAGAAATATATAAATTTCTAGCAAATCGAAACTTTCATAAACCACTCTTTTAAATCTAAACGTCGATATAAAATAAAAGAAAATAATAGCTGAAAGATTTATCGATTATTCAATCGAATTTTAAAATTCTAATACAAATCTTTGAGTTAAAACTTTCTGAAATCTTATCTGAGGATGCATTGTTCCTAGTCACTCACGTAATTAATTTCTAATTAATTACGTACTTAGCACTTAATCAGAGTTATGAGAATCTGGGGTATTACAAGTTAATCAATCTATAAAATTCCTGATCTTATTTTAGGTCATTGACGTCTTTCATCTTTAATTGTTTTGTCCTTTGTCAGATCTACATTGTTTTCTTCTAAAGACACTATGTGCTCGAGAATATTTCTCTTTTAAGTCGAAATTTACAAAGCGTATTTGCAAAATTTGCGGCTCTTAATAGTCGTAAGACAGTCCTTCAATGTTATTTATGTTCTTTCTTGTCCTCACGAATAGATAGGAACATCATCCATAAAGATTGAGATAGAAATTTATCTAAGTACTTGTGGATTACTCGATTTTAAGGTTTATGGTCGTTGGTGCATTTGTTAGTCCGAATGGTATAACTATCATCTCATAGTAACCATATCTTGTTTGGAATGATTTGTTTTCGTATTTTGGATATCATTCTATCTGCACCATAAAATATTACATCATAATGCCTCGGTGAGGACTTTTCATACATTACTTACTTAGGGTCGGTCACCGAAGTGACCAATTACAAGCGCCTAGCTCTTTTTACACTCAAAACTTTGACACTTCTTCACCATATTCATAAACTCTTCCAAACCACGTTTATTTTACATATTATAATCACATCATTTTCATCATAAACCATTATTTACATATATGTCTCATAGGATCCTAAGATTCTATGTCTTTGAATGACCTTTGTCGGAGTCGCACTTTCGTTTAGAAACTTGTCTATTTCTCGATACGTTTTACCTCATATATCCGACGATCTTTCTCTTTCAAAGAGCGGGGTCACATCGCCTCCCTGTTTCTTCTTTGGTACCGTGTGTGTTACTTTTATCGTAAAGTAAGGTCGAGTTGGTAGTGGTAATTCTCTTAATCTTCGAGGCGATAAGATCCTTCCCTTTGCCATTCTCGTCTCTTTCGGTATAATTGACGACACATGACGTGGGACGGCGTTTGGAATATCGGTACAACCATTCCTTTATGCCGTGCGGTGTAACTTGCCGAGGACTAGACAAGTACTCGTAGGTGTCGTTCCTCACGCATTATATGTATACTTGAGTTCATTGACAAATCACGGTAAGTCCGCTTGGGCTTTGAATTTTATCATGGAGAAAATATTCTCGATACTTCTTTGCAAAAATTCTTCCAATCTGTTGGCAAGCCATGATATGTCGTTGGGTATCATTCTCATTTGACACTCTATAGTTACGAGTATCCATCCAGAGGTGCAAAAATTTTCTCCAAAACTGTTCTAAATTCATTCCTAGTTCATATTAAAAGAGCCGATACGCTCGTGTGAGTTATAAACTTGTTGGCCTTGGGGTTAACTCTCACAGTTAAACTCCTTTTCTTGTCATCTCAGAAGCGGATATTTTTAGATAAATCCGACTTAATTTAAGCAATGGAGGCGATTTCTAAACAAGAAGGATCTCTTAAAGAATTATACACTTTAAGACATATATAACCCATAGATGACTCATGACTCTTATCTTAATACCCATTTTACGTTTTACATCTTCAGTCGTATGTTGCCTTAAAGATATTCGCATAGGCGAACAGTGGGTACTGACATTCTGTCGTGTGAAACCTCTAACGAAAAGCTAGGCCAGTTACTAATCACATGAATGACAACCATTTCAAAACTTCTTGTCTCTAAAATTATATTTACGCCCACATAGATATAATGATCCAAATCATTGGATATTACTTTAGCTATTCTAGGTTCAATTCGAGCTTAAGTAACACTTGCGATGGTCATAATTCCGTATAGGTAAGGAGATTTTCATTTCTTGATTCGCTTACCACGAGTTGGGTTCTATCGCTTCTACGATACTTGTGCGATGTCAAAAGCAAAGCATTTACATTGAACAAAATCTTATAGGTATTCGAGGAATTTTCCTCATACCTATCATGCCTTTTGGTTTTGTTTGTTACATTTTTGGTGCAAGTATAGGCTTTGGTCTATGGTGTTCCGTTTATTCAAGTAAATGTCTATTTCATATGTCATTGTCCTTTCCATTGGGACATTATGTTCCTTTACTATGGTCTTCATTGCCTCATTCACCCTATACTTCTCGGGCATCCGTATCGTTATGCTTTTACCAACAGCATTCGTGGTTAGGTCTACATCAACCTATCCTTTGATATTGATATATTTCAATAATGAAATCTTATCGTAGAGAAATCATGTCTCTATCACTATCATCCATTCCTAATCCAGTATGAATGATTAAATTCCTTTTTTTTTTACTTTATCGATCTTAGGAGTATATTTCTCATATATTCTTACTTTAAACTCTTTTCCAGAGAAGTCCTTGTACTGGCCTTTAGCGCCATTTTTTTGTAATATCCCTTTTTGGATATAGTCATTTCTTCTTAATCTTTTATTGATTCATCGTGCAATTTCGCATAAGATAAAATCCTTTGTCCACTAGGGACGTATTATACTTTTGCCTTGACGTCAAAAATCTTTACCATTTTCTTGGCATTCAATGAATGCTTCATTCCCATGTCCGAGATACTTAATATCCCACTTTATTGATCGTCGCAAAAGTATGAGGGATAATCTTTCCAATTGGATTTACCTTAAAGTCCCTCAATGAGAATCTCTTTCTGTGTTCTCTTGGACGTATTTTTTCAGAAGATCTATAGAAGCTATCTTGCTTGTTAACTATTAAGTTACACAAGACAAGCGTTTAGATGTCATTATAACTTAGTGTATTAAGATTTATTTCAAAATAATGAATCTATTTCTTAATCCGTTCTTTACTTCCAAGGAATTACCTTACTTATCAAGTCATAACATCTCTAAAGCTTATGTCATATCATGAACTATCTACTTGTATAGTTCGTAATTTCTTCTGCTATTTTTTTGACTTTTGTCTATTTTCTTGAGCATGGTATCTGAAAGTAATCTTACTTTCGTTACACTTCGATTCTCACATTCGGGGTTAGAATCGTCATTATTGTCGTATGGCTTGGTAAGGTAGTATATTTGTACACCATAACTTAATTCTAAGCATCTCATTACCATGTCTTGACTTTGAGTTATTTCCTCCATACTTAGTTCACATACTAGGCTATCCTCGCTGCTCACACAATCTTGAGGATTATGATTCCTCAATCTCATTATCTTTGTTTAACTAAGTTTTAATTACTCGGAATCGATTATGCTCAAGCATAATCTCATTGACCGAGGTATAAGGCGAGAGATTTATTGTCTGAGACGCTATCACTTCTTTATATATATATATATTCTTTGAAAAGAATATCTTGTATGCATCTTCATTCTTTTTAAACATGTCCAACCTACTAACGAGGTTTCAAAGACATCTAACTATCTTAAAGATAAGTTGTAATCGCTCTCGTCATGACATAATAAGGAAAATTCATATCCTCATGTATCATATACTTTTCTTTACTTTTACTCTTTCAGATTCAATGCTAAAGAGTATCTTATTCATAACTTTGTTATCATAATAGTCGTATGATGGTATAACTTCACCGTTATCATTCATTGTTAAGCCCATCGTGGTCATCACATCATGTGTGCCATAGGAAGAATATCTCGCTTCATCGAGATTTTCTTTACATCATAACTTCTTTGATGTCTATCACTTTACTCGATCCGAAACTTTCGGTGATCGAGATAAGTCAACCTATTTCATGCCCGACATTTATCGCTTTACTAATTGTACTTGGGTGACAAGGTAAGTCAACATTCATCATACTTGATGGTTTCAAGAATCAAGGAGAAATTATCACGATTACCTACAAAAGGTATTGTCTCATCCATCAAGATAACATCTTTTCAATGATTGAATCGATATGTTCCTTGGATCGAATAAATGGGGCTCTAGGTCCCAAGACGAATGACGACTCTCGAGATTTCTTTGGTCATATGGGTGGCGGACTGGTCACAATTATATTCTCGATCACATAAGGCTTTGGGTTCAAAAGGACACTTTATGAATTTTGGGTTTGAAAATTTTCTTGAGAAAAGTGAGAAACTCATAATAACCCGAAAAATTTAAAACTTTAATTGGTGATGCTTAGATCAATTATTTGTAGTAGTTAGTCGTTAATTATGTTTAAGGAAACCAATGAAATGAATTAGAATCGATTCGGAGATCGAATACTAAAGAAATCAAAAACTGATAACTAGTCCTACCGGATTAGGGTTTTCTGAGTAGCCTGAACATAGAATGAAAGATCGAGAATGAATCTCCACGAACGGATTTCATTTTTAGAATCCTCACACGAAAACATGTGAGAATGCAAAGAATGAGAATTTTCGGGCATACTTGCTGGTCGATCTTAAAACACTATTTACGAGGAACAACTTTCAGTCCGTGCTAATCATAATAAATGGTGATAACAACCAAAATCATGAAGGAATAATTTATTATGAATTTAGAAATTATAAGAATCAATTTCTGAAAGGAATTCCTGAAGAACTTAACCGAACCGGGTAAAATATACCAGGAAAACCCTAAATTGATCCGAACGACCCGAAACTCGAACCAAGGGTCTAAATCAATGAAATATGATTTATAAGACTCAAATTAATTATGAAAGCCCAAGAATTCAATAGAATTTTGAATGAGCATATTTTTAATCGCCGAACATTTGTTTTCGCGATAACTCGGATTGACTTATCGGACGACGTCCGAACTTCATGAAATTTTTATGAACATTAAAATAAGTCTTTTAAAGGCTATTTAATAAGATAGAACCTTAAAGTTCCGAGAAATCGATCGAAAGTGCGTTAAAACTTAAAGAGTCGGTATTAACATACCGAAACGGGTAATTTGACCAATCCACCTCCCAACTACCACCAAGACCATACCAAAATGGGAAATGACAGCCCTAGGGTCTGAATAACAAGGGGAAAAACGTTCAAGGTCAGATTCATTCTCCCCTTTGCATTTCCTTTCATTTTTCAAACTTTCTCTCTACACTTTTCAAACTTTCAACCTTTAATCCTCCTTCCAAACCCCTCCCACACTCAAATAATCTTTCTAAGACCATAGAAATGTATTATTCATCATCCTCTTCCATCCTAATGGAGTGGAATTTTTGTTTTATTTTTTTGGGTTTAAAAACCCTAGTTTGCTCCTCATTTTGTTCGTGACTTTAGAGCCATCAAATGCTCTCAAGATATGAATGAAAATTCTTAGAATAATGTTCTAAGGATACTTTAAAATTTCATAATTTTTGGAGTATGTTTGTTTTTTTCGATTTATGCTTTATTTCTTTTTATATATGCCAAAGCATGATTTTGTGAATATTATTTGATATTGTTGCTTGCTAATGTATTATAAGCATATAGTATAAATATCATAATTTTCCAGAATAATTTTGAAAATTATTTGTAAAAAACGTGAGTTTTGAGGCTTATTTAAGCCATGGTTTGATTTTTATTTTTGAAAAATAGTTGAGATATGGTGTTTAAAATATGATTGAACATCATATAAAAATCTTGGAATTTTTGAAACACATCTCCTATTTTATTTTATTTTGACCGATTATATTTATATACTTTTAGAGTATTGTTTGATTTTGTTTGTTGAAAATAGTTGAGATATGGTGTTTAGGGTATGATATGAACATCATATATTAACCTTGAATTTATTCAAACACCTCTCCTATTTTTGATGAGAAAACCGTGAGCTACATTATATATATATATAATGATTTATTTGATTTTGTTGTTAAAATAATAGGATATGTGATATTATGAAATATTGGTTAATGTTTGATGTTAATATTACATGTTATTGCACATATAACCATTTTGTGCAAGGTTGAATTTATTCAATATGTATATATATATACATGAAATTACCGAAATGAAATTAGGATAGAAAGCATGGGTTTAAAATTTTAATGCATGATATGGAGTGATATTTCATGTTTAGTATATGGTATAAGCATGATATAATTTTTGTGGAATTTATTGAACACCAAAGCTCACTAAATTGTGATTACCGAAAACTTTGGACAATTTTTAACCTATGGTTTAAAATTTTATATGATGATATTGGGTTGATAATTAACTTCTATAGTAAGATAGGAGTATAACATGATTTTATTGGAATTTATTGGATACATATGCTAATTGTTGCTAATTATCGAAAACGTAACAAAATGGCTAAGTATGAGTTTAATTCTAATGTTAAATGATGCTATGATAGTGAAATTATAAGCTTGGAATGAATGGTTGTGATTAGAGTGGATGAATGGAACACTTATGCACACTTACACAATGATTGTGTATTATGTTAGAAATTAGGGTTTTCTAATGCTTTAGTATAGTTTATGTTGTGTATGGTATTGTTTGGTGTCGATGTTTATGTTTATGTTGTATCGACAAACCGAAACCCAAACGTAAACAACATAATACTATATACGAGAATCCAAAAGGAATCGACCAATTTCGATAACTTAGAAGGAATTAACGAGAATCAAGTTAGACACAAATTAGGGTTTTCTATTTAATAAAAGGACACTCGAATGCGAGTTTCTAAGTTAGAAAAACCAAAAGCCGAGCTCAACGTTAGTATTCAATAACGACAACCCAATACGATATTAGTTGAGCGTTAAAACAACTCGATAACGAAGCGGCGATTATCGACATATGTAATCTCCGACGAGTTAGGATAAACAAACAATGTCGTAATGTGCAAGCAAAGATTCGAACATAAGATGTCGATCCTTATGTCCCAAAAGTCGAGTTAATATTTCAAGCATTTTTTTGTTCTTAAGCACTTACTTACATGATAGCATGTATTCATTCAATCATAAGTCAACACTCCTCTTTAATTATCGTACACTAACGATGCCGCCAGCATAACTCGCTAGGACGTAACTAAAATTGCTAAGTCTAGTTAGTGGCTCGAGAGTTTCCGATTTATCAATCATGATTTGATTATCGACAACCTATAACGTAATAACGTTATAATAAAACTAAGGTTAAAAGTCGAGGATAGACTTTAATATGTGATTCATAATCGAGTTCACCTATGAACGATGTAGTAATATAGCTTGGGAATTGGGAACGTAAGATAATAGAAATTATCTTAAAACAATCACATAAAATCATAAAGGAACCCTAAATGGGAACTTTAAGTCGAGTTTATAAACAACCTTCGATCAATAGAAAGAATCTAAGAAACACTATTTTCTTATGGCGGTTTGATCGCACGTAGTCGTGAAGAAGAACATCACACCGCTCATTTAGAACCACTAGCTTGGATTAGCGGTGGGCTTTCAAACAAAAATGTTATGCATATCTCAAAGCATGTTTTACAAAGCTTTATGAAATATTATCACATGAAATGTTATCGATCGCCAAATGTTTATGATTTGTTGTTATCCTATCCGAGATTGGAATATCAATGTGGTATGTGAATGTGTTGGTCCACCAACGTTAAAAAGGGTAACGATCGGATCCGACTTAGTTGATGACTAACTCGGATTGTGTACACGCGATGTGTGTTAAGGTTAGCAACCTCGACCGTCACGGCGACTATGTGTGGTGGCCACTCCATAGTGTGCGAATGAATGAATGATCGATATGGAAACAACGTGAATGAAATAGTTCGCCGAACGCTTTTGAAAACGATAAAATGTTTGATAGGCATGATTCTTTAACTAAAATCCTCATGTGCTATTGTGGGCGATTAATAACTTTTGACAAAGAAAATGTTTTTGCAATGAGTCCACCGAGTACTTTTGTACTTAGCCCGCATTTCGTTTTTGATGTGCGGGTTGAGCAAGGATCGATGATGGGTGCGGGTGGTGCAGAGTAGCAACTATTTTGATGCTTAATTAGAAAGGTTTCTAGAACCTTGGGCATGCATCGTCATATACATGTCCACATGCTTATTTGTCGCCTAACTCGATATTATTTTGATGCCCAATTATGATTGCTTCATACCGTATTGAACTTGAGGTCGCACGTTCCTCGAATTGTGCCCTCGATTGGGTTATTGTTGAACCTTGAACCTTTTGACGAGTCCTTCGTGACTCGAATTGGTATCAACGCTTATCCCTTTTTCTATGCATTATTGAGTAGTTAAATGATTAATTGCATGGATTAGTTGTGTTTATATCCGCCGCCTTACTATACCGGTGACGATCCATATGATCCGTACTTGGGAAGTCGGGTCGTCTAAAAGTGGTATCGAGCACTTGTTCGCCCGAACCCTAAAACCCTTTCCTTGAACCCTAAGTTGAAAGTTGAGTCTAGAAATTGTTTGTGTTTGGATCACATCGATCGCACTCCATCGTCGATCCCCGCTCAACGAGGAAAAGGTAACTATCTCAACTAAAAGTTATTTTGAAATGATGGAAGTATATGAAATGTGAATTGAAATTTCAATATTGCCTTGTTGAGAAGTTGAGAAATATTTTGGAAAGTGGAAATTTTGAAATTGAAAAGTTGTTTCAATTGACTAGTCGTTAGCTTGAATGATAGTTGCAAGCTTTGGAGCTTGGTAAATGAGTAAATGAGAATGCTTGATTATCGCACAATGTATCCCGACTTGTGTTCTTGTTTTATACGAGCATGATAGAAGCATGATGTAAATGAGTATGTTTCCCACGAGAACGTAGACTCTCAAGACGCATGATCCCTATACCGAACTTAGTATGAGAACATAAGTACCCCAATTGAACGAAATACTAAGAAAGAACGAGAACATAGAAATCTTAAGAATCACAATCCGAACGGATTCGATGATGAGAACGCGACGAGTCTACGATGATGAAGCGATTGCTTAACTGGAGGTTCGCACTGTTATGAGTCCCAACCTCTATACGTGAAGGAATTTCGAACACCATGCGTGTTGCCTCTATCGTGGCATAAATGAAAAGAATAAAAGTATAACGTTATGAAGGTATAAAAAGAAATGATGAATTGTAAGTGCATAATGAGAACGGATATGATATGATCCTATAACGTGAATAGAAATAAGAAATCCAAGACCCGATAAGATAAGGTGACCACTTAGCCTTACTCAAAGGCTAGACATTGAAAGTTTGTTCCATCCTAAGAGACCATACAGTCTCTTCCCGAAGACCAAACCATGAAAGTAGTTTCATAAGAACTTAGGAATATCGGATATAAGATTATGGTACGGATAAGTTTTACGACTAGACGTCTTTTATCATGTAGAGCCACACACGAGGAGGTTATGCGCTCCTACCGCTCCTACTAGATGTGCCAAGGAGACCACGCCGACAAGTTCTTTGCTCACTTCATGCATCATCGGACCGCTGTTGTAATACCCCGCCTTTTTAAGCTTCATTTTTGCACGGCACGTTTTTTGAAAAAAGGTCAAAGGTTGACTTTTGTTTTTGGTGATCACGACCATCACGAAACCTCGAGCGTTATGAAGAGTGTCTTATGACGAATTCATAGACACTAAGTATCTGTGTTTTCGACCACCCATGAAGGTTTGGCACTCTGGAAGTTATCGAAAAATCGGACTTTTCATTGGTCTTTAAAAGCATATCTTGTATATAGTCATTGTGTCCGGTATTTTATTTCGTGTCCATGGATACCAAGTTTGCTAAATTTGGAGTCCGTTTGCAAAGTTGTGTCGCTTTTGCGTTTTGAAAAGCCGCTTACAAGAGCTTGCTGAGCCTCGCTTCCTATAAATAGGAGGCTAGGGCCTTCATTTTCAACGCTCATTTCCTTCGCCTCTCCGTGTTTACGGAAGAGCCGAGCAGCTCCAGTGTACGAGGAAGTTACCGAGGAGTGGGGATCGAGCCGGGAGGCTCACGGCGGCATTCTTGGCGCCGCCGAGCCACCACCGCCGATCAACCACCCCCCGGGCAGCCCGTTTTTCTATTTTTGTCCTTTTCTTGTTTTGATTCCGCCTTTTAGTAGATCGTATAGCATAGAACTCGGGAATCTAAAGGACGGACGGATAACCACCGAGGCGGGCAATTTGGCGGCACGCACCATCACGAATCGCCGCCCATGGCCGTGGCTGTTGGCCGCCGTTTGGTGGTCAACGGACCACCTTTTGGCTACGGGTCCTTTAGGTTTTGAGTTCCGGGCTATGCATTCTACTAAAGTACCGATTCCGTTTTTCTGTTTTTCGCGTTTCTGCATGTCGGGATGTTTTCCGTTGCTTCGAGTTTTCTAAAGGAAGTACATGCCCGGGTTATCCATTTTCAACATAGTTTGTCATTCCATGTTCGTCGTTATGCATATTGCTTATGTTTCCATTTTCATGCATTGATTTTGGATGGTTTATCCTAGATCCAAGATAGCATCGATTTTGAAAGCTTCTTCACGCTAAGATTTGAGTCAACTTGCATGCATGCATATTTTGAAAGTACCCTATTATAGGTCTTGATGCCCCGAATATATTTCCCTCAGATCGAGTTGATTTGAAAACCCGAGAGTGCCAAATGTGGGTTCGAGAAAGTCGAAACCCTAATTTTGCTACGATCGTTGTTCGATCACGATGTTGCTTTGCTTTGTGGGATGTTACCCCAAAAGTTGTTCCGTCTTGTTACCGTGTACCTACCAAAGGCGATCGGTGAAGTCATCGGATCCGTAGATATCTCCGCCAACGTTTTCTGCTCGGGTGGGTTATATATGCTTATTTTGAGTTATTTACTACGATATTTCAAAATAAAACATGTACGCCGTAAAATATTTTTGTGAAATTATTCTTGTTCTCGATCCAAGATATGGTTCTATCATGGTTGTGCACGGATCTCTATTCGGTGGGTTGATCACCATCTCGAGTATTGATCATAGGGATAGACCCGAACACGTGGTTATGGTTCCGAGGGATAGACCCCTAAGTCCACACGAAATGGTAATGAGGTGGTTATGGTTCGATGGGGATTTCACCCCAGAGTCCACACCGAGTTAGCCTACCGGATACGTTCGGCGTGGCCGATTGGATATGTTCCGGCCGAATGAACGATATGTGACGGGTGGCGGGATACGCCCGAGCCGTGGTTCATGGTTCTATGATGGGAGTATGAGAATAACGGATCGTATCGAAAATGAAAAATCTATTTCGCTTACTTAGAAGTGGATTTACGTTTAAAACCTTCTAAGGTAAGTGCTCTAAACACGCCTCATGATTCTTTTCGATTTATGATAAAACCCCACCGAAGCGCTTAGTACTCACCCCAAACTCTTTTCAAATTTTTTCACAAATGGAGGAGAATTCGGACGAGGCATCACGGCGGTGGAGCTGCGGGTTCTTCATGCTATGCTTCAGCGATGTTGTGTTATATACGTGCTCGATAATTATATATTCTTGTCCTTATTTGCTTGCTCCGATTGGGAACAAGATTTGTTATGTTATTCTACGTGAGTCTCGATACGGTGCTATGTGGTCGACCGGTCTAGTCGACAGGATGTAATGCTATTTGCCTTCTTGCATTACTTATAATAAACCAAGATCATGTTTTCTCGAGGTTATGATATCGATATTATTACATTGGTGGATTGTTTGTGCACCCTCCCCTTCGTGATATGTCCTAGTTATAGAGAGGATATGTTGCCCGATTTCATGGTCACATCTTCTTATCATGTATGTTATATGTATCCCCTTCTTCCCCCTTCTTAACCCCACCCCTAATCACACCCCGACATCCGTGCCTTCCTGAATTGGGCGCGATACTGGTATCGAGCAACGATCTTTGTTTCGACATCTATCTTTATTATCCGATACCGCATTGGTATCGAGCAATGTTCTTGGCATCTAGTTTTCATAATTGTTTGATATCAAAGCAGTTCATTTGCTTTATATCTTGTACGTTCTTGAAATTGAGTGTTTAGAACTTGTTCTTCTAAACTGTTTATCAGGTACAGCTACCCTCAGCTCACCGTTAGGCCGCCTCCTTTAAAAAGGGTATGAGGTATGTGTTTATTTGCTGATGCTTTATGTGGTTACGTGATGCTTGATGTGATCTTGGTTTCATGTGTTTTGGCCTGGTAAGAGTTTACGCGATGTAAACATGATGTAGATGAGATGTGGTTGGATGGTGATGTGGATGTGGAAGTGATTGTTGATGGAACAAAAAGGGCCTGTGTGGCTGTGATGTGAAAATTGTTTATATGATATGATGTGATTGATGTGATCACGTATGGTTGATGTAAGTCTATGTGTTTACATAGCAATGTATTGTTGATTGAAAATCTTGTTTATTTTGATAAACGAGTGCTTGTAAGTGAATCCTGTATTTGCTTACGTGATTATATCGATATTGATATGTGTTGAAATGAACATGTGTATGAGACATGATTACCCAGATGACTGGGACAGAAAAAGGAAACGTGAATATTTGTTGTTATGTCGATAAACCAACATGTAGGTTTATGGATATTGATGGCCCGCACAACGTTGGTTGAGATCTCACGTAATGGATGAGCATATCCGTAAATTGTGGAATGTACCGGAATATTCATGAGCCATTGGGAGTATTTCAGGAAGATTTGTTGGGTTATGGAGAAAGGTTCGAGGCGGTGGGAAAGTGTCGAATCTGAGGCCTACTATCGGATGACGAAAGGCTACCGACGAGTTGTAAACCGTGGGCGAAAAAGGCGACATGTGTTGTTCGAGGCGGGATCCCGAGGCACCTTACCTGACTTTACCGAGTTTCGCCGCTCGAGTATGGAGACAGTGGACAGAACCACCGAGGTATACCATCGAGGAGGATGTGGTTGCGAGACACCCTCGAGGACCGATCCAGATCGATGATAGGGATGATGTTCCCGAGGAGCCATTGGGAGAACAACCATCAATCAGGAGATCACCAGTGCATCAGGATACACCAGTCACTACACCTCCATCGACGATCCTTACTTTCAGAAGGACCCGGAACGACTTTGAGGCAGGAACTTCCAGGACGAGAGATATTGTCCGTCCGACAGTGGCAGCGAAGAAGCCCAGAATCAGAATCTTCATGCCACCAAACTGTGTTAGGCTGGCATCCAGGGAAGGAGACTCCGAGGAGGAGGAAGACCCGGATGAGAATGAGGAGGACAGTGAGGACTCAGAGGACCCGGTGATCCAGATAGCCGATGACTCCGATGAGGTCGGGCACATTGAGGAAGCGGTGGCGCCAGAGCGAGGGACTCGAGTACGGCTTTCACCGACACTCGAGCGATCGTAGTACGGCTTGGATGGGATCATACCACGAGAGGCTTGCTTCCATGCAGATCGCTTTCAAGCGGCGGCCAATTCAGCCACGATAGGATGGGAAAGAGAGGATGAGGAGGCGAGAATGGAACCGCCGGGACGAACGGAGAGTAGTGGGATGATATGGAGGGCGAGGATCTAGGTAGTCGGTGTGTACAAATGGCAATGATCAGATCGCTAGAAGCATGGACGAGCGGCATCTTTCGATGATGACCGAGTCGATTCTTTGCTCACATCCCGACCTTTTGGTGACATACCTGATCTTGTATTTTGACATTCTTCATGGACACCGAATATTATCGATACTAACCGTCTATGACAGGATGTTTATGTTTGATGCTTATATGTGATATGAGCTATGCCGTGATGATATATGATCTATGTGATGTGTGATGATAATGTTATGTGAAAGGCATAACGATGATATGTTGACAAGATTGCATGATTATATGTGATCGTGCGTGATATGTGGTATATGTGATGATATGTGCTATGGGTGATGATATATGTTATGCGATGATACGGTTATCTATGCGAAAGCGCTTTAATGTTTCTACGTCGATACGAATGCCGAGAACAAGGAATCGGAGGAACAATAACGTGGAAGAAGCCCAGAACCACCTTTGGTTGGGCGGCATGCGATCGAGAGTTTTCGCAGTGAATCCCCACGCTCGACGGTCTCGACGAACCGATCGACGCGAGAATGGATACGATCCACCGAAGGATCTTGAATACATCGGTGCGAAGAAGCGTAAAAGCTGAATTGCGCGATCTTCGCCTAACCGACGAGGCCGATTTACGGTGGGAATCCGTGAGGAGGACCCAACACCGTGGGACGATGGGCAAGGTATCGTGGGAAGATTTCAAGAAAGAACTCATGGAAAAGTACGTGCTGGCGTTCTGCGCGAGAGAAAGCAAACGAGTTCGGAATCTTCGTCGAGGAAGAAGGGCGGTCACCGAGCACGATCGCTCGCTCAATAAATGCATCACGTTATGCTACGCACAGTCGGCACTAAAACGCCAGCGACGAGTTCGAGAGAGGACTCGGGCGGAGATCGAATTTAGCTCGTCGGTCGGGGAGATCGGCGACGATGCGATCCTGAACAGGGCATTCAACATTGAGTCAATGTTGCCCGGAGAAGAACAATGCCACCCGGACACCGGTGACGGAGGAAGAGGTAAGAGGAAATGGGAAGATCGAGGAGAGGCAATCGGGTGTTCCAGGGAACCAGGCGGTCCAAGTGATTCCGAGGAATCAAGGCATTCAAGTGATAGAAAGCAACGGGAAGGAATTTCCAACCCATGCGGCGGTGTGGAAAAACCTTGGTGCCGAAATGCCAAATGAATCATTCGGTGAGTGCGGGCAAGGTAGCACCGAGTGCTATCGTTGTAAGAAGTCGGACATTACGCTCGAGATTGTCCGTTAGGAGGCCAGCAGTGCGGCCGCATGATGAAGCAACATCCAGCTCATGAGCGGTCGAGCTCGCCGAGGACAAACAACGGAGCGAGGAGGTCACCCTGAGCCAGCAAACCAAAGGCCACCGCGCAAGCAAGGTGTGCGCCTTAATCGGCGAGCGGCAGCCAAGCTCCGAAATCTTGCGGTATAATCCATATGAGTGATATACCCGCCGCTTTGTTTGATCAGAGCCTCACATTCTTTCGTTTCGAAAATCGCGTGTGAGAGGTTGGGTTTGGTACCCAAGAAATCACAGAGTACCCTGGAAATTAGCATCCCGTCAGGGGAAGTGCTAAAGGCAAAAGAGATTTGCCAAAACCAGGAGGTAGAAATCTGTGAGCAGAAGGTCTTTGTCAATTTGCATGTCATCGGAATGGAAGATTTCGATGTCATCTTTGGCATGGATTGGTTGGAAAAGCACATGGCAACTATACGTTGTCTCGAGAGAGAAGTTGCTTTTCGAACAGCCGAAGGAGTGGAAGTTTGTTTCCATGGCATAAGGATGGGTGTTTGCGTGCGATGATCTCGACCGAAGGCGGTGAGGATGATCGGGAAGGAAGCATCAAACTTTCTTGGTAAGTTTGACAGGCATGATGAACAGCAAGCGATTCTGAAGGAGCAGATGGTGTGTGAATATCCGGACGTGTTTCGAGGACTTGCCGGGTTTACGCACCGATAGACAAGTGAAATTCACTATTGATTTGGAACCGGGGCGGCACCAGTATCAAAGGCACCATACGAATGGCACCTAAAGAATTGCAAGGCGAAAGCGCGATTGCAGGGAGCTATGGATCTAGGTTTTATCCGACCTAGCATGTCGCCGTGGAAGCGCCGATTACATTCTTCAAGAAGAAGGATGGGTCGATGAGAGAAGCCATCGTGAGTGCGCAGCGAGGAGGCGAATTCTGGAGAAGATGCGTTTGAAAGTAAGGCTAGAAGATAGCAAGGGGTTCACTAAGGCGAGACAACGCTACTATTCCGAGGAAGGTTATGTGCCACTCAATAGGGAATTGAGAGATAAAATCATGAGTGAAGCTCATGAGGCACCGTATCTGACTCATCCGAGGAAGCACCAAAATTCTGAGAGACCTTAAAAGGAACTTTTGGTGGGAAGGGATGAAAAAGGATGAAGCGCGTTTGTGGAGCGTTGTTTGGCTTGTCGACAAGTAAAAGGCGTACATCAACGTCCGTCAGATTGTTGCAACCGCCACCTATCCCCAGTGGAAATGGGATCATATCGGTATGGATTTTGTGGTGAGTTTTCCAAGGTCGGAGGAAACACCGCTATATGGGTTGTCGTCGATAGGCCGATCGAAGTCGACTCATTCTCACCGATTCGGATGGCGACGGGTTAGATAAGCTTGCTCGCTTTACGTCCAAAGAAAATGACGGTTACATGGTGTCTTGGTATCGATTACGTCGAGATCGTGACCCGAGGTTCACGTCGAGGTTTTGGAGGAGTCTGCGAGGAAGCCACGGGACCAAGTGAATCTTAGTACGGCATTCCATCCTCAAGCGGACGGTCATCGGAGAGAACGATTCGAGTTTTGGAAGACATCTTTGCGGCGATCGTGGCGATAGAGGAGAAAATTGGGAAGAGATACTACCTTTGGTAGAGTTTGCCTATAACAACAGATTATCGTGCCACCATAGAATGGCTCCCTATGGCGCCAGACGGAAGGAAGTGTCGATCGCCACTTTATTGGGACGAAGTGGGCGAGAGAAAGATGTTAGGACCGAGATGGTTCAGCAGACGGTCGAGGTTATCGATCAAATCAGCGAAGGATCAAGGAAGCTCGAGGACAGGCAGAAGTCCTATGCGGACAAGACGTCGTCTGGATCTTCGATTCATGATCAAGATCGCGTTTTCCTTAAGGTTTCCCCAATGAAAGGAGTCGTTCGTTTTGGGAAGCGAGGTAAGTTACGATCGAGGTTCGTTGGACCTTTCGAAGTTCTTGAGAGGATAGGCCCCGTTGCCTATAGGTTAGCTTTGCCACATAGCATCGGAGATGTTCATGACGTGTTTCACGTTTCTCGGTGAGAAATGCGTGTTCGACCCAAAACACGTGATCAAGCATGACCAAGTGGTTCTTGCTCGGGATCCGAGTTACGAGAAAGGCGGTGGCTATCTTGGAGCGAAGTCGAGGAATTGAGGAACAAGCGATTCCGTTGGTAAGGTGTTGTGGAATCACCACGGAGAGGAGGAAGCTACGTGGGAGTTGGAAGACAAGTTCGTGGCTCGAGACCAGGTTGTTTCCTCCACGTGTTTGAAATTTCGAGACGAAATTTTTCTAAGGAGGAGGGATGTAATACCCGTCTTTTAAGCTACATTTTGCGTGGCACGTTTTTGAAAAAAGGTCGAAAGGTTGACTTTTGTTTCGGTGATCGACCATCACGAAACCTCGAGGCGTAGAAGATTGTCTTATGACTAATTCATAGACACTAAGTATGCGATTTTCGACCACCCATGAAGGTTTGGCACTCAGGAAGTTATCGAAAGGACTTTTCATTGGTCTTTTAAAAGCATATCTTGTTTATAGTCATTGTGTTCGGTATTTTATTTCGTGTCCATGGGTACCAAGTTTGCTAAATTTGGAGTCGGTTGCAAAAGTTGTGTCGCTTTTACGTTTTCGAAAAGGCGCTTGCATAGCATTTCTGTGACCCGCTTTCCTATAAATAGGAGGCTAGGGCCTTCATTTTCAACGCTCATTTCTTCGTCTCTCGTGTTTACGGAAGAGCCGAGCAGCTCAGTGCACGCTGCTGAGGCTGGAGGAGTGGGGATCGGCCGGGAGGCTCGTGGCGGCGCCATTACCGCCGAGCCACCACCGCCGATCAACCACCCCGGGCAGCCCGTTTTCGTTTTTGTCCTTTTCTTGTTTTGATTCCGCCTTTAGTAGATCGTTATAGCATAGAACGGGAATCTAAAGGACGGACGGGATAACGGCCGAGGTCGCCTATTTGGCCGGCCGACCACCGCCGAATCACGCCCATGGCGCGGGCTGTTGGTCGCCGTTTGGTGGTCAACGGACCACCTTTCGCTCTGGTCCTTTAGGTTTTGAGTTCGGCTATGCATTCTACTAAAGTACCGATTCCGCTTTTACATTTTTCGCTTCGCATGTCGGGATGTTTTCAGTTGCTTCGAGTTTTCTAAAGGAAGTACATGCCCGGGTTATCCATTTTCAACATAGTTTGTCATTCCATGTTCGTCGTTATGCATATTGCTTATGTTTCCATTTTCATGCATCGATTTTTGAAGCTTCTTCGCTGCTAAGATTTGAGTCAACTTGCATGCATGCATATTTTGAAAGTACCCTATTATAGGTCTTGATGCCCTGAATATATTTCCCTTCTGCATCGAGTTGATTTGAAAACCCGGAGAGTGCCAAATGTGGGTTCAGAAAGTCGAAAACCCTAATTTTGCTACGATCGTCGTTTGGATTACGATGTTGCTTTTCTTTGTGGGATGTGACCCCAAAAGTTGTTCCGTCTTGTTACCAGGTACCTACCAGTGCGATCGGTGAAGTCATCGGATCCGTAGATATCTCCCGGTTAACGTTTTCGTCTTTTCAGGTTGGGTTATATATGCTTATTTTGAGTTATTTACTCGAAATTTCAAAAATAAAACATGTACGCCAGAAAATATTTTTGTGAAATTATTATCGTTCTCGATCCAAGATATGGTTCTATCATGGTTGTGCACGGATCTCTATTCGTGGGTTGATCACCATCTTGAGTATTGATCATAGGGGATAGACCCGAACACGTGGTTATGGTTACGGGGGATAGACCCCTAAGTCCACACAGAAATGGTAATGAGGTGGTTATGGTTCGATGAGGATTTGACCTCAAGTCCACACCGAGTTAGCCGGCCGGATACGTTCGGGCCGCGGCCGATCGGATATGTTTGGGCGAATGAATGACATGTGATGGGTCAAGGGGATACGCCCAGAGCCGTGGTTCATGGTTCTATGATGGGAGTAATGTAATAACGGATCAGGTATCGAAAAATGAAAAATCTATTTTGCTTACTTAGAAGTGGATTTACGTTTTAAAACCTTCTAAGGTAAGTGCTCTAAACACGGCCTCATGATTCTTTTGATTTATGATAAAACCCCAGCTGAGTGCGCTAGTACTCACCCCAAACTCTTTTTCAAATCTTTTCACAGATGGAGGAGGGCTGGACGGGCGATTTGAGGGGTGGAGCTGGGTTCTTCATGCTATGTTTCGCGATGTTGTGTTATATACGTACTCTGATAATTATGTATTCTTGTCCCTTATTTGCTTTCTGATTGGGAACAAGATTTGTTATGTTATTCTGCTGTGAGTCTCGATACGAGCATGCTATGTGGTTGACCGGTCTAGTTGACAGGATGTAATGTTATTTTGCCTTCTTGCATTACTTATAATAAACCAAGATCATGTTTTACGAGGTTATGATATCGATATTATTCTCGTTGGTGGATTGTTTGTGCACCCTCCCTTCGTGATATGTCCTAGTTATAGAGATGCTTATATGTATCCCCGTTCTTCCCCTCTTAACCCCACCCCTAATCACACCCCGCATCCGTGTTTTCCTCGAATTGGGGCGTGACACATGCACATGCCCGTGGTATGTCATACTACGATGGTGTACTCCGATGATTGAAAGATCGCCACCCAAAACAGGGATGTACATGCGAGA
The DNA here is from genome assembly GCA_036937905.1 of Salvia rosmarinus. Taxonomy (NCBI): domain Eukaryota; kingdom Viridiplantae; phylum Streptophyta; class Magnoliopsida; order Lamiales; family Lamiaceae; genus Salvia; species Salvia rosmarinus. The sequence goes on along the minus strand of CM072814.1, from coordinate 30,403,718 downwards.
TATCATCGAATACATATATCGCCGTAGAGAGCTTCGATCTTGAGGTAGACTTACCCCTGCTCCGTCGCCCACCGAGCTGCGTATTCATGGTATACGGAGCTACACCTGTGGACTGCATCTCCGAGCGAGAATATACCGGCGTAATGAGAGTCCCGAGTGGCTTCATGGGAGGTGCTTTTGCATCGATGGACTGCATTCTTGCTCGGCCGTGGCGGGGAACACATTCGAGGCTGGATCTTTCTATCCTCGACAACTCATTTTTCCAGTCTTACTGCCAGTAAGATTCAAGCCCCATCATTGCCCGTCCAGACCATCATCGCCGATCATTCCATGCCAGCGCTCACCTCTACCTACCGACGTTTCCCTAGTCCAACCGTTGCCACCCCAGCAAGGACCCTATGCCATGATACTGTGGAGATTGATCATCCACATGGCCTAACTGTATGCCCCGTGAGAGAAACCTATGCCCATCTTGTTAATTCTTCGTTTCTAGCCACTGCCTATGAGGAAATCATGGTTGAGATCAGCCGAGACCTAGCTGCTATGGGAGAAGCTAGAGTCATTAGAGTCCGAAAGACTGTGGCTCCCACACTCGACGCTGAGGTTGAAGAGAAGAAGGACCCAGGGGAGGATCCTGGGGAGGACCTGCCTGCTGACGATGAGATGGAGGAAGTTGATAGTATCCATACTCACGGTTACGACTCGACACGCCGAGCCCTTTTAAATCCGGGCGATTATGTATCTAATTCTTAGGATTAGATGGTGTTTTGTTTATATACTTCTATATATCTTGTGATGTGTGCGGATGCGATGGGTCATTCCGACATGAACCCTTATTTTGATAAACTCGGTAACGTTTAGATGTTGTTACGCACCGTGACTAAGTACGTGGAGAGACGCTAATATAAGCTTTTGGAATATCATACTCCGTACCGGGCTCTCTTTTAGTAAATCTAAAAAAAAACTGATGAAAGTTCTCGTAGAGGCATTTGTTTTGATATGATGATAGCTCATCGAGAGCCATTGATTTTGATGTTGTGATAAGTGGTGTTCGAAGATGTGCTAGATGTATGACTACGATTATATATACATACCTCGTTAAGATATGTATGATCCTGATGGATGGTATAAGAAGATATTTGATTGCGTATATTTAAGAATGATAGAATGCCGTCGAGAAGGAAAAACCGCGAGGTTACACTCGAAGGAGAGGATATTCCTCTACCACCACTACCGGCAAGAAGGATTGAGGAACTATTCCTCAGACAGAACCCACCGACCTTCAACGGGACTGGGAATCCCGTGGATGCTGAACTTTGGATTCGCGCTCTCAAGTTAAATCTTCAACTTCCTCCCGCACATCTCATGAAGCGCTTGTCGTGCGTTGCCTTCGGATATTGGTGCCGCCGACTTACGGTGGGGCGAAGAGGAAGACTCTATCCGAGGAAGAGCCGGAAAATTTCTCACAGGAGGAATTTAAGGAGGAAGTGTCGAGAAGTACATTCCTAAGAGCTACCGAAAAAGAAGGAACATGAGTTCTACAACCACGCATGAGGAAAGACGACGGTCACAGATTACGACCACGCCTACGTGAGATGTCGCGGTATGCGCCGCAGATTGGTCGACACCGATGAAAAGAGGATGAAAAGTTTGGACGGGACTCCGCCATGAGATCGGTGTCATTGGTGGTCACAGAATCGACTTACCGTGAGGCCCTCGATCGGGCATTGGACATCGAGGCTGCTATGCCCGAAGGCAGATTGTCACGCGCATCCCCGAATCATCAAGGGATCGTGGGAAGAGAAAGTGGGAAGGATCCCACCAGGACAAGGTCAACACTTGGCCGGGCAGCCGGGAGGCCATGGCAGGAAATAACGTGCCATCCGGGCACGGGCAGAGAATGGACGCCCATGGTACCCAAGATCGGGGCGGGAAACCAAAATTCGTGAAGCTCCCGTGTGCCCGGGTGCCATAGGAGTCATAAGGGGCATGCACATTCACAAATGACGGATGCTACAAGTGTGGCGGAAGGGCCACTACTCGTGGATCGCCTGACACGCCAAGGAGGAAATGGCCGTGCAATGTGCCCAACCAAGTCCAACAAGTCCGAGCTATCCAAGCTCAACCGATCCAACAACAGCCCCGGTTCAAGATTATCACCGAATCAGCGACCATATCAACCACGGCGCAACGATGACAACAATGGCGACAACGCGCAGCAGATGCAAGCGGCCCCAACAGCGCGACAACGGCAACAACAACAACAACAACAAGAGCGGCGAAGCAAAGCAACCACAACAACATTATCAGCAACAACAGCCGCCCCAGCAAGCGAGGGCCTACGCCCTCAACCAGGAAAGGGAGTTCCCGCAAGAGCCACCAAGGAACCAAGGGAACTTGGCAGGTATGGGAATACTCCTCCAATTACCTGTTATCCTACTGTTTGATACTGGCGCCTCGCACTCTGTTATTTCTGAAGCATGCGTAGAGAACTTAGGATTAGATCCTAAACGCGCAGAACAAATCATGATAATTTCTTCTCCAGTAGGAGGCATAAGAACGGTAACCCACATATACTCGAACCTAGAACTTGATCTAGGCTCACTTAAGGTCATGACAGATAACCTTCACGTCATACCTATGACAGATGTGGACATAATCCTAGGAATGGATTGGTTAACAGAACATAGTGCGACCATCCTGTGCAATGAAAGGAAAATTTCTTTCCAATATCCCGAAGAGAAACCTACCGACCTTCACGGGATCAGCATGGGGAGAAGAGTCCCAATTATATCCGCACTACAAGCAAGGACGTTGCTGAACAAAACCGAGAACCATGCCTACCTCGTCTACCTCTAGGAGGAAGATCAGAATGAGAGGAGAATAGAAGACGTCCCGATCGTGAAGGAGTATCGATGTGTTTCGGAAGAACTACCGGATTACCGCTAAACCGACAGATCGAGTTCACGATCGACCTCGAACCAGGTTCTGCCCGTGTCAAAAGCCCCATACCGGATGGCACCAAAGGAACTTGAAGAATTGAAGATCCAACTGCAAGAACTCTTGGAGTTAGGTTTCATTAGACCCAGTGTGTCTCCATGGGAGCACCCGTCCTTTTCGTGAAGAAGAAATATGGCACTTTGAGAATGTGTATAGACTATCGAGAGTTAAACAAGATAACTCTTAAGAATAAGTATCCTTTACCTCGAATCGACGATCTATTTGATCAACTTAAGGGGCGAGTCTTTTCAAAGATAGATCTAAAGTCGGGATATCACCAATTGAGGATTAGACCAGAGGATGTACCTAAAACCGGCTTTCCGTACAAGGTATGGTCATTTCAATTCATCGTTATGCCCTTTGGACTTACAAATGCCCCAACAGTATTTATGGATATCATGAATAGGGTATTTCACCCGTACTTAGACAAATTTGTCCTGGTATTCATAGACGATATCCTAATATACTCCAAGAATAACCAAGAACACAAAGAGCACTTGAGAACGGTGCTGCAAACATTAAGGCAAGAGCAACTCTTTGCCAAGTTTAGCAAGTGTAAATTCTGGTTAGGCGAAGTGACATTCTTAGGTCACATCGTGTCCGCCGAGGGAATCAAAGTAGACCCCTCGAAGATTGATACCGTTCGAGAATGGAAATCACCAAAGAACCCGAATAAAATTCGGAGTTTCTTAGGACTTGCCGGCTACTATCGACGATTTATCGAGGGATTTTCAATGATAGCCCGACCCATGACCCAATTGTTGAGAAAAGGAATCAAGTACACTTGGACCGCCGAGTGTGAGGCTAGTTTCCAGAGACTGAAGGAGTTACTGACGACAGCACCTGTACTAGCAGTACCCGAGGCAGATAAAGAATACACAATCTACACGGATGCTTCAAAGAATGGACTAGGTTGTGTACTAATGCAAGAAGGTAAGGTTATTGCTTACGCTTCAAGGCAATTACGCCTACATGAGTTGAACTATCCTACGCACGACCTGGAATTAGCAGCGGTCGTACATGCCTTAAAAATATGGAGGCATCACCTTTATGGAGTTAGATGTGAGATCTATACTGACCATAAGAGCCCTGAAATATTTCTTTGAGCGAAGGATCTTAACATGAGGCAGCGTAGATGGTTAGAACTAGTGAAAGATTACGATTGTGGTATCAATTACCACCCAGGCAAGGCTAATGTTGTAGCCGATGCCTTGAGTCGCAAATCTCATCCTAGTTTGGGATGTCTCCTCAGTCATGAGGAAATACTTATAGAAGAATTTCAGAGGATGAACATCGAAGTCGTAGACCCGTCTCTGACGATAGGGGGCTGTATTGCAACATTGATTGCAATCCCCGACTTAAGAGTCTGAATCTTAGAAGCTCAGAGGAAGAGCAAGAAGCTAGAGGAAATACGAGCTAAGATTAAGGGCGATAACCACAAGAATTTTCTGAAGCAACAGATAATGTTCATTGTATGACGGGAGAGTGTCGTCCCGAGGCGAAGAGCTTCAGAGCGAAATCTTGAAGGAAGCCCATGAGACTTCTTATACCGCACACCCCGGCAGCACCAAAATGTACCAAGACCTCAAAGAGAAATTTTGGTGGGATGGAATGAAGCGAGATGTGGCTTCATTTGTAGAACGTTGTTTGACGTGCCATCAAGTGAAAGCACTCCACCAATGACCATATGGAACCTTACAACCGCTAGACATACCGGAATGGAAATGGGATGATATAGCCATGGACTTTGTTACCGGGCTACCCAAATCAAAAAAAGGAAATACCGCTATTTGGGTCATCATTGATCGACTGACCAGGAGTGCGCATTTCCTACCTATTCCAATAACACATGGGTCAACAGACTAGCACAGTTGTACGTTCGAGAAATTATCCGTCTACATGGAATTCTAAAGACTATCACGTCTGATAGAGATTCGAAATTTACGTCCAGATTCTAGATGAGTTTACAAAAGGCTGGGACACTACTACATTTCGATGCCGCGTTCCATCCGCAGACGGACCGGTCGAGAGGACCATTCAAACGTTGGAAGACATGCGAGGACCGTTGTCCTCGATAGAGAGAAAGTTGGGAACAAGTGTTACCACTTGTGGAATTCGCCTACAATAACAGCTACCAAGCGACTATTGGAATGGCCCCGTACGAAGCGCTTTACGGAAGGAAATGTCGGTCACCACTTTACTGGGATGAAGTGGGAGAAAGGAGAGTGTTAGGACCTGACTCTGTGGGAGAAATGATTGAGATCGTGCGACAGATCCGCCAACGGATCAAGGAGGCCCAGGACCGACAGAAGTCGTACGCCGACAAGCGTCGCACAGAGCTACATTTTGAAGAGGGAGACAAGGTCTTCTTGAAAATTTCTCCATCTAAAGGGATCGTGAGATTCGGAATCAAAGGGAAGTTGCGACCACGTTTCATAGGACCCTATGAAATTCTGGAGAAAATAGGACCGGTGAACTTATGAGACTTGCATTGCCGCCAAGTTTTGGAAACGTGCACAATGTGTTCCACGTTTCACAACTAAGAAAGTATATACATGATCCCAGCCATGTGATACCGTCGACAGATATTATCCTCGATGACAATATGAGTTACGTAGAAGCGCTACGAAAATCTTGGACCGGCGTATCAAAGGCTAAGGAACAAAGAAATACCGCTAGTGAAAGTTCTATGGAGACACCATGGACAAGAAGAAGCAACACGGGAGCTAGAATCAGCCATGAGGAGAAATACCGGATCTTTTCAAGGTTAGCAAATTTCGGAACGAAATTTTCTTTAAGGGATGGTATGTAATAACCGAAAAATTTAAAACTTTAATTGGTGATGCTTAGACCAATTATTTGTAGTAGTTAGTCGTTAATTATGTTTAAGGAAACCAATGAAACGAATTAGAATCGATTCGGAGATCGAATACTAAAGAAATCAGCGATAACTAGTCCTCTGGGATTAGGGTTTTACGAGTAGCTTTGAACATAGAATGAAAGATCGAGAATGAATCTCCACGAGCGGTTTCATTTTATAATCCTCACACGAAAACATGTGAGAATGCAAAGAATGAGAATTTTCGAGCATCTTGCCGGTCGATCTTAAAACACTATTTACGAGCGGAACAACTTTCAGTCCGTGCTAATCATAATAAATGGTGATAACAACCAAAATCATGAAGGAATAATTTATTATGAATTTAGAAATTATAAGAATCAATTTCAAGGAATTCACGAAGAACTTAACCGAACGCCGGGTAAAATATACCGGGAAAACCCTAAATTGATCCGAACGACCCGAAACTCGAACCAAGGGTCTAAATCAATGAAATATGATTTATAAGACTCAAATTAATTATGAAAGCCCAAGAATTCAATAGAATTTTGAATGAGCATATTTTTAATCGCCGAACGCTGTTTTTCCGCGATAACTCGGAATTGACTTATCGGACGACGTCCGAACTTCGTGAAATTTTTATGAACATTAAAATAAGTCTTTTAAAGGCTATTTAATAAGATAGAACCTTAAGGTTCCGAGAAATCGATCGAAAGTGCGTTAAAACTTAAAGAGTCGGTATAACATACGAAAGCGGGTAATTGACCAATCCACCTCCCAACTACCACCAAGACCATACCAAAATGGGAAATGACAGCCCTAGGGTCTGAATAACAAGGGAAAAACGTTCAAGGTCAGATTCATTCTCCCTTTGCATTTCCTTTCATTTTCAAACTTTCTCTACACTTTTCAAACTTTCAACCTTTAATCCTCCTTCCAAACCCCTCCCACACTCAAATAATCTTTCTAAGACCATAGAAATGTATTATTCATCATCCTCTTCCATCCTAATGGAGTGGAATTTTTGTTTTATTTTTTTGGGTTTAAAAACCCTAGTTTGCTCCTCATTTTTGTTCGTGACTTTAGAGCCATCAAATGCTCTCAAGATATGAATGAAAAATTCTTAGAATAATGTTCTAAGGATACTTTAAAAATTTCATAATTTTTGGAGTATGTTTGTTTTTTTTCGATTTATGCTTTATTTCTTTTTATATATGCCAAAGCATGATTTTGTGAATATTATTTGATATTGTTGCTTGCTAATGTATTATAAGCATATAGTATAAATATCATAATTTTCCAGAATAAGTTTGAAAATTATTTGTAAAAAACGTGAGTTTTGAGGCTTATTTAAGCCATGGTTTGATTTTTATTTTTGAAAAATAGTTGAGATATGGTGTTTAAAATATGATGTGAACATCATATAAAAATCTTGGAATTTTTGAAACACATCTCCTATTTTATTTTATTTTGCCCGATTATATTTATATACTTTTAGAGTATTGTTTGATTTTTGTTTGTTGAAAATAGTTGAGATATGGTGTTTAGGGTATGATATGAACATCATATATTAACCTTGAATTTATTCAAACACCTCTCCTATTTTTGATGAGAAAACCGTGAGCTACATTATATATATATATATAATGATTTATTTGATTTTTGTTGTTAAAAATAATAGGATATGTGATATTATGAAATATTGGTTAATGTTTGATGTTAATATTACATGTTATGGCACATATAACCATTTTGTGCAAGGTTGGAATTTATTGAATATGTATATATATATACATGAAATTACGAAATGAAATTAGGATAGAAAGCATGGGTTTAAAATTTTAATGCATGATATGGAGTGATATTTCATGTTTAGTATATGGTATAAGCATGATATAATTTTTGTGGAATTTATTGAACACCAAAGCTCACTAAATTGTGATTACCGAAAACTTTGGACAATTTTTAACCTATGGTTTAAAATTTTATATGATGATATTGGGTTGATAATTAACTTCTATAGTAAGATAGGAGTATAACATGATTTTATTGGAATTTATTGGATACATATGCTAATTGTTGCTAATTATCGAAAACATAACAAAATGGCTAAGTATGAGTTTAATTCTAATGTTAAATGATGCTATGATAGTGAAATTATAAGCTTGGAATGAATGGTTGTGATTAGAGTGGATGAATGGAACACTTATGCACACTTACACAATGATTGTGTATTATGTTAGAAATTAGGGTTTTCTAATGCTTTAGTATAGTTTATGTTGTGTATGGTATTGTTTGGTGTTGGATGTTTATGTTTATGTTGTACCGACAAACCGAAACCCAAACGTAAACAACATAATACTATATGTACGAGAATCCAAAAAGGAATCGACCAATTTCGATAACTTAAGAAGGAATTAACGAGAATCGAAGTTAGACACAAATTAGGGTTTTCTATTTAATAAAAGGACACTCGAATGCGAGTTCCTAAGTTAGAAAAACCAAAAGCCGAGCTACAACGTTAGTATTCAATAACGACAACCCAATACGATATTAGTTGAGCGTTAAAACAACTCGATAACGAACGACGATTATACGACATATGTAATCTCCGACGAGTTAGGATAAACAAACAATGTCGTAATGTGCAAGCAAAGATTCGAACATAAGATGTCGATCCTTATGTCCCAAAAGTCGAGTTAATATTTCCGAAGCATTTCTTTTGTTCTTAAGCACTTACTTACATGATAGCATGTATTCATTTGAATCATAAGTCAACACTCCTCTTTTAATTATCGTGCTAATACGACAAGCCGCCAAGCATAACCTGCTAGGACGTAACTAAAATTGCTAAGTCTAGTTAGTGGCTTGAGAGTTTCCCGATTTATCAATCATGATTTGATTACTGACAACCTATAACGTAATAACGTTATAATAAAACTAAGGTTAAAAGTCGAGGATAGACTCGGAATATGTGATTCATAATTGGAGTTCACCTATGAACGATGTAGTAATATAGCTTGGGAATTGGGGCGTAAGATAATAGAAATTATCTTAAAACAATCACATAAAATCATAAAGGAACCTAAATGGGAACTTTAAGTCGAGTTTATAAACAACCTTCGATCGATAGAAAGAATCTAAGAAACACTATTTTCTTATGAAGGGTTTGATCGTGCGTAGTCGGCGAAGAAGAACATCACACCGCTCATTTAGAACCACTAGCTTGGATTAGCGGTGGGCTTTCTTGAAACAAAATGTTATGCATATCTCAAAGCATGTTTTACAAAGCTTTATGAAATATTATCACATGAAATGTTATTGACTGCCAAATGTTTATGTTTTGTTGTTATCCTATCTGAGATTGGAATATCAATGTGGTATGTGAATGTGTTGGTCCACCAACGTTAAAAAAGGGTAACGATCGGATCCGACTTAGTTGATGACTAACTCGGATTGTGTACACGTGTGACTGTGTGTTAAGATTAGCAACCTCGACCGGTCACGGCGACTATGTGTAGGTGGCCACCTCCATAGTGCGCGAATGAATGAATGATCAGATATGGAAACAACGTGAATGAAATAGTTCGGCCGAACGCTTTTGGAAAACGATAAAATGTTTGATAGGCATGATTCTTTTAACTAAAATCCTCATGTGCTATTGTGGGCAGTTAATAACTTTTGACAAAGAAAATGTTTTCGGCAATGAGTCCACTGAGTACTTTTGTACTTAGCCCTGCATTTCGTTTTTGATGTGCAGGTTGAGCAAGGATCGATGATGGGTGCGAGGTGGTGCAGAGTAGCAGCTATTTTTGATGCTTAATTAGAAAGGTTTCTAGAACCTTGGGCATGCATCGTCATATACATGTCCACATGCTTATTTGCTGCCTAACTCTGATATTATTTTGATGCCTGAATTATGATTGCTTTCATACCGTATTGAACTTGAGGTCGTACCTCGTTCCTTGAATTGTGCCCTGATTGGGTTATTGTTGAACCTTGAACCTTTTGACGAGTCCTTCTGTGACTCGAATTGGTATTGAACAGTTATCCCTTTTTGTCTATGCATTATTGAGTAGTTAAATGATTAATTGCATGGATTAGTTGTGTTTATATCCGCTGCCTTACTATACCAGTGACGATCCATATGATCCGTACTTCCTTGGGAAGTCGGGTCGTCACAAAGTGGTATCAGAGCACTTGTTCGCTCTGAACCCTAAAAACCCTTTCCTTGAACCCTAAGTTGAAAGTTGAGTCTAGAAATTGTTTGTGTTTGACTGCTACTGCACTGCACTCCATCGTCGTCCTGCTCAACGAGGAAAAAGGTAACTATCTCAACTAAAAGTTATTTTGAAATGATGGAAGTATATGAAATGTGAATTGAAATTTCAATATTGCCTTGTTGAGAAGTTGAGAAATATTTTGGAAAGTGGAAATTTTTGAAATTGAAAAGTTGTTTCAATTGACTAGTCGTTAGCTTGAATGATAGTTGCAAGCTTTAGGAGCTTGGTAAATGAGTAAATGAGAATGCTTGATTATCGCACAATGTGTCCCGACTTGTGTTTCTTGTTTTATCTGAAGCATGATAGAAGCATGATGTAAATGAGTATGTTTCCCATGAGAGCGTAGACTCCAAGGACGCATGATCCCTTTGCGCGAACTTAGTATGAGAACATAAGTACCCCAATTGAGCGAAATACTAAGAAAGAGCGAGAACATAGAAATCTTAAGAATCACAATCCGAGCGGATTCGATGATGAGAACGCGACGAGTCTACGATGATGAGCGATTGCTTAGCGGAGGTTCGCCTTGTTATGAGTCCCAACCTCTATACGTGAAGGAATTTTGAACACCATGCGTGTTGCCTCTATCGTGGCATAAATGAAAGAATAAAAGTATAACGTTATGAAGGTATAAAAAGAAATGATGAATTGTAAGTGCATAATGAGAACGGATATGATATGATCCTATAACGTGAATAGAAATAAGAAATCCAAGACCCGATAAGATAAGGTGACCACTTAGCCTTACTCAAAGGCTAGACATTGAAAGTTTGTTCCATCCTAAGAGACCATACAGTCTCTTCCCGAAGACCAAACCATGAAAGTAGTTTCATAAGAACTTAGGAATATCGGATATAAGATTATGGTACGGATAAGTTTTACGACTAGACGTCTTTTATCATGTAGAGCCACACACGAGGAGGTTGTACGTTCCTACTGTTCCTACTAGATGTGCCAAGGAGACCACGTCGACAAGTTCTTTGCTCACTTCATGCATCACTAGACTGCTGTTGTAATACCCCGTCTTTTTAAGCTTCTGTTTTGCATGGCACGTTTTTGAAAAAAGGTCAAAAGGTTGACTTTTTGTTTCGGTGATGCGACCATCACGAAACCTCAGGCGTTGTGAAGAGTGTCTTATGACGAATTCATAGACACTAAGTATGCAGGTTTTCGACCACCCATGAAGGTTTGGCACTCCGGGGAAGTTATCGAAAAACCGGACTTTTCATTGGTCTTTTAAAAGCATATCTTGTTTATAGTCATTGGACTTTTCATTTGTCTTTGCATTATTGAGTAGTTAAATGGTTAATTGCATGGATTAGTTGTGTTTATATCCGCTGCCTTACTATACCAGTGACGATCCATATGATCCGTACTTCCTTGGGAAGTCGGGTCGTCACAAAACTCGAATGAATTCTCAATTGGAACTAGGTCATAGAGTTAAACTCAATGACGAAATTGGGTAATGGATATAATTTGAAAGCTTATATACCCGTAATAGGTCATCAACAAAGTTCTCATGTATGTCGAGGTTCTACTTGACATCAAGATCTTACTTTCTTAGTAACATTCTAGGATTCAGTATCATACTATAACAGTCTTACTCTTTTCAAATCATAGAACTAACTTCAACTGATTCTCATGAATTCGGAGTAGGAATCAGGGATTTGGTCCTTCAAAAGAAATGAAGTACAGTGCATTAGGAGCACGTGAGCTAAAACCGACGTAAATCGGAGTTCACACGACCGAGAACGCAGTCAAAATGAGAATCACTACGCGGTGCGGGGAAATTTACACGCGTTCGCGCCGAGGTCATAAGCGATGCCGACACCACGGTCGTGCATGCCGTTACCGATGCCGGTAGTACAGAATATTGCCGACACCGAGGTCGGACAAACTACCCAGTCGACATGTCAAAGGCGATGTTATAAATGCCGATTTCAAGTCGACGATCGCACATGCCGATATCGAAGCTGAGGTCGTACATGTCGAGGTCGAACAATTTCGTATAAATCTTTCACTTTTCTTCACTCAAGATGGAATGAAGTTCTCAAATCCATCACTAATCTTGTTCATGTAATTGAAGGAAATTCTTACTTCTATGTTCTTTCGTAAAAAGGGATCATGCGTCTTATAAGGTCTACGTTCTGTTGAACTAACATGCTCATCATCATAATCAACTTTGAGATTGAAGTAAAACTTCGATTATTCCTACGTAGCTCATTTGTACGCACATATTTCGTTGAATTTAAAGAATTTAATATATCATATTTGACAAATCAATGTCCAATCTCAATCATTTTAAAACATGAATAATCATAACTTTGTTCATCATAATGAACCCTTATTACATTCCAGAAATTCAAACATTTCATCTTTGGCATATCATGCCAAAACTTTCTCATATCATTGTCATCATCTTTCTTATATCTTCCTTCTTTTCGTAACTTTCTTGACAAATCATTTGTCATAACATTCATTCTCAACCTTTCTCATAGCTTTCATTTAACTTGATAAAATTTTGTTTCACTTTCAAACTTTTCGTTTTCAAACCGAGAAAAATAATTTCATAAACATTCGTCTTGGCCAGGCTAATTTTCAAAACTTTGAAAAAAAGAGTCATTTACCTCATTTCGGTTGAGCTTGATGTGATGGAGTGTTGAGCATTGTCAGCTGATCTCTAGAAGTCTAATGACTTAATCTAGACTTAACCCTAAAGAAGATTTTGGGTTCAAGAGCGAACCGCTCTGATACCACTCTGTCACAGCCCCTAAATCCTAAGTACGGATTAACAGGGACTATAACTCTAAACAGGGATAAAAATACAAGGAGACTCTTTTTAACAATAAACGTAATACATATGTCATTTATGTTTTTGGACTATATTACATAATTTGGGGTTCTTGCAGCGGAAAACATGTGATATGTACATATGACGATGTACTATCAAGGTATAAACATTTCAGCGACAACATTCCTATTGCTCAACACTGCTCCATCCATCATCTGCTCAACCTGCACATTTAAAAACAAACATGCAGGGCTGAGTACAAGAATGCACTCAGTGGACTCATGCCAAAAACATTTTATCATTTGAAGATTACACTGCCACATTATGGTAAACACTGAGGGTTTTAGTTGAAAATGCATTGTGCTTACTAAAAGATTTTCATCATTTCTCAAAATCATCGCCTGGCCAGGCATTTTTCTGGTGTGTATGATCCGTATTCCTTATCATCCTTTCGTCATATCATCATAGTCGAAAGTCGTGAGAGAGGCCTCCCTCTACGACCCCGTGACCGGCCGTGAATTGTCCTTACAGCACACAGTCACCATCAGTGTACACGTTAATCCTAGCCAGGTATAAGCCTTCCGGCATAGGATCCGATATCGATTTTCATTCATAAGTTGGGAGCGACCCAACAACATTCATAACATTTCATAACATCTCATAACATCTCATGGATAGGATACATACACAAAACATAAACATTTTTGGCAGGTAATCTTGTAAATATTTTATCAACAGTTGAAATAAGCATCATAATTAAATATTTCAGAAGCATTATATTTTTGAGTAGAGTAAAGCCCACCTGGACTAAGGATTGTCTAAATCGATTTCTTGGACTGTAAGTCCCAGACTTAGCCTATTTATTCTTGACCTTGAAGTTTTGGAGTAGAAACTATCCATCGAGTCTTAGAATCCATATTTCTACTATAGTGTATATCAAGGTATGATATACACTCAATTGAGCACGTAGGAAACACCTATTCAAATGGTTCACGTTAGGGCATGCTCCCGTAAAAATATCATGTTGTGTTGTTTATTACAACCGTACATCTTATTAATTCTCTATCGTACCTTGCGACATGACATAATGAATGCATCGATTAATAGCATGTTAGTTACATAAGGCATACTTCACATAGGGGTTTCCAACACTTCTAAACATGTACTATAAGTTCTAAGAGGGAATTAAATCCAAAAGAGTCGTGGTTTTGGAGATATAGGGTCTCAAAGTGGGCAACTCAAACTGACTTCTATACTTAGAATTTTTTTTTGAATTTTCAGTTTTAGCTTAACGACGAGGGGTTTTGTGAGTCTCGTAACTTTTGACTCACAATGCCAAAATGGCTGCAGGCTACCAATTTCGAAACCTTGTAACAAGAACTACATATTTCATGAAGAACATACTGGAAAATATCTGACGATCGAGAAATACATAAGTCCAAAGTTGACTAGTTGAAATGGACAGTTTAAGTAGGTGACTTTGGGTCGATGAAAGGTATACCTATAAAACTTGGTTTGGGATCAAACTTTCCATATCATAACTAGACATGGTGAGGAACATTTCTTATGAAGAAACCCAAGTCCAAATCGGACTACAAACGGCTTGAACATCTCACGTAAAAGTCATACTCGAACAGCCTATTACATGAAAAATTTCACTAAGGCAGTTTGTCCAAAAGCATACTGTAATGTATCAACTTTAAAAATTCACCATGAGTTCATTATAAGGAATCTGGGAATGAAACCAATCATATTGAAAATCCACTTAAGTCTAGTTTAATCCAGAAAAAGCCTCACTCAATGATTCACAATAGATTGGGAGATAAAAATATTTTACTACAAGCTATCACTTCCGTGACAGTTTTGTGCAGTTAGATTGTAAAATCTGTAATAAATAGTAACAATTTTTAGAAATTTCTGAAAATTTACATACATCTTCTAGACATGCTAAATTATATTTCCGCCAAACTTTAGAGTTTTATCAATAGCAAAACTTAAAACGAAAGCCACGGACTATGGCTGATGAACACGGCGATTTCACAGATTTTTGCAGTGTTTTTGATAAATACAATTAAAATAGTAAATCAAGTTGGATTGACTTGAAATTTTACAGAGGCTTACTAGACACATATAATTTAACCATATTAAAAATTCACAATCATCGGACCACTGTAACTCAGTCTATTAATTTTATAATGTAACTGTTTTCGTGAGATAACTTCCAGTTTTGCAGACAAGATTATAGTTCAATATGCAATCACATATATGTGTTCGGTACTATTGAATTACCCACCTATACACATGCATGTATGATCTAGCCATGTCCAAGAATCATAGGATGTAGTTACCTCAGCCACGAAATTGGAAGAAGGCGAGAGAGATGGAGGCGGCGGAGCTCATGGCTTCGAGGTGTATCAATTGGTATCACAAGAGCTAGGAGCTTGAGTTCTTTCTACATGGTGGAAATGGGGCTGTTCTTGGAGGAAGGAGATTGGTGTTGGGTGGTGAGAGAGGTATGGGTGTGTTGGGTGGTAGGCATGGGTGACATTTGTTACTACACTCCCATGCATCTACATTTGTCACACACATGCACAACACTCTTACACTCCCTCTCTACACACACACATATGCACGATTTTTATACATATATATATATATAAATATCAATATTTAATTGTTTAGTTATGATATATAATTAATCACATTGCCACTTAATAGATACATGTAATAGTGGGAAGATTAACAACACACTTTGTTATAGCACTTAGGAGCTCTCGGCTCTCACACTTGTAATAGGTCAAATTTTTATTTTCCATGCCATTAATAGACATATATATCATAACATATAATTTAGATGATAGATAATATCATAGGATAAATTAATGGCATCATTTTATCGATAAAAACCGAGTTCGAAAATTAGGGTTTTCAAGCGTTTGAAAAATTGGTCAATATCAAATCTTGATGATCTAGCATTGATTTAATGCTAAATAATACTGTAATTACATATACTAATCATAGGAAATTAATTCCTATAATTTCTTGATCGATTAAAACGCTTTTCGTTTCATCTCAAAACGTTAACGTTTGAAAACGTTGCAAAACGTTCATTATTGACTCATCTCGAAAAGGTCGTAATAAAGTCGTAATCACTTTATTAAAATATTCCATTAACAATGGAATTTAATTCTAAGCTTAATTGCTTAGAAAATTTCATGAAATTTTAACTATCGATACGCGATCGACGTTAAAATAATACTGCCGATACACTTTATAACATTCTATTCTTTGATTCACAAATCTCAGTGAATATAAAATAGGAATTCATTCCTTCGTAAATAATCGAAATCATTATTCGATATCTTATGGATTGAATCATCTCAGCGAATTTCTAATTTACGGGTTTTAAATACCGTAATTAGGCATCTAATTCTGCGGGGTATTACATTAGGTCTCGACATTTATAAAAAAAAATTGTCCAATAATTTTCAAAAATTTTAATTAATTAGTACAAGGTCCCAACATCAATTTATATCATAAATATAACATATAGTCCATCATGTTTAATTTCTACATCAATGAATCCATGCTCAAGCTCTCGATTTTCATCACACATGCACCAAACATTTTTATAAAATTGTAACAAAATTACACAATGCTTATACATTATAGTATAACCATATTACATCATAATTTTCATTAAAAACCATTTAATCATCATCAAATTAAGCCTTGAAGCTCTCGGTCATTTTGATAAATTTGAACAAATAATTTCTAAAATTCTAGTAAAAACATAAAATACATGATTTAGGTCTAGATCAACAATATGCCATAGCATGTCTTAAATAAAATTATACCTTAACTTAGCATTTTCATGGTTTGGTACTTTCAAATAAAATAGCATAGGATTTTTCTTAAATTCTCAAAAATTCATTATAAGCTTCTATAACATCATAGATCAATAATCCAACCTTTAAATAATTCAAGAAAATTTTCGATCATCAACAAAATTTCATAACATGTTCAAATTAAATTCTAAACATGATCTATGCTTCTATTTCATCATGTTACACATTATTAATGCACAACTTACCATATGTTAGCAAAATTTTGCAATCAAACACACATGCATAACATAAGATTAAACTTACCATAAGTTAGCAAAATTTTGAAATCGAGAACATATGCATAACATAGCAAAATTTTACAATCAAGAACACCAAGAACACATGCATTAGCAAAATTTTACAATCAAGAACACCAAGAACACATGCATTAGCAAAATTTTACAATCAAGAACACCAAAAACACATGCATTACCATAGATCAAACCTTCGATTTTTTTTAAAACTTGATGTATAATCGAAGCCTTGTTCGATTTCTCACCTTTGTAGTGGTATTGTTCTATGGAGGAATGACTCTAGACTAAGCTTTGGCTAAGGAAAAGAGATGAACACTCAATTTTTTTCAAGGGGAGCTCTCGGTTTTCTTCAGCTTTTGGAGAGAAAGAAAAGTGTTTGTGTTTTTGTTCAAGACTTTGAGTGAGTGAAATGAGAGAAAAATAAAATTCCCACACTCTTATACCTCTCTCTCACGCTCGGTCACTCACATAATAAGAATGGAAGCCTTCTCTAAATCATGGGTTATGACTCACTAGTGATTATGACATGGAGTTAATACTTCTTACACCATGTTGTATCTTGAACAACTCAATGCCATGCAATTTGGGTACAAGAGCCGACGGCTCTCTTGTGTTCAAAGAGGAGGATTTTAATTTGTGTCTTAATACTATTTATTAATCAAGATACAATTTCCCAAATGTAAGAACACATCATTACATAGAGTTGTGTCAAAGCTTCTCACTTCAATCCTCCACATAATACACGGTTATTCACTCATCACACACAACACTTGATTTTTACTAGGTTAATGTGTATCATAGATACCACTTGCATGATCAAAACATGACTTAGCAAAGTGTATACCAAAAGTGACGTGAATTATGTTGTTCATAGCATAAGGTCACGGCATTTTTATTCACAAGTGATACATATTTTATTCTCATGTTATTTATAGATATATATCATAATATATGTCTTAGATGATAAATTATAACATAGGAAAAATTATTGGTATCATTTCATGTGAGAAAACCCAAATTTTCGAATTAGGGTTTTCGAAAATTAGTATATTGTTCAATAATTAATCCTTAGTATTCTAGAATTGTTTTAATGCTTAATAATACTTTAATTACATAAAATAATCATAGGAATTTAAATACTATAATTCCTTGATCATTAAACTCATTTTTCCATTCGTCTCTAAACGTTAACGTTTGAAACGTCTCAAAACGTTAATTATCGACTCATCTCAAAATGGTCGTAATAAAGTCATAATCACTTTATTAAATTATTCCATTTATAATGGAATTTGATTCTAAGCTTAAGTCACTTAGAAAATTTTACGACGTTTAACTATCGATACTCAATCGGCGTTAAAATAATCTCGCCGATACACTTTATAGAATTCTATTCCTTAATTCACAATTCTAGTGAATATATAATAGGAATTCATTTCCTCATAATTAAAAGGAATCATTATTCGATATCTTACTAATTTAATCATTTCTGTGAAACTTTAATTCACGAGTTTTAAATATCGTAATTAGGCGTTTAATTCTTTGGGATATTACATCTCCGGCCATGCTCCATCCACGAGACTGCATGCCGCCCAGCTCCAGCTCGGCCAGCGGCCCGATCCGCCTTGCCCCGCACGGAAGTCACGACCTTTCCTCCGGCATACGCAGCATCCCCAGTGCCAAGCTACTGACCTTGCCCCCGCGACGCTGCATCCCAACGCCGGCCAGACTCCAGCACCGGCTTCACCTCACGTCTCGTGCATCCCAGCGTCGGCTACGTCCTCAGCGTTGGCCTGGATCGAAGTAGATGGCTTTACCCCCCAGCGCAACGTAGCCTTCAGCACCGACCATACATCCTCGTCCGGCGCTGGGCTACTCTCTCGGTACCATTCCAGAGAGGTAACCCAAGCGCCGGATGTGGTGAAACCGGTGCTGGGGTACTATTCCTAAGACGTCCAGGGAGCCACGTGTAATATTCCAAAGAAACAAACGTATAATTATGGTATTTTAAACCCGTGATTTACCGTATACTGTTTTTATGACATCGAATATTGTGATTTCGATTCAGTATTATTATAACGAACTCCTTTTTATATTCACTAAGGATTGTGAATTAAGGAATCGAAGTATTTCGAAATGGTTCGTCAATATATTTTAACGTCGAACGCGTATCGAACGTCAGTATTTTATGGAATTTTCTGAGCAGTAAAGCTTGGAATTAATTTCCATCTTAATTCCTATATTAAATGGAATATATTTATTGAGTAAGTACGAGCTTACTGCGACCATTTTGAGATGAGTCGATTTTGAACGTTTTGAGACGTTTTGAACGTCAACGTCTAGAGACGTTATGAAAAATGAGTTTAATGCTCAGAAAATTATAATAATTAATTTCATATTATTATTTTATATAATTACAGTATTATTAATTATTAAAATCAATTTTTATACTATTAAAACTCGATAATTCCAATTTATGGAATTCGAAAACCCTAATTCCTAAATTAGGGTTTGGTCACATGAAATAATACCATTAAATTATCCTATGGTATCTAAACTATATGTTATGATATATATGAATATTATTAAGCATTAAAAACATTTTTGAACAATGAAAACTCGATAATGTATATATATGGGTTTCGAAACCCTAATTTTAAAATTAGGGTTTTGTTTGCATGAAATGTGCTATTATTTTATCCTATGCTATGATTTATTATCTAAATCATATATTATGATATATATGGGTATATTTAGACCGAAAATAACATGAGTATCAATTATAGGTGTGATTTATAATTTTTAATCCTATTTTCCCATTTATACTCGATAATTCGAAATATGCACTATATAATGTTTTAATAATGTAATACCCCAAATTTGCGGGCTTAAAAATTACAAAAATAAAAAAGAAACAGTACAATAGGATCGAGTATGAAAGTGAACGTCGGTAATTGTCGATTTTGAATAAATCGAAATTTCTCTTGAAATTCTGAACAAAATAAATTTTAAATATGTTTTAAGCATATTTAGGATATTATTTACACTAAGGAAGAAAAAGAAACATTTTTCCTTATTTATTTGATTATTTTCGAAAATCATAAGAATGAATAATTAATTTGTGAATTATTATATGATCACTTGATTTTATGTGATGAGTTGTCATGTTTATCTTATAGTATATGATAAGATAATTATCTTGAACACCTAAGAATGAGGTGGATGTGATAAGGTTGGAAAATGACATTTTTGAGATAAGATTTGCTATGATATTTTCATAAAAGATAAGATAAGGTCATGATTAATTAAGAGATAATGTTTATCTCTTAGAAATGTGTAGAAATGTGTAGAATATCATAGGAAATAATATTTTAGATATTAGTTGCATGATTTTCGAAATTTAGGTATTATTTTATGTGAAAATTGAAAATCATGATTTTATGTGATAAATGCATTAAATAATTTATTTAATTATATAATTGATAAATATCATGATTCTAGATCAATCTTATCTCCTAGAAACTATATAAATTTTCGAAATTAATAAAATAGGGTAAGAATGGAATTTGATGAAAATTAAATCTAGAAAACCCTAATTTTAGAAAATTTGGAAATAACTTAGAAAAATTCCAAAAATTTATTTTATGATATAATATCATTATATTGATATAATTACTCATAAAAATAACATTTTTATGAAAAGAATCATAGTTTGATAATTTATTCATAATTTCGAATTATTTGCCGATAACTTTACTAAAGTACATAGAGATGACCTTAATTAATTTTCCTATGATTTATTTTATCATCCAAGATTATTATTATGTCATATAGTTATTAATTGGAGAAAAATAAAATATTTGGCTTATTAATATTAAAAGGGCCGAAAATATTGAATTATATGTGTGAAAAGGATATAAATATCATGCCTTAATTAATAAGGGGTCATGATTATAATGATAAGATATTATTAAAGGATAAGATAGAGTTAAAAGCTAATTTGAACAAGTAACCTATGGAGACTTCTAGTAGTGGCCGAAAATATCACTCTTTTATGTGATTAAAAATGGTTTTACACCATGTGATGAATTGTGTAGAGATAAGATAAGATCTTATCATGTATTAGGTGTAAAGTAGTAATAGTTATCAAATTAAACATGTAACCTAAGGTGGCATTATGTGAGGGGACCGAAAATTACACATGCACAAATACTATGTGATAAACTTTATACTATGTGCCACCTAAGGTTCAATGCATTTAATTAAGGGATAAGGTGACCTAAGTATGAGTTGTGAAGATAAGATAAAGTTTTGTCTCCTTATGCAAGTGGGGACCGAAAATTAATGAAGGATAACAAGTGTACATAAGATATTTTAGGTGTAATAATTATAATACCACTTTCATATGCCTATAAATATAGGATGAAGCTCTTCACTTCTCATTCACAACTCATAATAACCGAAAATAGAGAAAGAAAGAGAGAGAGTGTTCTCCAATCCTTCAAACCCAAACTTAGAGCAAATAAACGTTCGCCGATCAATTCTACTCCGATTAAGAGGTTAGATTTCTTACGAGCTTCATATATACATTAGAATTCATGTTATAAGCTTAGTTCATATGTGTAATTTTTGAAAATTATGTGACTTGTGACAATATGTTTAGATATTGTATTTATATGATGTTATTAAGCATGTAATATAATTATATCACAAAAATAAGCATGTTATTAAATTTAATATGAGGACCGAATATTTGAGAGTGTGATATGTTGATGATTATGATTTTTAATTGTTGATTCAAGCATGGAATCATGATCTAGGGTATTAATTATGCTTATATGATTTTATGTAGAATTTTTGGAAAACTTTGGTACCTAAGTTTATAAATTTCGAAAATTATAGAACATGGTAACATGTTGAGATATAATCCATGTTTGAGTGTTATCATAACATATTGAAAGTGTAGAATCATAATATAGTGTTGTAAGACTTTATTGGATTTGTTAAAAAATTATTGGACGTAAGTCCAAATTTTCAAAAGTGACTTAGGAAGATTAAATTCAATAGTTCACAATAAATAAAAATTATGTTATAGTAAGGATGCTTATAGATGAATATGTGTTATGTGATTTTATTGGAATTTTTGGAAATTATTTGCTTAGTTTAATTAGGGTTTTCAAAAACTATAGGTTATAAGTATTAATGTTATAAATTTATTTTATGAGAGATAATTGCATAAAATGATCCAAAATGATGTTTTAGACATATTATGATTTTATGGGAATTTTTAGAACAAGAATTGCACATAAAATAATAGAATTACATAAAAGGAATTAAAAAGTCAAAATGTTGACTTTAGTCAAAATTGTTGACTAAATGTTGACCAAGTCAAAATTGTTGACTAAAAACGTTGACCATGGTCAAAGGGCACGAAATTCGATAAAACGCGATCTATGTGACGTAGTACGTTTAGTAACAATGTGACTTACGTTACGTAAGTACATTAAAACGTACATTATATGCTAAAGAGATGGAATATCTCTTATATGTTGAATAATTTCATAATCGACATCATTTTGATTAGGAAACGTCAATATAAGTCCGACGTTAGCCTTATTTAATGCATAGGACGTTATAGACGATGTTCGTCTCTATCGAAAGGTATAGCGATGTACTAAACCTCGTTTCTCACATTGAAAAGGGTCCTGCTCAGAGGAGAAAGAAGACGATAATTAATTACTAGTGACGTAGGAACTTTAAGTTCCCGAGGTGGGCTTTCTTACCAAAACCCTTTATGAGCTTTCTTGGAAAATGATTTTTACAAAAGTATACTTTACTGTTTTTCTGCAAATGATAAAGTACGATATTGTCTGCCAAAAATATTTTATGTTTTGTATATGTCCATTCGGGTTGCACAGGCAACAGGAAAAGTATTGCAATTCGGATCCTAAGTTGGAGGTGAAGGGAATCACGGCTTAGGGTTGTGTACACTTCATCACGAATCGCGGTTGCGATTAGTTATTTGACCTCGAATCGCCGGTTGCGATCAGTCGTGCGTCCGGGTGAAGGGAGGCCTCCCTCCCGGCGCGTTAATCCATATGCCGACTTGGAATATACGTTGTGATGTGAAAATGCCTGGCCAGGCGATGTTTTGTGAAAGTAATGAAAATGTATTTAGTAAGCACAAGGCCTTTTTAAACAAAACCCTTGTGTCTTACTGTGAAGTAGGCAGTACAATATTCGTAAAGTAAAATATTTTCGGCAATATGTCCACTGAGTGCAAATTTTTGTACTCAGCCCTGCATGTTTGTTTTTAAATGTGCAGGTTGAGCAGGTGATGGAACAGAGCGGAGTTGAGCGGAGTTCTTTGTCAACTTGAGTATGGAATATCTTTTGGTTCGCCTTGAGAATGCATCTTCATATGCATGTCTCACACGCTTATTCCGCTGCCAAAACTCTTGAGATTCTGTTATATTCTGTTTCTGTGTTAAAGCTTTGTAAAAGCTGCTGTTCTGTTGAAACCATGGAACCATATTTTATATATATAAGCTATTTTGATTCATCATGATTCTCGTATCTGTTTGAAACATCTATATTTCTTCGTAGATGAAATGAGTTGAAACCCTTATTCTTTCATATCCACTTAAACCGAACCCCAAGTCACGGTCCGATGAAGGATAAGCCGAACCGGGTTGTGACAGAGTGGTATCAGAGCAGTTCGTTTGCTTTGAACCAAAAATATTCTTTCTATCCAAAGTCTGGCTTGAATCACTAGACTTTTTATAAAGCAGTCCCCACCGCTCAACGCTTCTGTTCATCACGCTCAACCAGCAAGGAAAAGTAGTTTCTGACGATTTCGAAAGTAAAGGTATGGTTTAAAAAGCTTTGAAAAAGTTACGTACAGTTTTGAGGAAGTATTTGTGAAAAAAATGTTTTTAAAGTGGACATGCCGTTGAAAAAGAAAGTGAATAGCTTTGAATTGTGATAATTCATTGATGATAGGACAAACGAGTGGTTTGTCTGAAGAAGTATAAGTTCATACCCGGTTGGTATGTGATCATTTTGTTATGATGAAATTGAAAGTAGTTAAAGCTCATACCTGGTTGGTATGTGAGTATTGATGAAAGGACATATATAGAGTTATATGTCAGTAAAGTATGTTTATGAAACGAAGTTGAATTATGAAATTGTTTTGATTTTCAAAAGAACGTAGATGAACTCTAAATTTCACGAAGAACTTAGATTGAACGAGATCATAGGAAATTCTCTTCTATATATAACGTAGTGTTTGATGAAACACGAGAATTTGAGAACCAAGAAATGCCTTTATGTTCGATTTGACGAACAAGAAATGGAATACTACATGAAGGAATGGAAGCTTAAAGAAATACTCGTGACATGGGCATAATTTTCTCTTTTGAGATTCTACGCGACGTAATCGACTGTTACTTACGCAAATTAATGATAGATGAACTTGGGGATTAGAATGATAAGCGTTTACGAGCTTATGTTAAAAAATGTTCACAAACTTTGTGTTTTGTGAAGTTTAGAAATCCTTATAATTTAAGTTTTTCCCCCCTATTGCTTGTAAGTTTAAGACAGACTTACTTAGAACTATCTGTATTTAGATGGCAGGAATGGGAATGATGATGGCAAGAATTGAGTTTTTCAGTAGTATAAGTAGAGTTTGAGATGTATAATTGATAACCCTTATAGTTAATGATGACCTATTCCGAGTTACAAGGTTTCGAATTTTATTCATTACCCAAGTTCTGTCATTGAGTTTGACTCTATGACCTAGTTTCAATTGAGATCTCATTTGAGTTCTCACTTTTTCTGCAAAGAAGTTTACAACCGAAAAGTTTATAAAATGTCCTTTTAAAACCAAGCCTTCAGGTGACTGAGAAGTAATTGTGACGGGTCTGATCAGCCCATATGACCAAAGAACTCTCAGTAGTCGTCATTCTGGTCTTCGGACCCTATATCCCAATTATTCTTTTCAAAGAACATATTGATTCAAATTTCAAAAAGTTGTCTTCTTGAATTGTGAACCCGTACCCACTTATAAGTAGTCATGATACGTTTTTCCCCAAACCTTGAAGCTAAGAAATATGAAATAGATTGACTTATCTTGGCACCTAAGTTCTCAGAATTAGTAGAGTGATATGTTTCATCAGTTAGAGAGAGATACATCAAGTCATGATGAATAAAAAGTTCTCGGTGAGTTAAAAATGCACGAGGCAATTTCAAGACTACAATATTATGAGATTACACGCAAGTGTTTTAAGAACGTAGCACGAAACGAGATGAAGGGATATGAATCTTCTTCACCAAGAGCGAGAAGATCTGACGGCATATGTTAAGCTTAAACTTAGATTTGAACATAGAACTCACCGTCTATAAGAATCGATAGTTGAATAGATACGACTAGAAAACATAAGGATATTAGATATATGGATTGGAGATTAAGAAATGAGTCGATGAAAATAAAAGTTAAAGGTCATGCGATAATCAAATGGGTACAAGGTACCAACGTTGGAATTAAGAATTCGATATGGAGAAAGAATCGAGAACATTATGAGGATACACAAATTTCGAGGACGAAATTTTTTTAAGGGGGGTAGAATGTAATACCCCAAATTTCTGGGCTTAAAAATTTCGAAAATAAAAAAGAAACAGTACAATAGGAACGAGTATGAAAGTGAACGTCGGTAATTGTCGATTTTGAATAAATCAAAATTTCTCTTGAAATTCTGAACGAAATAAATTTTTAAATATGTTTTTAAGCATATTTAGGATATTATTTACACTAAGGAAGAAAAAGAAACATTTTTCCTTATTTATTTGATTATTTTCGAAAATCATAAGAATGAATAATTAATTTGTGAATTATTATATGATCACTTGATTTTATGTGATGAGTTGTCATGTTTATCTTATAGTATATGATAAGATAATTATCTTGAACACCTAAGCATGAGGTGGATGTGATAAGCTTGGAAAATGACATTTTTGAGATAAGATTTGCTATGATATTTTCATAAAAGATAAGATAAGGTCATGATTAATTAAGAGATAATGTTTATGTCATGACCCCTTAATCCTAATTACGGATTAGCGGGGACTATAACTGTAAACATGAAAGAATAAACATGGAGACTCTCATTAATAATTAGCGTAATACATATGTCAAGCATGTTCTTGGACTCTAGTACATAAATTAGGTTCTGCTGTGGAAAACATGTGATATGTACATATGACGATGTACTATCAAGGTATAAACATTTCACGACAACATTCCTATTGCTCAACACCTGCTCCATCCATCATCCGCTCAACCGCACATTTAAAACAAACATGCGGTGAGTACAAGAATGCACTCGGTGGACTCATGCCAAAAACATTTTATCATTTTAGATTACATCGCCACATCATGGTAAGACAAGGGTTTTAGTTGAAAATGCCTTGTGCTTACTAAAACATTTTATCGTTCATAAAATCATCGCTGGCGGGCATTTTTACGGGTGTGTATGATCCATATCCCTTATCATCATTCATCATAACATCATAGTCGAGCGTCGTGAAGGAGGCCTCCTACTGACGCCGTGACCGACAAGTGAATTGTCCTTACAGCACACAGTCACCTTAGGTGTACACGTTAATCCTAGCCAGGTATTGTCCTTCCGGCATAGGATCCGATATCGATTTTCATTCATAAGTTGGGAGCGACCCAACAACATTCATAACATCTCATAACATCTCATGGATAGGATACATACACAAAACATAAATATTTTTGGCAGGTAATCTTGTAAACATTTTATCAACAGTTGAAATAAGCATCGTAATTAAATATTTCAGAAGCATTATATTTTTGAGTAGAGTAAAGCCCACCTGGACTATTGTTCGTCTTAAACTTGAGTATTAAATCAACGATACGCCATCGGCGTCCGCGTCCACACCGCTACGTAAAGCGATGTTTTAGCACGTCGTTCACGTTTCTCGAGACTCTCAAAGTCTAGATTAAACTCGATATTCTATATCGATATAAACTGAATTCCTTAATGAATTCGATCGCTTTTCAATTACGTATTTCAATTGAATAGTTCTCGTTCTTCGAGACACGTTCAACCGTGTCGTTTAACCTTTCGGTTTAAGCGTTCGATGTATTATCGTTTCTCGATATAAGGTTTCAATTATGAAATCTTTTCTTACTAATGAGGTTTCTTACCTAATTAGTACGCCTTCACGCCGTATTAGCGTATTACCGAACGTATTTCAGTGCGTTGACTTTAAAAGTCGACAATTTTGACTTTCAATTGTAATTTCTTACTAATTCATGTTATAAATCGATTTCCAATCAATTTCTTTTTGTAAAGTCCTAATTCTCGATTTGTCACGTAAATCGATGAACTTTATTAATATTTTTCTTAAATATTAATCCATTTACCCATAAATCCTTATTATTCATTTATAACGTTATTAAATATAACGTTTCGTTATAAACATAGTGATCTACTTTTATAAAATTTTATAAATCCCAAATATGTCCAAAATAATATTTAGACATATAATATATTATTACTCTTAATTAGAAAGGATTTAAAATCCTTATAATTCCTTTAATGCTCTCGGTAATCCTTAAAATTACCAATGATTTCCAAAAAATTTCTAAATTCATGTAGTGTATTATTATACACTTATGGTCATTAATATGTATTAATATCATCCATATAACAATCGATCATCACCCTATTCACATAAGGCATATTTCACCTAGGGGGGTTCCAACACTTAGTCAAATTTTCAAGTGTCTAATTTCAGCAAAACAGTTTGAAACAACCCAAGTGACGTACTTTGACGATTCATAACTCTCGATTCAGAATACGTATGGTCGCACAAAGATACATTCTAGAAACCTCTAAACATGTACTACAAGTTCTAAGAAGGAATTAAATCCAAAAGAGTCGTGGTTCTGGAGATATAGGGTCTCAAAGTGGGCAACTCAAACTGACTTCTATACTTAGAATTTTTTTTTGAATTTTCAGTTTTAGCTTAACGACGAGGGGTTTTGTGAGTCTCGTAACTTTTGACTCACAATGCCAAAATGGATGCAGGCTACAAATTTCGAAACCTTGTAACAAGAACTACATGTTTCATGAAGACCATACTGGAAGATATCTGATGCATCGAGAAATACATAAGCCCAACGTTGACTAGTTGGAATGGACAACATTCAAGTAGGTGACTTTGGGTCAGTGAAAGGTATACCTATAAAACTTGGTTTGAGATCAAACTTTCCAGATCACAACTAGACATGGTAAGGAACATTTCTTATGAAGAAACCCAAGTCCAAATCGGACTACAAACGGCTTGAACATCTCACGTAAAAGTCGTACACGAACAGTTAATTAACATAGAATTTTACTAAGGCAGTTTGTCCAAAAAGGCTTACTGTAATGCGTCGACTTTAAAAATTCACCGTGAGTTCATTATAAAGAATATGGGAATGCAACCAATCATATTGAAAATACACTTAAGTCTAGTTTAATCCAGAAAAAGCCTCACTCAATGATTCAAAATAGATTGGGAGATAAAAATATTTTACCACAAGGTATCACTCCCGTGACAGTTTTGTGCAGTTAAATTGTAAAATCTGTAATAAATAGTAAAAAGTTTTAGAAAATTCTGAAAATTTACATACATCTTCTAGACATACTGATTTATGTTTCTGCCAAATTTTAGAGTTTTATCATTAGCCAAAATTAAAACGAAAGCCACGGACTATGGGTGATGAACACGGAAATTTCACAGTTTTACGCGATGCTTTCGAAAAATACGATTAAAATAGCAAATCAAGTTGGATGGAATTGAAATTTTACAGAGGAATATTAGACACATATATGTTCAACATATTAAAAATTCACAATCATCGGACCACTGTAACTTAGTCTATTAATTTTATAAAGTCACTGTTCGTCCAGATCAACAACATGCAATCATTTATACATATAAAACTAGCACATTCAAGCATATATGCGTACATGCATGTATGTAGCTCCAACACTACTGAGTCCAAGGTTTAGATTCTTCACCTTGGTGTGAAATTTAGTGAGGAGTCGAAGGGGTTGGCCGAGGAGAGGGCTCATAGCCTGGAAAGCTTCGGCTGTCCACCTTGAGCTAGGAGCTTGTGACCCTTTCTTAGAATGGTGGAGTGGGGCTGATCTTGGAGCAAGGAGAGGAGAGGAGATCATCGGTGGGGGTGTGTGGGAAATGGCTGAAGTGGGGGGGGTGTGTGGTGGTAGAGAGGTGGGGTGGTTGCATGGGGTGACAAGTGTTGTCCTCAATCTCATGCACACCTACACATGTCCACACATGCATAATACACACTATTATACTATACACCCATACACATATGCACGAAATTGTACACATATATATGTATATATATCAGATTTTAATAGTGTAGTTAGGTTATAATTAATCCAATGTCACTTAGATACATGAAATAGGTAAAATCAACAAATAAGTGCTTAGTATATATGTGTATATAGCTCTCGGCTATTACACTATGCCAAAGGGTCCAAATTTTATTTTCCATGCCAAACATTGATATATGTTATGACATATAGTTTAGATGATAAATAATATCATAGGATAAATTAATGGCATCATTTTATGCGATAAAAATCGAGTTCGAAAATTAGGGTTTTGAGCGTTTGAAAAATGGTCACTATCAATTCTTGTTGATCTAGCATTGATTTAATGCTTAATAATACTGTAATTACATATACTAATCATAGGAAATTAATTCCTATAATTTCTTGATCGATTAAGCGCTTTTCGTTTAAATCTCAAAGCGTTAACGTTTGAAAGCGTTGCAAAGCGTTCATTATCGACTCATCTTGAAATGGTCGTCATCACTTTATTAAATTATTCCATTAATAATGGAATTTAATTCTAAGCAATTGCTTAGAAAATATCATGAATTTTAACTATCGATCTGCGATCGACGTTAAAATAATCTGATATACTTCATATACTTTTATTCCTTAATTCACAATTCTCGGTGAATATAAAATAGGATTTCATTCCTTCGTAATTATTCAAGTCTTTATTCGATGTCATTCGATTGAATATCTCGGAAAGCTTTGATTCTGGTTTTTAAATACCGTAATTAGGCATTTAATTCTGCGGGGTATTACATCCTACCCCCCTTAAAAGAAATTTCGTCCCGAAATTTGCATACCTCATAAAGTATGGGTATCTTAACATCATAACATCATAACTTTCCACGTGCTTTCATTTTGTCCATGGTTTTTCCATTGGATTTTCATTAAAAGACCCAAACTTGCTTCTTTAATCGTTGAATCGTACGATCAAATTAGTCGTAGATTTTCATCATAACTCATCTGAGTCAAAGGTCACGTCATCATGTTGTTTTACGTGAATTGGGTCATTTTCGTATTTCTTTAACTGCGACACGCGGAAAACATTTCGTACTTCCCTCCCAAATGTGGTGGAAGTATCAGCTATAGGCTACTAGGCTTATCATTGTTAGGAGCTAGTAGGGTCCTATGAAACGTGATCTAATCATTCTTTGTACCTGAATCCTTATAATTTCTCTAGATGGAGAAACCTTAAGAAATGTTAATTCGCGTTTAAAATGCGGTTCAAAATTACGTGTATCGGTAGTAAGACTTTTGTTTGTCCTTAGCTTTTCTTATTCTTTGCCTTATTCAGCGGATATCTTTATCATTTCATTTACAACGTCGGGACTTTATACTTTCTCTCTCACCTACTTTATTACAATAAAGTGGTGATCGATAACTCTTTTCGCATAATGCCGCATAAGGCTATATTGATCGTTGTTTGACACTACGGTCCTATGTAAACTTAACGGTGGTGCTTTATCGTTCCCACTTACATCTTGGTTTAACACTTATGTTCTATCATATCCTTTAGCGTTCATCCCTGTTCT
Organism: Salvia rosmarinus; assembly: GCA_036937905.1. Classification (NCBI taxonomy): domain Eukaryota; kingdom Viridiplantae; phylum Streptophyta; class Magnoliopsida; order Lamiales; family Lamiaceae; genus Salvia; species Salvia rosmarinus. The sequence continues at coordinate 30,372,686 of CM072814.1, read as the reverse complement.
TTTGATCGTCCTTACGCTGTGAGTGGACATCAATGTTAAGGTTCGATCTCGTGTCTAACTTCTTTTGTGAGTTAGTTCAAAATCTAGGGGTGTAATACCCGTCTTTTTAAACTACATTTTGCATGGCACGTTTTTGAAAAGGTCAAAAGGTTGACTTTTTGTTTCGGTGATGCGACCGTCACGAAACCTCAGGCGTTGTGAAGAGTGTCTTATGAAGAATTCATAGACACTAAGTATGTAGGTTTTCGACCACCCATGAAGGTTTGGCACTCCGGGGAAGTTATCGAAAAACCGGACTTTTCATTGGTCTTTTAAAAGCATATCTTGTTTATAGTCATTGTGTCCGATATTTTATTTCGTGTCCATGGGTACCAAGTTTGCTAAATTTGGAGTCCGTTTGCAAAGTTGTGTCATTTTGCGTTTTCGAAAAGGGCGCTTGCTTGTGACAGCTTGTGACCCACAATTTTCCTATAAATAGGAGGCTAGGGCCTTCATTTTCAACGTTCATTTCCTTCGTCTCTGTGTTTACGGAAGAGCCGAGCAGCTCCATGTCTGCTGAGAGTCACTGGAGGAGTGGGGATCGGCAGGGAGGCTCGGTGGCAGCGCCATTCTTGGCTACTTGCCGAGCCACCACCCGCCGATCAACCAACCCGGGCAGCCCGTTTTCTGTTTTGTCATTTTCTTGTTTTGATTCCGCCTTTTAGTAGATCGTATAGCATAGAACTCGGGATTCTAAAGGGGACAGGCGGAAATCCACGAGGGCCGACCAATTTAACCATTGCCGCCGCCCATTCTGCCGATTTGGTGGTGTTGGCGCCGATTTGGTGGCGACGGACCACCAGCTCTGGTCCTTTAGGTTTTGAGTTAGGGCTATGCATTCTACTAAAGTACCGATTCCGTTTTACGTTTTTTCGCGTTTACGCATGTCGGGATATTTTCCGTTGCTTGAGTTTTCTAAAGGAAGTACATGCAGGTTATCCATTTTCAACGTCGTTTGTCATTCCATGTTCGTCGTTATGCATATTGCTTATGTTTCCATTTTCATGCATTGATTTTGGATGGTTTATCCACAGATCGAGGATAGGCATCGATTTTGAAACTTCTTGTTGCTAAGATTTGAGTCGACTTGCATGCATGCATATTTTGAAAGTACCCTATTATAGGTCTTGATGCCTGAATATATTTCCCCGCACCGAGTTGTTTTGAAAACCGGAGAGTGCCAAATGTGGGTTCGAGAGTGAAAACCACAATTTTGCTACGATCGTCGTTTGGATCACGTTGTTGCTTTGCTTTGTGGGATGTAACCCCAAAAGTTGTTCCGTCTTGTTACGGTACCTACCGGTCGATCGGTGAAGTCATCGGATCCGTAGATACCTCCCGGTTAACGTTTTCGTCATTCGGGTTGGGTTATATATGCTTATTTTGAGTTATTTACTCGATATTTCAAAATAAAACATATGCGCGTAAAATGTTTTGTGAAATTATTCTTGTTCTCGATCAAGATATGGTCTATCATGGTTGTGCGGATCTCTATTCGGTGGGTTGATCACCATCTTGAGTATTGATCGTGGGGATAGACCCGAACACGTGGTTATGGTTACGAAGGATAGACCAGGAAGTCCCACGGAAATGGTAATGAGGTGGTTATGGTTACGACGGGTTTGACCCACAAGTCCACACGAGTTAGCCATTTGGATACGTTCGGGCGTGGGCCATTGGATATGTTAGGGCGAATGAATGTCATGTGATGGGCTGGCGGGATACGTTCGAGCCGTGGTTCATGGTTCTATAATGGGAGTAATGATAATAACGGATCAGTGTCGAAAAATGAAAAATCTATTTTGCTTACTTAGAAGTGGTTTACGTTTTAAAACCTTCTAAGGTAAGTGCTCTAAACACGACCTCATGATTCTTTTGATTTATGATAAAACCCGGTGAGTCGCTAGTACTCACCCAAACTCTTTTCAAATCTTTTCACGGATGGAGAAGAAATTTGGACGGGCGTACCGAGGGGTGGGCTGGGTTCCTCATGCTATGCTTCAGCGATGTTGTGTTATATCGTACTCACGATATTGATGTATTCTTGTCCCTTATTTGCTTTCGATTGGGAACAAGATTTGTTATGTTATTCTCTGTGAGTCTCGTCACGAGCATCTATGTAGTTGACCGGTCTAGTTGACGGGATGTAATGCTATTTTGCCTTCTTGCATTACTTATAATAAACCAAGATCATGTTTTACGAGGTTATGATATCGATATTATTACATTGGTGGATTGTTTGTGCACCCTCCCGAGGATATGTCCTAGTTATAGAGGAGATCTTGCCCGATTTCATGGTCACATCTTCTTATCATGTATGTTATATGTATCCCCTTCTTCCCGACTTAACCCCACCCTAATCACACCCCGGCATCCGTGCCTTCGCCGAATTGGGCGTGACAACATAATATCGAGCAATGGTTCTTGGCTTTGATCTCTAGCTTTGTTATCCGATATCAAAGCGGTTTGTTTGCTTTATATCATGCGTTCTTGAAATTGAGTGTTTAGAACTTGTTCTTCTAAAGCTTATCAGTCTGACTACCCTCATTTCGCGTCAGGCCGCCTTTTAAAAGGGATGAGGTATGTGTTTATTCTTGATGCTTTATGTGGTTACGTGATGCTTGATGTGATCTTGGTTTCATGTGTTTGGCTGGTAAGAGTTTCGTGATGTAAGCGTGATGTGGATATTGAGGCGATGTGGAAGTGATTGTTGATGGAACAAAGGGCACGTGTGGCTATGATATGAAAATCGTTTATATGATATGATGTGATTAATGTGATCACGTATGGTTGATGTAAGTCTATGTGTTTACATAGCAATATGTTGTTGATTGAAAATCTTGTTTATTTTGATAAACGAGTGTTTGTAAGTGAATCCTGTATTTGCTTACGTGATTATTATGATAAATATCGATAATGATATGGATATGTGTTGAAATGAACATGTGTATGAGACATGATTACCGGATAGTTGGGATGGTAAAGGAAAGCGTGAATATTTGTTGTTGTTTTATGGTGAACTAACATGTAGGTTTATGGATATTTCGTGGCCGGAGACAACGTTGGTTAAGATCCCAGGATGGATGAGCATATCCAGTAAATTCGAGGAATATACCGGAATATTCATGAGCCGTTGGGAGTATTTACAGGAAGATTTGTTGGGTTATGGAGAAAGGTTCGAGGCGGTGGGAAAGTGTCGAATCTGAGGCCTACTATCGGATGACCAGAAAGGCTACCGCGGGATGGCGGCCGTGGGCGAGAAAGCGAGGACATGTGTTGTTCGGGCGAGATCTATCACGAGGCACCTTACCTTGGACTTTCTTGAGTTATTGCTCGAGTATGGAGGCGGTGGATAGACCACCGAGGTATACCATCGAGGAGGATGTGGTTGCAAGACACACCGAGGACCGATCCGGATCGATGATAGGGATGATGTTCAGAAGAGCCATTGGGAGAACAACCATCAATCGAGGCGATCGCGGTCAAGAGATACACGGTCACTACACCTCCATCGGCGATCCTTACCTTCCGGAGGAGGTCCGAACGACTTTGAGGCGGGAACTTCCGGGGCGAGAGAAATTATCCGTCCGGCGGTGGCGGGAAGAAGCCAGAATCAGAATCTTCATGCCACCAAAGCGTATCGGTGGCATCCGTGGAAGGCGACTACGAGGAAGAAGAGGACCGAGATGAGAGCGAGGAGGATAGTGAGGATTCGGAGGACGGTGATCGGATAGCCGATGACTACGATGAGATCGGGCATGTTGAGGAAGGCGGCGCGAGCGAGGACTCGAGCACGGCTTTCACGACACTCGAGCGATCGGGCAGCGACTTGGATGGGATCATACCCACGAGGCTTCTTCCATGCGGGATCGCTTTTACAGGCGGCGGCCAATTCAAGCCACGATAGGAAGGGAAAGAGGATGAGGAGGCGAGAATGGAACCGCTGGGACGAGCGGAGAATAGTGGATGGATATGGAGGGCGATGGGATCTAGGTAGTCGGTGTATGCAGTGTGATCGCAGATCTGCTAGAAGCATGAGCAGGCGGCATCTTTTGTGATGACCGGAGTCGATTCTTTGCTCACATCGACATTTTGGTGACATACCTTGATCTTGTATTTTGACAGTCCTTAATGGACCTTTGAATATTCTCGATACTAACGCATTTGTCTATGACGGGATGTTTATGTTTTGATGCTTATATGTGATATGAGCTATGCCATGATGATATATGATCTATGTGATGTGTGATGATGATGTTATGTGAAATGCATAACGATGATATGTTGAATGAGTTGCATGATTATATGTGATCGTCGTGATATATAGTATATGTGATGATATGTGCTATGGTGATGATATATGTTATGCGATGATACGGTTATCTATGCGGCGTTTCTAATGTTTTAAATGTCGATGCAGAATGCACGGAACAAGGAACCGGAGGAACAATAACGTGGAAGAAGCCCGAGAACTACCTTTGGTTCGGCCGCATGCGATCGAGAGTTTTCGCGAGAATCTCCTACGTTCGATGGTCTCGGCCCGAACCGATCGGCAGAAGCTGGATACGATCCACGAAAGGATCTTGAATACATCGGTGCGAAGAAGCGAGAAAAGCTTGTGCGATCTTTCGACTAACCGATGAGGTGATTTACGGTGGGAATCGTGAGGAGGACCCAACACCGGGACGATGGGCAAGGTATCGTGGGAAGATTTCAAGGAAGAACTCATGGAAAATGCGTGCTGGCGTTTCTGAGCGAGAGAAGGCAACGAGTTACGGAATCTTCGTCGAGGAAGGGCGGTCACGAAATGCGATCGCTCGTTGATAAATGCATCACGTTATGCTACGTGCACGGTAAACCTTGTTTGCCGAGCGAGCGAGTTCGAGAGAGGACTCCGACCGAGATCGAATTTCACTCGTCGATCGGGGAGATCGGCGTATCGCGATCCTTGAACCGGGCATTAAACATTGAGTTAATGTTGCCCGGAAAGAAACGATGCCACCGGACAGCCATCGGCGGAGGAAGAGGTAAGAGAAATGGGATGATCGAGGAAGGCAATCAAGTGTTCAAGGGAACGAGGCGGTCGATGATTCGAGGAATCAAGGCATTCAAGTGAGAGAAAAGCGACCTTGGGGAAGGAATTTCCAACCCATGCGGCAGGGTGTGGAAAAACCTTGGTGCCAGAAATGCCAAAGGAATCATTTCGGCGAGTGCAGGCAAGGTAGCACCGAGTGCTATCGTTGTAAGAAGTCTGGACATTACGCTCGAGATTGTCCATTAGGAGGTCACCCTAGGCGACAAACCAAAGGCCACCGCATGACAAGCGGTGTGCTGCTTGAATCGACGAGCGACTCGAGCTCCGGAAATCTTGCGGTATAATCCATATGGTGATATACCCGTTTTCGCTTTGTTTGATACAAGAGCCTCACATTCTTTCGTTTGAAAATCGCGTGTGAGAGGTTGGGTTTGGTACGAGGAATCATAGAGTACCCAGAAATTAGCATCCCGTCGTGAAGTGCTAAAAGCGAAGAGATTTGCCAAAACCGGGAGGTAGAAATACGTGAGCGAAGGTCCTTGTCAATTTGCATGTCATCGGAATGGAAGATTTCGATGTCATCTTTGGCATGGATTGGTTGGAAAAGCACATAGCAACTATCGTTGTCTCGAGAGAAGTTGCTTTTGAACAGCCGAAGGAGTGGAAGTTTGTTTCCACGGCATAAGGATGGGTGTTTGCGTGCGATGATCTCGACCGAAGGCGGTGAGGATGATCGGGAAGGAAGGCTGTCAAACTTTCTTGGTAAGTTTGACGAGCGCGATAAACAGTATAAGCAGATTTGAAGGAGCGATGGTGTGTGAATATCCGGACGTGTTTCGAGGACTTGCTAGGTTTACCGCTTTGATAGACAAGTGGAATTCACTATTGATCACGGAACCGGGGAGCGGCACGATATCAAAGGCACCATATAGAATGACACCTAAAAATTGCAAGAAGCTGGCCGATTGCAAGGCTGTTGGATCTAGGTTTTATCCGACCTAAGCGTGTCGCCGTGGGGGGCCTTGATTACATTCATCAAGAAGAAGGATGGGTCGATGAGAAGCGATCGTGGTAGCGAGGAGGCAATTCTTGGAAAAGATGCGTTTGAAAGCAAGGCTAGAAGATAGCAAGGGTTTCTGAGCGAAAGACAACGCTACTATTCGAGGAAGGTTATGTGCCACTCAATAGGGAATTGAGGATAAAATCATGAGTGAAGCTCATGAGGCACCGTATCTGACTCGTCGAGGAAGCACCAAAATGTATGAGAGACCTTAAGAGGAACTTTTGGTGGGAAGGGATGAAAAAGGATGTAACCGCGTTTGTGGAGCGTTGTTTGGCTTGTCGACAAGTGAAAGGCTGTACATCAGCGTCCGTCGGGATTGTTGCAACGCTACCAATCGAGCGGAAATGGGATCATATCGGTATGGATTTTGTGGTGAGTTTTCCAAGGTCGTGAGAGGAAACACCGCTATATGGGTTGTCGTCGATGGTGACGAAGTCAGCTCATTTCTTACCGATTCGGATGACGTGCGGGTTAGATAAGCTTGCTCGACTTTACGTCGAGAGAAATAAATGCGGTTACATGGTGTGCCCGTATCGATTCGTCGAGATCGTGACCGAGGTTCACGTCGAGGTTTTGGAGAAGTCTGAGGAAGCCGTGGGGACCAAGCTAAATCTTAATCTGACATTCCATCCTCAAGCGGACGGTCGGTCGGAAAGGGCGATTCGGGTTTTGGAAGACATCTGCGGCGATCGTGGCCGCAGAGGAGGAAGTGGGAAGAGATACTACCTTTGGTAGAGTTTGCCTATAACAACGGTTATCGAGCCACCATAGGAATGGCTCCCTATGAAGCGTTGTATGGAAGGAAGTGTCGATCGCCACTTTATTGGGGCGAAGTGGGCGAGAGGAAGATGTTAGGACAAGAGATGGTTCAGCAGGACGGTCGAGGTTATCGATCGGATCAGCGAAGGATCGAGGAAGCGCGGGCGGCGAAGTCTATGCGGACAAGCGTCGTCACGGATCTTGATTTATGATCGGAGATCGTGTTTTCCTTAAGGTTTCCTCGGCGAGAGGAGTCGTTCGTTTGGGAAGCGAGGTGAGATTACGACCAAGGTTCGTTGGACCTTCGAAGTTCTTGAGAGAATAGGCCCGTTGCCTATAGGTTAGCTTTGCCACCTAGCATCGGAGATGTTCATAGCGTGTTTCACGTTTCTCGGTGAGAAATCGTGTTCGACCAAAACACGTGATCAAGCATGACCAAGTGGTTCTTGCTCGGGATGCGAGTTACGAGGAAGGCCGGTGGCTATCTTGGAGCGAAGTCGAAGAGTTGAGGAACAAGCGATTAGTTGGTGAAAGTGTTGTGGAATCACCTTGCGAGAGGAGGAAGCTACGTGGGAGTTGGAAGACAAGTTCGGGGCTCGGTACCACGAGTTGTTTTCTCCACGTGTTTGAAATTTGGGGCGAAATTTTTCTAAGGAGGAGGATGTAATACCGAGTCTTTTAAGCACATTTTGCATGGCATGTTTTTTCGAGAAAAGGTCAAAAGGTTGACTTTTGTTTGGTGATGCGACCGCCACGAAACCTCGGGCGTTGTGAAGAGTGTCTTATAATGATTCATAGACACTAAGTATCTGAGTTTCGACCACCCATGAAGGTTTGGCAAGCAGGGGAAGTTATGAAAAACCGGACTTTTCATTGGTCCTTTAAAAGCATATCTTGTTTATAGTCATTGTGTCAGGTATTTTATTTCGTGTCCATGGGTACCAAGTTTGCTAAATTTGGAGTCCGTTTGCAAAGTTGCGTCGCTTTTGCGTTTTAGAAAAAGACGCTGCATGGCATTGCTGTGACCCACGAATTTTCCTATAAATAGGAGGCTGGGGCCTTCATTTTCAGCGTTCATTTCCTTCATCTCTGTGTTTACGGAAGAGCCGAGCAGCTCAGTGCAGCTGCGGAGAGCTGGAGGAGTGGGGATCGAGCGGGAGGCTCACGGCGGCGCCATTCTTGTTCTTGCCGAGCCATACCGCCGATCAACCACCCACGGGCAGCCCAGTTTTCTATTTTGTACTTTTCTTGTTTTGATTCCGCCTTTTAGTAGATCGTATAGCATAGAACTCGGGATTCTAAAGGGACAGGCGGAAAACGACCGGAGGCCGACCATTTGGCCATTGCCGCGCCGCCATTGCCGCCGATTTGGTGGCTGTTGACGCCGATTTGGTGGCCGACGGACCACTTTTGCTCACGGGTCCTTTAGGTTTTGTGTTCAAGGCTATCATTCTACTAAAGTACCGATTCCGTTTTACGTTTTCGCGTTTACGTATCGGGATATTTTCCGTTGCTTGAGTTTTCTAAAGGAAGATTTGTTGGGTTATGGAGAAAGGTTCGAGAGCGGTGGGAAAGTGTCGAATCACGAGGCCTACTATCGGATGACCGAAAGGCTACCGCGGGATGGCGGTAGTGGGCGAAAGCGAGGACATGTGTTGTTCGAGCGGGATCTATCACGAGGCACCTTACCTTGGACTTTCGGAGTTCGTTGCTCGAGTATGGAGGCGGTGGACGACGGACCGAGGTATACCATCCCGAGGAGGATGTGGTTGCGAGACAGTCGAGGACCGATCGAGATCGATGATAGGGATGATGTTCCAGAAGAGCCGTTGGGAGAACAACCATCAATCGAGCGATCGCCGGTCTGCACGAGATACACGATCCTACACCTCCATCGACGATCCTTACCTTCCGGAGGTCCGAACGACTTGGGTGTTATCATAACATATTGAAAGTGTAGAATCATAATATAGTGTTGTAGGAATTTATTGGATTTGTTAAAAAATTATTGGACCTAAGTCCAAATTTTCAAAAGTGACTTAGGAAGATTAAATTCAATAGTTCACAATAAATAAAAATTATGTTATAGTAAGGATGCTTATTGATGAATACGTGTTATGTGATTTTATTGGAATTTTTGGAAATTATTTGCTTAGTTTAATTAGGGTTTTCAAAAACTATAGGTTATAAGTATTAATGTTATAAATTTATTTTATGAGAGATAATTGCATAAAATGATCCAAAATGATGTTTTAGACATATTATGATTTTATGGGAATTTTTAGAACAAGAATTGCATATAAAAATAATAGAATTACATAAAAGGAATTAAAAAGTCAAAATGTTGACTTTAGTCAAAATTGTTGACTAAATGTTGACCAAGTCAAAATTGTTGACTAAAAACGTTGACCAAGGTCAAAGGGCACGAAATTCGATAAAACACGATCTATGTGACGTAGTACGTTTAGTAACAATGTGACTTACGTTACGTAAGTACATTAAAACGTACATTATATGCTAAAGAGATGGAATATCTCTTATATGTTGAATAATTCATAATCGACATCATTTTGATTAGGAAGCGTCGATATAAGTCCGACGTTAGCCTTATTTAATGCATAGGGCGTTATAGGCGATGTTCGTCTCTATCGAAAGGTATAGCGATGTACTAAACCTCGTTTCTCACATTGGAAGGGTCCCGCTCGGAGGAGAAAGAAGGCGATAATTAATTACTAGTGGCGTAGGAACTTTAAGTTCCAGGTGGGCTTTCTTACCAAAACCCTTTATGAGCTTTCTTGGAAAATGATTTTTACAAAAGTATACTTTCTTGTTTTTACGCAAATGATAAAGTACGATATTATGCGCGAAAATATTTTATATTTTGTATATGTCCATTCGGGTTGCACAGGCTTGACAGGAAAAATATTACAATTCGGATCCTAATTTGGAGGTGAAGAATCTGGCTTAGGGTTGTGTACACTTGACACACGAATCGCGGTTACGATCGGTTGTTTGACCTACGAATCGCGGTTGCGATCGATCGTGCGTCCGGGTGAAGGAGGCCTCACTCCGTGGCGTTAATCCATATGCCGACTTGGAATATACTTTGTGATGTGAAAATGCAGCGAGCGATGTTTTGTAAGTAATGAAAATGTATTTAGTAAGCACAAGGCCTTTTAAACAAAACCTTGTCTAACTACTGTGAAGTAAGCGTCTGATATTAGTAAAGTAAAATGTTTTCGCAATGTGTCCACCGAGTGCAAATTTTGTACTCGACCACGCATGTTGTTTTAAATGTGCGGGTTGAGGAGGTGATGGAGCAGGCGGAGTTAGCGGAGTTCTTTGTCGACTTGAGTATGGAATATCTTTTGGTTCGCCTTGAGAATGCATCTTCATATGCATGTCTCACACGTTTATTCATTGCCAAAACTCTTGAGATACGGTATATTACATTTACGTGTTAAAGCTTTGTAAAAGGCTGCACATTACAATGAAACCATGGAACCATATTTTATATATATAAGCTATTTTGATTCATCATGATTCTCGTATCTGTTTGAAACATCTATATTTCTTCATTGATGAAATGAGTTGAAACCCTTATTCTTTCATATCCACTTAAGCAGAACCCCAAGTCACGGTCCGGTAAGGATAAGCCGAGCCGCTGTGACAAATTATTTTCAATGGCTTGTATTATATATCTATGATCTTGTATGATATATATATTGTATTAAGGAGTGTAAAAAATTAAATCACCCTTGGATCACACACGTCATGCAGCCACACCCCAACATACATGATTATACCTTTTCAATTGCCCGATGCATGGTACATTGGATTTGTATCTTGAAAGCAGTTTGGTTGAGCTTGTATACAATGTTTCTGTTACCACTATTACAATCTCTATCTGAATTGAATTCTTGATTGCATATATACGTGTCCCCTTATCTCATATATAAGTTAGATCATCGGTGTGTGAAGATCACGAAGTCGTATGATTGGTCGAGCAATGAGATATAAAAGTTTCACGGTGAGACAACTTGAGGACGAGTTGTCGGTATAAATTCGATATAGATAAGTGACTTGACTTAGTTGCTTGTCTATCTTTGGTATGTCTACGGCGTATTGAAGGATCACGATGAGATGTGTTCTTCTATCGTGACCGTCGTGAAGAACCAAGATCTCGGTGACTTACGATGATCTAAACCTCGATAAGGTATTAGGTGAGTATGAGTTCTTGACCATCACTTTGACTTGTTATGGGTGAGGGTTATATGTTCTAACCAAGATTCTCGCGTCTTGGGTGATGGCGATCTTGTATGTCACGCTAGTTATCATGTCGAGTCACCGTATCCGTTTGGGATGATGGCGTCCCTTAGGAGCTCAAAGGTTTATTGTACTAAACCCTGCAGGTTGAGTTAGCTCAAGTACAATAATAAGGTTGAGTGGTGCTTGCTTAAGGAATTAAAGATATTAATTATTTTAAGCGATCGATTGCTATAAATAATTAATGGACGTTCGATATCTTAAATACGAGGATTCGTAATGTCTAAGTGCAAGCCCGACTCAACCCGGTAATAAAGGGGTAAGTCGACATTTATTCTCTAGTGGCATGAATAAATGTTTATAAATTAATTTATGTTACAAGGTGAACATAAGATAATTAATTTATTTGAGGCCCGTCTTTATTCCTTGCATTTGATCCTAAAGGTGGCCCATCCAGGCCGTAAGCTCTTGGAAATCGGTGCCCTATGGCTCACTATGGCAAGATTTTATTCTCTTTATCCCTGAGGATATAATTATATTTATGGGATATGCATAGATCGCTTTCCTTATGGGATTATGGTAATCATTATAAATATAAGGTAAGAGATAAAGTCAGGTTAATGTTCATTAATCCTCATAGAATTTTCGTCCATCTCAAGAAATTGAGAGAGAATTTGAGAATTCCATAGAGCATTGGGTGATTTTCGAAGCATTCTCCATAGATCGTCCTCACTCGGCGTTGGAGATTGGGCGGCCGGGATCTGATCCGGAAGGTCAAAGCACGAGTCCGTTGGATTCGATCCGTTCGTCTGTTCGATGACCTCTAGGATCAAAGGTAAACACGAGAAAACCCTACGTGTTGCAATTAATTATATAGCGCATGCTAGGTATATAATCAATGTATGGTGAATTAAATATCGAAGATAGATCCACGGGGCGAGGGCTAAACTAGGTTTTCCCTGATTGGTATCGAGCACAGGATCGAGAATCTTGGCTCTGTTGGATTAATTCACGTTTGATTATTAGAGTGCGTTTAATTAATTGTGGATCTATCGTTCATCGTGGCTCGTTTTTGTTTTGTTGGGTTTTGTTTTCACCACGAGAAAATCCGTGGTTAGATTAGATTTATTTTACGTAAATCTTATCTTTAAAAAGAACGAGACGAAAGCACGAAGAGCGAGGCGATGGGGAAAAGCAGTCTCGCGGTGTCCCTGGGCGGTTTCTCGTGGCGAGCCTCGCGGTCGCGAGGCGATCGCGAGGCGCGGCGGCGGGCAGCGTTCGGCGAGATCCTGGCGCTATGCGGCTTCGCGATCGCGGGGCGACCGCAAGGCGGCGGCGGTCGAGCTAGCGGCGGCGGCAGGCGCGTTGGCGCGTGAGACACCGGCGCCGCCCAAGCGATTCGCGGTCGCAATTTCGGCGCTGGCGGCAGCGTCTCTTGGCGGGCGTTCGGCGCTCGAGGGAGGCCAACGCAGCGTGCTCGTCGGTCGCGGTCGCCATAGCGACCTCGGAAGCCCGCGAAAACAGCAGGCGGCGCGAGTAGCGGTGGCGCACGGCCGGGCTTTGCCCTAGCTGACCCAGCCTGCAGTTAGGTCGACCGGCCCGGACCATTTTCAGCCCGACCTAGATTTTCGGTCCGTGCCCGTACGCGAGGCCCATTGTTGAATCGGTCCGTGCGCGTGCACGCGAGGCCCGTTCGAGTTTAATGCATGCTTTGCAATTCTATGTAATAGATTAGGCAAGAAAGTGCAAGTTCCACGAGTGGGCCACGATGAGCGTTTTATTTTATTTTATCGTTCATTGCGTATGGTGGATGTTTAAATTATGCGATAGCATGCTATGTATGTTTAAATTCGTTGACAAACCTTTAAGTGTTTCACGTAATTAGATGCGCATAGTAAGCATGCTAGGTTTATCGCGTTTATCAAGCATATTTTAGAATTACTGCAGTATGTTTTATGTTGAGTTCTATAGAAATGCTGCTAGGATTACGTGATGCATGGACAAACCTTTTGAATAAAAAGACTAAGCAAGTAACCGACAAATTAATTTTTGAATTAAAATGTCAAGACCTCCACCTTTTTATCTCTAAACAAAGTGAGGCCTTGTGAGTGGCGATCACACGCGTGGCTTGCTTGCTTGTTTATCATAAGTTTGTTAGATGAGATTTCTAAATAAATTTTTTAAATCTATTGAAAGTGGGAGTTTCATGTAGCGATCACACGCGTGGCTTACATGTGCGATTTTATAAGTTCTCTAGAGATAGATATAAAATGAGATAACAAAAAATTTGAATTGGGCGTTATGGTCCTAGTGGTATGCTAATTCTAAAATTAGTTTTCTCTTGTTAAAAATGTGGTCATTGCTTAGACATCACCTCAAGTACAACTTCCATGAGTCCTTCTTGCGATAGTGATGTGGTCTAGTAAGGTCAATCGTTAATTTCATTTTCATAAGGATAAGTTGACATGGATTGAAATTAAGCGACTAAAGGTATATTTTAGTGCGGGTGAGGGGTTCATGTGTAAGCGATCCACACGCGTGGCTTGCATGTGGGATTCCTTGGGCGATTGGAGGTTTCAATTAATATTGTTTTATCAAAGGTTACAATATTATTATTCTGAATTATATGCGATCGTATGCTTATGTGTTTACATTATCGTTTGAGATATGTCTCTTACGTCGATAATCAATATGCTCGCACAAAATCCGTTATCAGGTCCGAATTTTATCGAGTGGAAGCGAAACTTGGAATATGTTCTTATCATTGAAGAACACATGTTTGTTCTCACTACTCCTAAACCCGATGCCCTTCTTGACGAGTCGACTAATGAGCGGCCGAGTCAGCGAGACTTTGGAATAAGTCAAACAATATGGCTAAATCTTATATGATGACTACTATGTCCAAAGGCTTGCATTGCGACATCGATCGATGGTGAGCCGACGATATTTGGTCAAGTCTCGAGAGTAAGTTTGGGCGATCGGATCGGACGATCGCTTCCACACAATGAGAGAAATCTTGGCGTGTAAGATGGAAGAAGGAAGTTCGGTCCATGAACATGTCTCCCACATTACTCGTCTCATGGATAGTCTTGATACGTTGGGAGGAGGTATTGACGGTGAAGCAAGGTCGATATCATCCTCAATACTTGCCCAAGTCTTTTGAGAACTTTGCGTAAATCGATCATGAGCAAGGCCGAGTTTACTCTTAGTCGGTTGCTTAATGATCTAGGTAGCTGCTGAAGGAGTTATGGAAAAGAGCACATGCTCTTGCTTAGCACATCTAAGGGCCCAAATTTTCGTTGCAAAATGGGAAAAGAAAAGGGCACCAAAGGTGGTAGAGGCAAGGGAAATAGTGGGAGTAATGGGAGCAAGAACATGGCTGCCACCGGAGGCTTGAAGAAGGAGGAGAAGGCAAGTGCTTCAAGTGCAGCAAGCCCGGGCATTGGAGGCTAAGTGCCCTATGCTCAGAGGCTCGAGTCGCCGTTTGCTTTAATGTGAAACATGTTTAGCTACTTGTTCTACCTATTCTTGGGTAGTAGACACGGTGCTTGTTGATCATGTTTGTTACACCTTGCGCGGGTTCCTACGGACAAGGAGCTAGCTAATGGCGAGATAACGATCTCCATGGGCAGCGAAAGTCGAGCAGATTGCGATTGGAGATGTTTCTTTGTGTTTTGGGACAACAGTTTTAGTTTTGAAAGATGTTTTATATGTGCGGATTTTCGGTGGAACCTTGTTTCGTTTGAAACTATTATCTCATGGATATTACATTATTTTGATAGTGGTGTTTCTATCATAAGAAATAGCGAAGTTATACGTGTTGGCACTTTATATAATTAGCTTTATACTATTTACATGAAACATAATACCTATAACTATGTTGCATCTTCTACAAACCCTAAAAGAAAGTTTTCTTATGAAGATGACACCACTTTTCTCTGGCATCTTAGATTAGGTCACATCAATCTAAATAGGATCAAAGGCTGGCTAAGAATGGGCGTTGGGTAATCTCACGGTTACTCGTTCCCGATCTGCGAATCTGTATAGAAGGTAAGATGTCGACGGACCCTTCAAAGCGAAGGGTTATAGAGCCAAAGAAATGTTGGAGTTAGTCCATTCTCACTGTATGGACCGATGTTCACACAAGCTCGTGGAAGATGCAGTATTTTGTCACTTTCATTGTGATTACTCGAGGTGCGGATACGTATACCTTCGCCATAAGTCCGAATGCTTTGAGAAATTCAAAGAGTTTAAGGCGGGTGGAGGCGAAGCTAGGTAAGAGTATCAAGTCCTGTGATCCGATCGCGATGGCGAATACCTCGATAACGAGTTTATGGACTATCTAGTAAAGTGTGGGATTACGTCCCAGCAAGCCTTCACCGGGCACACCACGGCAAAATGGTGTGTCGGGCGAAAAAATAGGACTCTTTTGAAATGGTTAGATCTATGATGAGTTATGCTACATTGCCTATTTAGATTACGGGGTATGCCTTAGAAAAGCGGCATACTTGCTAAATCTAGTACCATCCAAGTCGATCGAAAAGACCCTTTCGAGTTGTGGTTTGGCGCAAGCCGGTTTAAACCACATAAGGATATGGGGCGATCTAGCACACGTCTTTGAACAAGAAGGCGACAAGTTGGAGGCTAGATCCGACGCGAAAGGCTGTTTATTGGCTATCCTAGAGGAGCGAAGGTGGTTTATTCTATAGTCTAAGGATCGGAAAGGTCATTATTAGCACTAATGCTCGATTCTTAGAAGAGGACTATATGAAAATCATAAATCCAAAGTTGAAATCATTCTTCAAGAATTAGAAGATGATCGTATTCCACCACCGATTAGGCGAAAGTGCGAGATGTCGAGTCAGTGGGAGGGATCGACACGGATACTTCAAGAAATTGAAGTCGGTCGAGTTCCTTTGGAGATACCGACCGCGTGCTGAGTGGTACCTACCCGACAAGTTGTGCAAGATAGAGAACCACAAGTTTACGCACCACCGTTGCCATAGTGCTGTGGAACCTCGTCGTAGTGGGGGGGGTTGTTCGTCGACCCGAGCGATTTATATTCGTGGGACAATCTTGGGATATAGTCCGGAAGCGAACGTCGCAATAATCGACCCATGGACATACTGAGGAGGCGTCTGAGACATTGATGCAAGATCATGGCACACCGCTATGGACTTAGAAATAGAGTCCATACTTGCTATGGATGTATATGAAAAGACACCTCTACCGGATGGCAAGGAAGCCGTAGGTAGTAAGTGGATATCTGAGGAAGAGATTCGATGGAGAGGTTTGACTTTTAAAGCCGAGCTTGTGGCGAAAGGGTGCACTTTCAGTTGAGGGCATCGATTTCGATGAGACCTTTTCGCACATGCAATGCTCAAGTCCATCGAAATTCTTACGGCCATAGCAGCCCACTTGAACCTAAAGGTTTGGCAAATGGATGTTAAAACCGCTTTTCTAAGCGGTTACCTTGAGGAAGTAGAGACATCTATGTCACGCACAACCGAAGGTTATGTGGTAAAGGGTGAAGAGCATCTAGTATGGAAGCTTAAGAAGTCCATTTATGGACTTAGCGAACCTCGATCATGGAACTTACGCTTTGGCGGTGGTAAAGTCTATGGATTTACCAGTTGCCTAGCGAGAGTTGTGTGTATCGGTTAGATGTTAACGGTGATGTGATATTTCTTGCACTTTATGTAGATGACATTCTTCTAGTTGGCAACAACGTGAAGGCATTGTCGGGGCGTAAAGAGTTGGTTATCCGATCGGTTTCAAATGAAAGACTTAGGAGATCTGGCGTACATTCTTGGGATCGAGGTTTCAGAGATCGCGAGAAGAAAATGTTGAGCTTATCTGAGTCTTACATTAATCTTGTGATTACTCGTTTAGTATGCGGGCGCGAGAAAGGATTGCTACCTTCGGACATGGCGTTCCTTTATCTAAGACACGGTCACCTATGGCGCAAAGGAGATAGAGGAAATGAGACAAGTTCCTTACGCCCGCGTGGGAAGTCTCATGTCTGCAATGCTATGCACTGCGAGCCCGATATACGCTATGCGGTAGGCATAGTAGCTGAATATCGATCTAACCTGGACAAGCTCATTGGATTGCCGATAAAGCATATACTCAAGTACGAAAGGACTCGAGATTATAGGCTAGTTTACCATGCGATTGTCTAATGCCTTTGGGTTATCTGAGACTCGGTTTCAAGTGACCGTGATGAAAAAAGTCGACCTGGGCTATGTGTTTACCTTGGGAGATGGGCCGTATCTGGCGGGTGCAAAGCGGCGATGCGTGCGGACTCTACCATGGAAGCCGAATATGTAGCAGCCGGAGGCTTCTAAGGAGGCTGTATGGTTCAAGAACTACCTCATGGATCTAGGTGTGGTACTGGTTTGCCTAAGAGTATCATAGTTTCTTGTGATAACTTTCGGTGCGATGCAAACTCGAAGGAACCACGGACCCTAAGCGACCAAACACATAGAGAAAGTACCATGTCATACGAGAAATCGTTAGACGCGGTGGCGTGCTGATTGAAAAGATTGATCTGACGAAAAATCTAGCGGATCCATTCACAAAGAGCACGCCGCAAAAAGTCTCTGAAGTGCGTTCGAGGACTTGGATTGCGCTTGATGGCACCCACTTAGAAAGGAAACTTTTGTATAAGTGGGAGAAGCAAAGTGATGGTTGTTTGTAATAGCTAGTAGAAAGACACATTGTATACTAAAGTTTGCTTTAGTATAAGTGGGAGATTGTTGGATTGTATCTTGGCGGTTTGGTTGAGCTTGTATACAATGTTTCTGTTACCACTATTACAATCTCCTATCTGAATTGAATTCTTGATTGCATATATCGTGTCCCTTATCTCATATAAGTTAGATCATACGATTGTGTGAAGATCACGAAGTGCGTATGATTGGTCAAGCTTAATGAGATATAAAAGTTTCCTGGTGAGACAACTTGAGGGCGAGTTGTGGGTATAGAGCTGCGATATAGATAAAAGTGACTTGACTTGGTTGCTTGTCTATCTTGTGCGTCTCGGCGTATTGAAGGATCACGATGAGATGTGTTCTTTTATCGACCGTCGTGAAGAACCAAGATCTCGGTGACTTACGATGATCTAAACCTCGATAAGGTATTAGGTGAGTATGAGTTCTTGACCATCACTTTGACTTGTTATGGGTGAGGGTTATATGTTCTAACCAGATTCTCCGCGTCTTGGGTGATGGCAATCTTGTATGTCACGCTGGTTATCATGTCAGTCATAGTATCCGTTTAGGATGATGGCGATCCCATAAGGAGCTCAAAGGTTTATTGTACTAAACCACGAGGTTGAGTTAGCTCAGTACAATAATAAGGTTGAGTGGTCTTTTAAGGAATTAAAGATATTAATTATTTTAGCGGTCAGTTGCTATAAATAATTAATGGACGTTCGATATCTTAAATCGAGGATTCGTAATGTCTAAGTCAAGCCCGACTCAACTTGGTAATAAAGGGTAAGTCGACATTTATTCTCTAGTGGCATGAATAAATGTTTATAAATTAATTTATGTTAAGATGAACATAAGATAATTAATTTATTTGAGGCCATCTTTATTCCTTGCATTTGATCCCTGGTCTGGCCCGTCCGGGCCGTAAGCTCTTGGAAATCGGTGCCCTATAGCTCACTATGGCGAGATTTTATTCTCTTTATCCTCTGAGGATATAATTATATTTATGGGATATGCATAGATCCTTTCCTTATGGGATTATGGTAATGCATTATAAATATAAGGTAAGAGATAAAGTCTAGGTTAATGTTCATTAATCCTCATAGAATTTTAGTCCATCTCACGAAATTGAGAGAGAATTTTGAGAATTCCATAGAGCATTGGGTGATTTTCGAGCATTCTCCATAGATCGTCCTCGCTCGGCGTTGGAGATTGGGCAGTAGGGATCTGATCCGGAAGGTCAAAGCTGCGAGTCCGTTCCGTTCGATCCGTTAGTCTGTTCGGTGACCTCTACGGATCGAAGGTAAACACGGTAAACCCTACGTGTTGCAATTAATTATATAGGCGCATCTAGGTATATAATCGATGTATGGTGAATTAAATATCGAGATAGATCCCAAGGCGAGGCTAAACTAGGTTTTCCTACATGGACACCTTTTTAGCCTAGCATATAGGGTGTGCAAGTAATGAACGAACGAAAAAGCGGCCGAACAGATCGGTTTGATCCGGTTCGATCGATTTTTTGATATCGGTCATCGGTTCGGTTTATAATTTTTGCGAAGTCGGTTTTCGGTTCGGTTATCGGTTAGAATTTTTGGTTGATCGGTAAGAACCGAACAAACTATATATATATATATTTAACATTAATATATATAATTAAAATTACGAAATGAAATTGAAACCTAATCTAATGTATCCCTCCTCGGCCGTCCCTCTCGTCACTCCCGATCTCGCGTTCGCATACTCAACTAAACTGGGGCTCAGAAGTCGCCGTCAGGCATCCACCGCCTCGCCATCGCTCCGGTCGTGATGGTCTCATTCACTCACTCATTGTATGTCTCCCTACCTCCTCACGGTTTCCTCCGTGATTAGTCGACCTCTTCACCGTTTCCTCCATCAGCGTAGCGGGGATCGTCGTCACTCGTCGTCGGGATCGCCGTCCATGCGCCTCCTCAGCTTCCGCTTTCCCAGCGTATTTCTCTTGTTGATTAGAGGTGGACATCGTCAATAATCTTTGATTTCTTCATGTTTCAAGTCACTGCTTACATTAGCTACATTCCCATTTTGAAAGAACCACGGAGCCCATTCGAGATGAAGATCGGTCTCTATTAGCTACGTTCTGTTCAGTGGAGAGTGAATGTCTTGGATTTTACGCACGATAATGTAGTCATTCGGTAGCATCGGTGGCATAAATAAATCAAACCAATTAAGTCTTATTTTTGTTTTAAATAGCATTGGAGATAGAGGATTAGGAAGATAGCCCTTTTATTCTTGGTTTGCATTTGGGTCGGTTTTTATGATGTTTATTACCTTGAATAAATAAGGCTGGTGACCATGAGTGGATTTAACTTGGGTGAAACATAAGCATGCCTATTTTGATTTATTGCCATTAGTTTATCAAAGCATGTTCATCTCACTAGTTTATACATAACTAAGCAAAGTTTAAGTCGAAAGCGTCTGCGGGATTTAAAATTGAGGTGCATTTCTAGATGCTAGCATCGAGATGATAATCGAAGGACCACCAATAATCCCGATAGCATATCATCACCATCCCACTCCCGAGGCTGCCAATTTTTTATTATTTTGTGAGAGAGAGAGAGGGCCAGAGGAGAGAGATATAGGAGAGGATCATTGCATTCTTCTCCCGTTTCATACTCACGCTCGCGTGAACTCTCATCGCCCTCAAAACACTCTCTCCTCTCCTTTCTTGACCGAGAACAGAGACACTCCTCATAAGTTTTGAAAATTCTTCTTCTTCTTCTTAACTTCTCCCCAAACCTTAATACCATACCTTGTTCTTGTGAATATATTCTAGTTCAAAGGTAAACCAAGGACCATAGCTTCGATTTTCATCTCCTTTGTTATAAAATTTTCGAGCATGTTCTATATATGTATATATGTGTTGAATGTTCTTATGGCTGAGATATTATGTACATATGTGTTCTTGATGATTTTATTTGTAAAAATATGAGGTGGCATGCTAGAATAAACATATGATGTTGTATATTAAATTTTTGAATGGATCTAGCTTGTCTATGGAATTTTCGAACCATAGGATACATTGATATAATTTTCGAAAACTTTATAAAATGATTTTGTAATGACCGATTGTTGCCTATTTATTTTAGTAATGAATTATTGATCTATGATATGTTTTAAACCTATGGTATATTAATTAAAATTTTTGGAAAACCCTAGCTATATTTATTAAAAATACCGTGAGCTATTTGATGTATACCTTGGTGTATAATTTTTATTTCAAGCATCTAATGACATATTAATGCTTTAGAACCTTGTTTATATGTTCTATGATTTATTTAGAATTTTTGAAAACCATATGCTTGATTTTTGAATATTACCGTGAGCTTATAAATGTGTATGTTGGTGTATGATTTTTATTTTGATCATGCCAATGGTGTATTAATGCATTAGTATATTGATTATGTATTGTATGATTTTGTTGGAATTTTTGGAGATCAAATGCTATATTAAATCAAATAAACCGTGAGCTACAATGCTCTTAAAGGTGATGATTTAATTAGTTTTGATAAATATTATGATGTTATATTAGTATACTATAGTGTATAAACATAGTGTATAATCGTTAGAATTTTTGGAAATCAAATGCCCATTGAATTTCAAAAAAAACCGTGAACTTCAAAGCTCTTGGTGATGATTGATTGGTTTGATGATGAATGATATTATATTATTGTACTATAGTATATAATCATAATATATAATTGTTGGAACTTTTGAAAACCAAAAACCAAATATAATCAAAAAAGCCGAGAGCTTATATGCTCATATGGTGATGATTTCAATTGGTTTGGTTAAATGTTATGATGTTACAATGTTATAATATAATGTTGGATCATGTTAGAATTTAATTAGGGAATTATTTGATAATTGTTTGGTATTATTTCGAAATTACCGTGAATATTGTTGGTTTATTCATGAATGAATGGTTATGATGGACTATAGGTTATATTTGTGATATATATTAATATTGGGACATTATACTAAGTGTATATCAATTTTGGGAATTTTTGGGCAATTATTCCCTAATTTTTCGAAAATACCGAAGCTTATATGTATAAATATATGTTAATAAATGACAAACAATATCATGTGAATGATATAAATTCATATTCTGGACCATAGTGTATAATAATACACTATATTAATTTAGAAAATTTTTGAAAGTCATTTGGTAATTTTTAACTAATTACCGAGAATTTTCGATAATTATAAGGGTTTTTAAATCCTTTTTAATTCAGTTTATTAATAAAATATATGTCTAATAATTATTTTAGACATATTTGAATTTTATAAAATTTTATAAACATAGATTACTATGTTTGAGACAAACGTTTAGTTAATAACGTTTTTAAATCGAAAATATACGTTTTATTATTAAAAGGATTAATAATTGCGAAAATTATTTATAAGTCCTTTGATTTACGTGATAAATCGAGAAATAGGACTTTACGATTTTTAATCGATCGAAATTCGATTTATAAAATAAAATGGTACGAAATTACTATTTGAAAGTCGAAATTGTTGACTTTGTTGACCGATGTTGACCGTTGACTTTTAAAGTCAAGCGTGCGATTATCGTTCGATAAATCGCGCGTCTGGCGTAAGATGTACTAATTGAGTATGATACCTCATTAGTATGAAAAGATTTCACAAATGAAATTCTTATATCGAAAGCGTGCTTATCTGTTAGCGTTTAAGCAGGAAGGTTAAGCGCAATAGTTGAGCGTATCTCGAGGCGAGAACGAGTTCGATTGAATTACGTATTTGAAAGCGTATTGAATTCATCGAGAATTCGGTTTACATCGATATAAAATATCGAATTTGTCTTGAACTTTGCGAGTGCCGATAAGCGTGACGACGTACTAAAATATCACTTTTGCGTAAAGGTGTGGGCCTTGAGCGAGGCGATTGGGCGACGACAAGCAAACAAACACAGGACTCGGTTCTGACGAATTATAGTCGGTGGGCTCTCTTTTCAAACAACGGTGACTTTGCTACTCTTTACAAATGAATTCATTCTGACACTATTCATTGTTTATCAGCTGTTTACAATATTACACCGAAAATATTACATTTTGTGTGAATCTATCGGCGTGAAGGTTGGAACTATATGTTATGAATTTTGTTGGGTCGCATGACCTTCTTATGGAATTAATATCGGGTCTGAACGGAAGTTAATGCACAGCTAGGATTGGCGTGAAGGTTGGAACTATATGATTGTTAACGTGTACACTTGAGCGGGATTTGTGTCTTTGTGTGGGCCACGGCCGGTTCGGCGTCGTTGAGGAGGCCTCACTCACGGCGTTTGAACATTGATGCACGTGACGTTATGATGAATTATGATATCGGGATATGGATCACACACGCGAAAATGCTCGGCGGCGATGTTCTGACGAAAATGTTTTAGTAAGCACAAGGCATTTCAACTAAAACCCCTGTGACTTACCTTGATATTGGCAGCGTAATTCAAATATTATCAAATATTTTCGGCATGAGTCCACTGAGTGCAATATTTGTACTTAGCCCTGCATATTTGTTTTTAAATGTGCAGGTTGAGCTCTGATGGTGATGATGGAGGATGTGTTGAGGAGTCTAGTGTCCTTGACTGTTTTTATTTGGAATTTGGTTTTCGCCTTGAATACATATCATCACATATGTATTCACACACTTTCCGCTGCTAAACTCTGAACTTTTTACATTATGCTTACTGTTATAAACTATTGAAGTCCATCAGATCATGGTAAGACTTTGGGTCTGATGGCATAAACCTTTTGAATCATTGGGATATTATCTTATTGAACACATCGAGCATCTAGTTATAATCGATGTGTACCTTTATCTTAGTCGGTTTGTCTATAATACTATTCTAGTATTAGTCACCCTCTAGTCAGGGCTATCAGGGTGGGGCGTGACAGTGGTATCGAGCACCTTGCTCTTTGAAAACCAAATTCTTTAAATTCTAAGTCTAGATCAGTCCTTTGGACTTCTAGTAACCTCTTGACTCCTCGACACTCCATCACATCGAGCTCAATAGGGAAAAGGTGGCGATTTCTTTCTCAAACTCATGAAATGAAAAACTTTTGATTGATGACTGAGTTGGAAGAACTTTTGAAAGAAATTGGAAAGGGTTATCCTTGGGGGAAAGGATATGATATTATGAGGTTGATGATGAAATGAAAGTTGAGCGAAAATTTTCCAAATACTTTGAGTTGAATTGATGCAAGTACTCACGTATTGGGATGAAAGTACATGGTGGTACTAGTTGAATGATCAACATGGATGGGATGAATTCATTTTTGATATACATGTATGAGTTGACTATGATTGTCATCTTGAAACTTTACTTTGAATTCTCAAATGAGACCTTTGTTTCCAAACTTGAAACTTGTTTTCAATGAGCGATATGTTATCACTGAGGAGAACTAGACTCTAAGGAGCATGCTCACGTATCGTGAAAGAACATAGAAGTATGAACTTCTTTTTCCTTACGAGAACAAAGAGCGTTGGGAAGAGCGAAAGTGGCGATAGCCTCGAGCTCGAGCGGCGAAGGCGGCGAGAAGGATGAGCGAGGGCGACCTCGACCTTGAAGATGAGCAGCGTCGACATTTCATCACCACTTGACATGGTGAGCATCGAAGCGAATCATGATGTGGACCTCAATTACGGCTTCAGAATGTTCAGCCTCAACATGGGGCGTGGATAAGGTGGCCGTATTCGTCGGTATGCCTCGGTTTTGGCACGACCGCGCAAATTTCCTGCACTGCGCAGTAAATTTGTTTTGTATAGTTCTCTTTCGTTAGGACTCCGATTTACGCATGGTTTTCACCTGCATACTCCTAACGCACTGATCTTCATTTGTTATGAAGAACAGAATCCCTAATTCTGTCTCCAGAATACGCTAGAGTCAGTTGAATGTTAGTTCAAGTGTTTGGTATAAGACAAGAATCTCATAGCATAGCCTATATATTAAGGCATTATTAGATTATATGTGTACGTTGGGTAAGACTAAGAAGGTAAGTTGTGATATGTGTTGTACCTTATGATGTTGCTTACCTTATAGATTGTTTAGTTTCAACCTAGTGCTTCTCGTTGTACTTAAGTTATCCTTTCTGCTTTTGAGATGACGATAGTTGACTTATGTTAGTTTTGATCGTGACAGATGGAGGGGATGAGATATATCGCTCGGAGGAGGATTGGACCACACCGACCCAGGAGGTGATGAGTATTTATCGCTCCGGTGGATGTCTTGTTGGAGAGGATTTGGGCGAGTTTACGGCGTATTACCTCCGCCTTTGGAGGCAGCTCGAGCCCGTGGTGCTCTTGACTATGATGGCATCGGGCGTCTCTAGCCATACTCCCTTGTGATTGGGAGGACTATGCGGGAAGTATCGGGGATATATCTATCAGGCGGTGGCAACTATGACTTGGTGGGAGATTTGCCCAGTTAAGTAAGTCGCACGACTTACGTGTACTGACATTCTGAGGCGCACCGAGAGGACCTTACCTCCTCCCGAGAGTACACTGGCGGGATGAGTCACCGAGTGGCTATACACGGAGGTTCAGGCGGATCGACCAGTCGTGCCTCCATTCCTTTTGCGAGGCGGGCCGGTCGCTTGGAAGGCGGCACGCCACAGAGCTTTAGGAGAGCTGTGTTCCTCCTCTACCTATTGGACACCCGTCGTCCACCGATACCACCTCCGCGCCTATGGCGCATCCGTACCGCCCGATCGAGCATTTCCGCAGGCGGCGCGGATGAAGTGACGACGCATCGAGATGGTTATGGCCGATCCGCTATACCTACGGCCCGATCCGCCGCGACTATGAGCTATATGGCGATGGCGACTTCAACCCCATGCGGGACATACCGATGGTGGAAGGCGATGGGCGGGACCATCAGTGCGACCCGCGAGGGCGATTACGGCGGTGAGGGCGACTCAGGAAGAGGAAGACCCAGGAGGGCGATCGGTGGGAGGATGCACGATCGAACACTGCTTGAAGCTTAGATAGATTTTTACTATGTTTAAGCTTATGCTGTCCCTTCTTTCTTTTGTGTATGGGTTTTTGATGGAACTAGAACCTTGACTTTTGGAAGGCCGTGTGGGCCGGGATTTATGTTTTCTTTATAACTTTTGATGTTGAACATCCTGCCTATGGCAGAAATTTTTGGATATATATATATGACCCTGAATAGGGCTTTTGCGGCAAATTATGTTTGTTAAGGGTGAATTGTTTTGTTTAGAGGTCGTTTTGCAATGAGGCCATGATAGTATTATGTATGTTAAGTTATGGAAAGAATAAGTGTCTGATAATTACCTATTTTCTATAGCGACATGCCTCAGAAGAAATCGGGGCGGGAACCCGAGGCGAGGTCGGGGAGGCTAGAGGAAGGGTAGAATCCCGAACAAGAAGCGAGGACATTCCCCAACCACCACCTCCACCTCAACCCGATCGCGGGATCGAAGATTTGTTCTCGGCGAGAACCCACCTACCTTTAATGGGAAGGGTAACCCGGAGGAGGCGGAACAATGGGTCCGAACCATTGAGCGGATCTTTAATTTTCTACGATGCACGACACGGGCGGCGGCGTCTGTGTAGCTTTCAATTAAATGGACCCATGATTTACGGTGGGAGGCCGGAAAAAGACCTTCTTCTTGAGCAACTAGAAGAGTTCTCATGGGAGGACTTGAGAGGGCTGTATGAAATACATACCCAAAAGCTATAAGAAGAGAAAGGGCGAGAATTTTTCTTTGAAACAGAAAAGTTATCGTGACCGACTATGATCGCGCTTTCTGCGAGATGTCGAGTATGCACAGGCGGTGACACAGACTTGAAAATGTCGGAAAAGTTTAGAGTCGGGGCCGAGGATGGAGATCGGATGTCTCTTTCCGACCATGGAGACTGACTTACGGAAGCTCTTGCGAGCTTTAGATATTGAGGCGACAATGTCAGAAGATAGGTCGATGTCGGCTCGGACACATAACTCGACGGACAAAGGAAAGGAAATGGGAACCAAATCGCGGCAATCATAGCGAGGGAGGCTATGAGAGCATGAAGCCTAGCGACCACAGCGAGGCAAGGCGCGGCCGAGCGAGCGGAAGAAGCGACTTATGCTCCACCGTGAGGGGACGCGAGGAGCAGATAAGGCACCTCCATGCCTAGATGCCATAGGGTGCACAAAGGGTGTGCACGGAAAATGTTGTGAAGCGCTTCAAGTGCGGAGCAAAGGGCATTCATGACAAATGCCCGAGGCACGTTTGGAAGCAGATGTAAGGCCGAATCAACCCGCGGCGTTCGGCCACTAAAGGCTATCTGGTTCCAACCCGACCTCATAGCAGTTCCAACCCCTGACCCCAGCGACAACTCCAACAACGGCAATGGCGGCCGCCTCGACAACAACAAAGGCGTTAACCACGCGGCAGCGGCGGCGGCCAGAAGCAGCATGAAGAACCAACAGGACGGCGCCCGTCGGCCTCGGTAGGCTCGGGCTGAGAGCTTCGCTCTACATCGGGCGAGCGAGCAAAACCGGGAAACTGGCGGTATGGGAGTTCTTCTCAACATACTGTTATAGTATTGTTCGTCTGGTGCTTAGCGTTCTTTTATAGCAAAATCATGCGTGAAATCTTTGGGCCTTAGGTGCGAAAAAGCAAGCGAGGATATGAGAATCTCATCGCCTATAGGAGGGATTATGGTATTACACACTTTTGCTCGAACCTAGAATTGACACTAGGATCACATAAGGTTACGGCTAACAATCTAAGCGTAATACCCATGGACGATGTAGACATGATCTAGGAATGGGTGGTTGGCGAGAACCACTCCACAATCATTTGCAAGGAAAGGAAAATATCATTTCACTTTCCTGGACAAGAAGCCACGCATTTCCATGGAATCAACATGGGAAGAAGAGTTCCGATCGTATCGGCTCTAAAGGCGAGGAAGATGATGAACCAAAAAGGATGCCACGCATTCCTCGTTTACCTAAATGAGGAGGATAAACCCGAAGCGAGGATCGAAGATATTGAAGTTGTTCGAGAATTTTCGGACGTATTTCCCGAGAATCTACCAGGATTACCCCCTGATAGACAATTAGAATTTACCATCGACTTGGAACCAGGATCGGCTCCAGTGTCGAAGGCACCCTGAGAATGGCCCTAAAGAGTTGGAGGCGAAAATCCAGTTCAAAATTGTTGGATCTAGGTTTCATTAGGCCAAGTGTTTCACCTTGGGGAGCGCCTGTTTTATTTGTCAAGAAGAAGGATGGTTCTTTAAGGATGTGCATCGATTATCGAGAACTAAATAAGATGACACTAAAGAACAAATACCCTTTACCCAGAATTGATGACCTGTTTGATCAATTGCGAGGAGCAGGAGTATTCTCGAAAATTGATCTCAAGTCAGGCTACCATCGGTGAAAATCTGATGCGAGGATGTACCTAAGGCGCATTCCGAACCAGATATGGCCACTATGAGTTCATAGTTATGCCATTCGGATTAACCAATGCACCAGCCGTATTCATGGATCTTATGAACAGAGTATTCCATCCGTTTTTGGATAAATTTGTTTTAGTCTTCATAGACGACATTCTTATCTATTCAAAGAATGAAGAGGATCACAAAGAACATCTGAGAACGGTACTGCAAACCTTGAGAGATGAAAGGTTGTTTGCTAAGTTTAGCAAATGTGAGTTTTGGCTGAAGGAAGTTATGTTCCTCGGACACATCGTGTCCGCAGAAGGCATAAAAGTAGATCCAGCCAAAGTAGAGGCAGTGCAAGGATGGAAATCACCAATGACTCAACACGAGATTAGAAGTTTCTTAGGATTAGCTGGCTATTATCGGAGATTCATCGAAGGATTCTCCAAGATTGCAAGCCGATAACTTGACTACTCGAAAGGAATCAAATTCATTTGGGTGATGAATGTGAGGCGAGTTTCCAAATACTCGAGGAGAAGTTGACAAGTGCACAGTTCTAGCAGTTCGAGCGGACAAAAGTATGTGGTCTATCTGAGGCGCTTCTAAGGCGGGCGGGTTGCGTTTTAATGCAAAATGGGAAAGTGATAGCTTATGCATCCGACAACTCGGACCGCATGGCTGAACTACTGACCCGTGACTTGGAATTAGCGGTTGTAGTTCGTACTACGAAAATTTGGAGACATCGTCTCTATGGGTGAGATGTGAGATCTTCCTGAGACCATAAGAGTGCGAAGTACTTCTTTGAACAAAGAGATTTGAATATGAGGCAGCGAAGATGGCTTGAACTAGTGAAGATTACGGTGTGGTATCAACTACCACCGGGCGAGGCGAATGTAGTGGCGGCGCTTTAAGTCGAAAGAGCGATCGAGCTAGGATGTCTCTTTGTCTGAGAGGAAACTCATTGAAGAGTTTGGAAAAATGAGAATTGAGCTGGTTGAACCACCGAGATAATTGTGGTTGTGTCGCTACACTCGCGCGACATCGATCTAAGAAAAGGATTGTCGAAAGACAAAGGATGGAGGAAAAGTTAGAAAAGATCGAGACAAAGGGTAAGGTGCGAAGGATTTAAGAATTTCAGAGGCGTCGACAACGCCTATTGTTTGAAGGTAGGATATGCGTTCGAACGGCCGAGCTTCAAAATGAAATTATGAGTGAGGCTCGCGATCACCTACACGCCCGCGGTAGTACTAGAATGTACCAAGACACGAAGGAAAAGTTTTGGTGGGAAGGCGTGAAGCGAGACATAGCTTCTTTAGTAGAGCATTTGTCTTGTTTGTTTGCCAGTGAAAGCGTTACATCAACGACCTTACGGAAAGTTGCAACCGTTGGAAATACACGAGTGGAAATGGGACGAGATAACAATGGATTTCGTTCTGAACTTACCCAAATCGAAAGAGGAAACACGACCGTATGGGTAATTGTGGATAGACTTACCAGAGTGCTCACTTTCTACGATTCAAAGCACTTATGGATCGATAAATTGGCCCGGTATGCGTTAAGGAAATTATCGACTACATGGAGTGCGAAAATCTATTACCTCGATAGAGACTCCAAATTCACATCCATTACGGATTAGCTTGCGAGAGAGAATTGGGTACTAAACTAAATTCGATGCGGCATTTCATCCACAAGCGATGGGCGGTCGGAAAGAGCGATCCGGACACTAGAAGATATGCTTAGAAACAGTAGTGTTGGATCGAGGTGCAAAATGGGAAGAAATTTTACCTCTTATTGAATTTGCCTACAACAACGACTACAAGCGACGATCGGCATGGCCCCATCTGAGCCTTGTATGGCGAAGTGTAGATCACCGCTTTATTGGGATGAAGTCGGTGAGAGAAAAGTCGTAGGGCACGATGTAGTGAGCGAGATGATTGAGATCGTTCGACAAATTAAGTGAGGATAAGAAGCTCGAGATAGGCGAAAATATTACTGACGTGCGAAGATCAGAACTCTGATTTGAAGATGGAGACAAAGTGTTTCTTAAAGTCTCTCCATCGAAGGAATTGTCGATTTGGATTGAAAGGAAAGCGAGACCCAGCTTTATAGGACCATATGAGATCTAGAGAGGATAGGTCCGATGGCTTATAGGTTGGCTCTTCAGCCGAACCTAGGGAATGTGCACAATGTTTTTCACGTATCGCGATTGCGAAAATCGTTCACGACCCAAGCACGTGATCCACCAAGGCGGCGTGACTCTCGAGCGGACATGAGCTACGAAGAGGAACTGGCGGCAATCCTCGACTATAAAGTCCAACAACTACGGAGCAAGTCGATTAGTTAGTCGAAGTCTTTGTGGAGGCACCACGGACGAGAGGAAGCCACGTGGGAGCTTGAAGAAGCGATGAAAGAGCGATACCCAATTGTTTTCTAGAGGTATGCAAATTAGGGATGGAATTTCTTTTAAGGGGTGGAATGTAATATTCGAAAAAGCGAGCGATATAATTACGGTATTTTAAACCGTGATTTACAGTATCTTATTTTATGACATCGAATATTGTGATTTCGATTCGGTATTATTATAACGAACTCCTTTTATATTCACCAAGGATTGTGAATTAAGGAATCGAAGTATTTGAAATGGTTCGTCGATATATTTTAACGTCGAGCAGCGTGTCGAGCGTCGATATTTTATGGAATTTTCGGCGATAAAGCTTGGAATTAATTTCCATCTTAATTCCTATATTAAATGGAATATATTTATTGAGTAAGTGCGAGCTTCTGCGACCATTTTGAGATGAGTCGATTTTGAGCGTTTTGAGGCGTTTTGAGCGTCGGCGTCTGAGGCGTTATGAAAAATGAGTTTAATGCTCAGGAAATTATAATAATTAATTTCCTATTATTATTTTATATAATTACAGTATTATTAATTATTAAAATCAATATTTATACTATTAAAACTCGATAATTCCAATTTATGGAATTCGAAAACCCTAATTCCTAAATTAGGGTTTGGTCACATGAAATAATACCATTAAATTATCCTATGGTATCTAAACTATATGTTATGATATATATGAATATTATTATGCATTAAAAACATTTTTGAACAATGAAAACTCGATAATGTATATATATGGGTTTCGAAACCCTAATTTTAAAATTAGGGTTTTGTTTGTATGAAATGTGCTATTATTTTATCCTATGCTATGATTTATTATCTAAATCATATATTTTGATATATATGGGTATATTTAGACCGAAAATAACATGAGTATCAATTATAGGTGTGATTTATAATTTTTAATCCTATTTTCCCATTTATACTCGATAATTCGAAATATGCACTATATAATGTTTTAATTATTTTCAATGGCTTGTATTATATATCTATGATCTTGTATGATATATATATTGTATTAAGGAGTGTAACAAAAATTAAATCACCCCTTGGATCACACACATGCGCCGGCTACACCCCCCCAACATACATGATTATACCTTTTTCAATTGCCCAATGCATGGACACCCTTTTTAGCCTAGCATATCATCACCATCCCACTCCCAAGAGGCTGCCAATTTTTTTATTATTTTGTGTGAGAGAGAGAGAGAGGGGCCCCGAGAGAGGGAGAGAGATATAGGAGAGGGATCCTTCACATTCTTCTCCCATTTCATACTCACGCTCGCGTGAACTCTCGTCGCCCTCAAACACTCTCTCTCTCTCCTTTCTTGACCCAAGGCAAGAGACACTCCTCCACATTTTGAAAATTCTTCTTCTTCTTCTTCTTCACTTCTTCTCCCAAACCTTAATACCATACCTTGTTCTTGTGAATATATTCTAGTTCAAAGGTAAACCGAGGACCATAGCTTGATTTTGTAATACCCATGAATTAGATGCTAATTACGGTATTTAAAACCCGTAAATTAGAAATCCGCTGAGATGATTCAATCCATAAGAT
Source organism: Salvia rosmarinus (assembly GCA_036937905.1). Lineage (NCBI taxonomy): Eukaryota > Viridiplantae > Streptophyta > Magnoliopsida > Lamiales > Lamiaceae > Salvia > Salvia rosmarinus. Next base: position 30,340,400 of record CM072814.1, on the reverse strand, counting down.
ATCGAATAATGATTTCGATTATTTACGAAGGAATGAATTCCTATTTTATATTCACTGAGAATCGTGAATTAAGGAAATGAAGTTTATGAAGTATATCGGCAGTATTATTTTAACGTCGATCGCGTATCGATTGTTAAAATTCATGATATTTTCTAAGCAATTAAGCTTAGAATTAAATTCCATTATTAATGGAATAATGTAATAAAGTGATGACGACCATTTCGAGATGAGTCGATAATGAACGTTTGCAGCGTTTTCAAGCGTTAACGTTTTGGGATGAAGCAGCGTTTTAATCGATCAAGAAATTATAGGAAATTATTTCCTATGATCTTCATATGTTATTACAGTATTATTTGGCATTAAATCAATGCTAGATCATCAAGATTTGATAGTGACCAATTTTTCAAACGTTCGAAAACCACAATTTTGAACTCGATTTTATCGCATAAAATGATGCCATTAATTTATCCTATGATATTATTTATCATCTAAACCATATGTTATGATATATATGTCTATTAATGGCATGGAAAATAAAATTTGACCTATTACAAGTGTGAGAGCGAGAGCACCTAAGTCTATAACAAAATGTGTTGTTAATCTTCCCACTATTACATGTATCTAAGTGACATTGGATTAATTATATCCTAACTAAAATTAAAATCAGATATATGTATATATATAGATAATTTTCGTGCATGTGTGTGTAGAGTGAGTTGTGCATGTGTGTGACTAGAGTAAAACATGCATGCAATGGGGAGACACTTGTCACCCATAAGCTACCACATACCCCCCCCAAACTTCAGCCTTTCCCACACCCTACACCACCGATGACCTCTCTCTTTCTTTCTCCCCCTTTCTCATCTCTCATTACTCTAAGGTCAGCCCCAATTCACCATGGTTTCGTTCAAATTTGTGCATATGAGGTGTGATGAAAGGCTTGCAAGAAATCAAGGTACTAAATCTTATCTATAATAAAACCTGGAAGTTATCTCACGAAATCAGTAACTTCACGAATTTATTTGACTAAGTTACAGTGGTCCGATGATTGTGAATTTTTAATATGTTGAACATATATGTGTCTAATATGCCTCTGTAAAATTTCAAGTCCATCCAACTTGATTTTCTATTTTAATCGTATTTTTAGAAAGCATCGCGCAAATCTGTGAAATCGCCGTGTTCATCACCCATAGTACGTGGCTTTCGTTTTAAGTTTGGCTAGTGATAAAACTCTGAAATTTGGCAGAAACATAATTCAGCATGTCTAGAAGATGTATGTAAATTTTCAGAATTTTCTAAAAATTTTACTATTTATTCCAGATTTTACAAGTTAACTGCACAAAACTGTCACGGGAGTGATAGCTTGTGGTAAAATATTTTTATCTCCCAATCTATTGTGAATCATTGAGTGAGGCTTTTTCTGGATAAAACTAGACTTAAGTGGATTTTCAATATGATTGGTTTCATTTCCATATTCCTTATAATGAACTCACGGTGAATTTTTAAAGTTGACGCATTTCAGTAAGCCTTTTTGGACAAACTGCCTTAGAAAATTTCTATGTTAATAGGCTGTTCGAGTATGACTTTTACGTGAGATGTTCAAGACGTTTGTAGTCCGATTTGGACTTGGGTTGCTTCATAAGAAATGTTCCTTACCATGTCTAGTTATGATCTGGAAAGTTTGATCCCAAACCAAGTTTTATAGGTATACCTTTCATCGACCCAAAGTCACCTCTGAAACTGTCCATTTCAACTAGTCAACTTTGGACTTATGTATTCTCGATCGTTAGATATTTTCCAGTATGGTCTTCATGACATATGTAGTACTTGTTACAAGGTTTCTAAATTGGTAGCCTGCAGCCATTTTGGCATTGTGAGTCAAAAGTTACGAGCCTCATAAAACCCTCGTCGTTAAACTAAAACTGAAAATTCTGAAAAACTTTCTAAGTATAGAAGTCAGTTTGAGTTGCCCACTTTGAGACCCTATATCTTCAGAACCACGACTCTTTTGGATTTAATTCCTTCTTAGAACTTGTAGTACATGTTTAGAGGTTTCAGAATGTATCTTTGTGCGACCATACGTATTCTGAATCGAGAGTTATGGATCGTCAAATCGTCACTTGGGTTGTTTCAAGCTGTTTTGCTGAAATTAAACACTTGAAATTTGACTAAGTGTTGGAAACCCTATGTGAAGTATGCCTTATGTGACTAACATGCTATTAATCGATGCATTCATTATGTTATGTCGCAAAGTGCGATAGAGCATTATAAGATGTACGAATTATGATAAAACATCATGATACGATATTTTCACGAAAGCATACCTTAACGTGAAATATTTGACTAAGTCTTCCACATGGTCAATTGAGTGTATATCATACCATGATATACACTAAAATAGAAATATGGGTTCTAAGACCCAATGGATTTTCGACTCCAAAACCTCGAGGCGAGAATAGATAGGCTAAAGCTAGGACTTACAGTCAAGAAATGGGATTAAGGCAATCTACAGTCCGGTGGGCTTTACTCTACTAAAAATAAAATGCTTACGAAATATTTATTTCGATGCTTATTTCAATTGTTGACAAAATGTTTACAAGATTACGCCAAAATGTTTATGTTTTGTGTATGTATCCTATCCATGAGATGTTATGAGATGTTATGAAATGTTATGAAAGTTGTTGGGTCGCTCCCAACTTATGAATGAAAATCGATATCGGATCTATCTTTGGAAGGACAATACAGCTAGGATTAACGTGTACACCTAAGGTGATTGTGTCTTTGTGAGGACAATTCACGGCGGTCACGGCGTCGTAGAGGAGGCCTCCTTCACGGCGTTCGACTATGATGATATGACGAAAGGATGTTAAGGGATATGGATCATACACACGAAAAATGCGGCCAGCGATGATTTTATGAGCGATGAAAATATTTTAGTAAGCACAAGGCATTTTCAACTAAAACCCTTGTGTCTTACCATGATGTTGGCGATGTAATTCAAAGCAAATAAAATGTTTTGGCATGAGTCCACCTGAGTGCATTCTTGTACTCGACCTGCATGTTTGTTTTAAATGTGCGGGTTGAGCGGATGATGGATGGAGCAATGTTGAGCAATAGGAATGTTGTGTTGAAATGTTTATACCTTGATAGTACATCGTCATATGTACATATCACATGTTTTCATTGCTAGAACTTAAATTATGTAATATAGTCCAAGAACATAAATGACATATGTATTACGTTTATTGTTAAAAGAGTCTCCTTGTATTTTTATCCTGTTTAGAGTTATAGTCCACGCTAATCCGTACTTAGGATTGTGGGGTGACAGAGTGGTATCGAGCGGTTCGCTCTTTGAACCTAAAATTTCCTTTAAGGTTAAGTCTAGATTGAGTCATTAGACCTAGAGAGATCGGTGACAATGCTCAACACTCCATCACATCAAGCTCAACCGAAATGAGGTAAATGACTTTTTTCAAAGTTTTGAAAATTAGCCTGCCAAGGCGAATGTTTATGAAATTATTTTTCTCGATTGTGAAGCGAAAAGTTGAAAGTGAAATAAATTTTAAGTGAAATGAATGTTATGTGAATTTATTTAAAGTGAAATTTATTGCAAAAGTTACAAATGAAATATTATGTTGTGAAGTGAATGATAATTGAAACAAAATTTTATCAAGTGAAATGAAAGCTATGGGAAAGGTTGAGAATGAACGTTGTGACAAATGATTTGTCAAGAAAGTTATGAAAAGAAGGAGGATATAAGAAAGATGATGACAATGATATGAGAAAGTTTTGGTATGATGTGCGAAGATGAAATGTTTGAATTTACGGATTGTAATAAGGGTTCATTATTATGAACAAAGTTATGATTATTCATGTTTTAAAATGATTAAGATTTGACATTGATTTGTCAAATATGATATGTTAGATTCTTGAAATTCAACGAAATACGTGTGTACAAATGAGCTACGTAGGAATATTCAAGTTTTAATTCAATATCAAAGTTGATTATGATGATGAGCATGCTAGTTCAACGAACATAGACTTTATAGGACACATGATCCTTTTATGAAAGAACATAGAAGTAAGAATTTCCTGCAATTACAAGAACAAGGTTAGTGATGGATTTAAGAACTTCATTCCATCTTGAGTGAAGAAAAGTGAAAGATTTATCTGAAATTGTTCGACCTCGACATATACGACCTCGGCCGACATCGGCATGTGCGATTGTCGACTTGAAATCGGCATTTATAACATCGCCTTTGACATGTCGACTGGGGTAGTTTGTCTGACCTCGGTGTGAGCAATATTCTGTACTACCTCGGCATCGGTAACGGCATGCACGACCTTGGTGTCGGCATCGCTTATGATCTCGGCGTGACGCATGTAAATTTCCACGCATTGGCGGTGATTCCGTTTTGACTAGTTCTCGATCGTGTGAACTCCGATTTACGTATGGTTTTCGCCTACGTGTTCCTAATGCACTGTACTTCATTTCTTATGAAGGACCAAATTCCTGATTCCTACTTCAGAATTCACGAGAATCAGTTGAAGCTAGTTCTATGAGTTATAGAGTAAGAACGTTATAGGATGATCGAATCTTAGGATGTTACTAAGGAAGTAAGATCTTCAGTAATACAAGTAGAACCTTGACATACATGAGAACTTTGTTGATGACCTATTACGGGTATATAAGTTTTCAAACTATATTCATTACCCAATTTCTATCGTTGAGTTTAACTCTATGACCTAGTTCCAATTGAGAATTCATTTGAGTTTCTCACTTTTTCTGAAGAAAATTTCCAAACCCAAAAAAAAAAAAAAAAATTTACAAAGTGTCCTTTTGAACCCAAAGCCTTATGTGATCGAGAATATAATGTGGACGGTGCAGCCACCCATATGACCAAAGAAATCTCGATGAGTCGTCATTCGGTCTTGGACCTAGAGCCCCATTTATTGATCCGAGGAACATATCGATTCAATCATTGAAAGATGTTATCTTGATGGATGAGACAGTACCTTTGTAGGTAATCGTGATAATTTCTCCTTGATTCTTGAAACCATCAAGTATGACTAATGTTGACTTACATTGTCACCTAAGTGCGAATTAGTAAAGCGATAAACATCATACATAAAATAGGTTGACTTATTTTAGTCACCTAAAAGTTTCAGACCAGTAAAGTGATAGACATCAAGAAATTATGATGTAAAGAAAATCTCGATGAGACGAGATATTTATTTTCCTATGATACACATGGATGTGAGGACCTTTGATGGGGTTAACAAAGAATGATAATGATGAAGTTATACCATCATATGACCATTATGATAACAAAGTTATGAATAAGATACTCTTTAGCAGTGAATGCAAGAATAAAAGTAAAGAAAAGTATATGATACCTATAGGATATGAATTTTCCTTATTATGTCATGACGAGAGCGATTACAACTTATCTTTAAGATAGTTGGATGTCCTTGAAACCTCGTTAGTAGGTTGGACATGTTTAAAAAGAATGAAGATGCATACAAGATATTCTTTTCAAAGAATATATATATATAAGGAAATGATAGCGTCTCAGACAATAAATCTCCCGCCTTATACCTCAGTCAATGAGATTATGCTTGAGCATAATTGATTCGAGTAATTAAAACTTAGTTAAACAAAAGATAATGAGATTGAGGATCATAATCCTCAAGATTGTGTGAAGCAGCGAGGATAGCCCTAGTATGTGAACTAAGTATGGAGGAAATAACTCAAGTCGAGACATGGTAATGAGATGCTTAGAATTAAGTTATGGTGTACGAATGTACTACACTACCAAGCCATACGACAATGATAATGATTCTAGTCACGAAGGTGGAAACCAAGTATAACGAAAGTAAGATTTCTTTCGGATACCATGCTCAAGAAAATGGACAAAAGTCGAAAATAGCGAGAAGAAATTATGAGCTATACAATTAGATAGTTCATGATATGATATAAGCCTCAGAGATGTTATGACTTGATAAGTAAGGTAATTTCCTTGAAGTAAAAAAGCGGATTAAGAAATAGATTCATTATTTTGAAATAAATCTTAATACTCTAAGTTATGATCACACAAAACGCTTGTCTTGTGTAACTTAATAGTTAACAAGCAAGATAGCTTCTATAGATCTTGCAAATGAAATACATCAAGAGAACACGAAGAGATTCTCATTGAGGACTTTAAGGTAAATCCAATTGAAAGATTATCCTCATACTTTTGCGACGATCAATAAAGTGGGATATTAAGTATCTCGGACATGGGAATGAAGCATTCATTGAATGTCAAGAAAATGGTAAAGATATTTGACGTCAAGGCAAAAGTATAATACATTCCCGATGGACAAAGGATTTTATCTTATGCGAAATTGCATGATAAATCAATAAAGGACTAAGAAGAAATGGCGTATATCCAAAAGGGATATTACAAACAATGGCACTAAATGCCGGTACAAGGATTTCTCTAGAAAGGAGTTTAAAGTAAGGATATATGAGAAATATATTCCTAAGATCGATAAAGTGAAAAAGGAGAATTTAATCATTCATCTTGGATTAGGAATGAATGATAGTGATAGAGACATGACGATCTCTACGATAAGATTTCATTATCGAAATATATCAATATCAAAGGATAAGTTGATGTAGACCTAATCACAAATGCTATTAGTAAAAGCATAACGATACTAATACCGAGAAGTATAAAGTGAATGAAACAGAAGGCCATAGCAAGGTAACATGATGTCCCAATGGAAAGGACGATGACATATGAAATAGATGTTTACTTGAATAAGCGGGAACACCATAGACCAAAGCCTATACCTTGCATCGAAAGCAGAACAAAGCAGAACTAAAAAGGTAGGATAGGTGTGAGGAAAATTTCTCAGAATACCTGTAAGATCTTGTTCGACATAGGTGCTTCGCTTTTTGACATCGCACAAGTGTGCGTAGAAGCGATAGAACCCAATTCAGGGTAAGCGAATCAAGAAATGAAAATCCCCTTACCTATACGAGAATTTTGACCATCGCAAATGTTGCTCAAGCTCGAATTGAACCTAGAATCGCTTAAAGTGTTATCCAATGATTTGGATCATTATATCTATGTGGAACATAGATATAATTTTAGAGACAAGAAGTTTAGGAAATGGTTGTCATTCATATGATTAGTGACACGGCCTAGCCTTTTAGTTAGAAGTTTTACACTACGAATATCGGTACCATTTGTTCGCCTATGCGAATATCTTTAAGGCAACATCTGTTGAAGATGTAAAGCGTAAAATGAGTATTAAGATAAGTGTCATGAGTCGTGTCACAAGTAGTCTCTGAGGTTATATCGCCTTAAGGTGTATAATTCATTAAGAGATCCTTCTTATTAAAAATTCCCTCCATTGCTTAATTTAAGTTGGACTCATCTAGAACTATATGTTTACAGATGGCAAGAAAAGGGGTCTAACGAGTAAAAAAAAAAGGAGTTAACCCCAAGGCCTACAAGGTCATAACTCACACGAGCGTATCGGCTCTTTTAATATGAACTAGGAATGAATTTAGAAAAGTTTTGGAGAAAATTTTTGCACCTCTGGATGGATACTCGTAACTATAGAGTGTCAAATGAGGATGGTACCCAACGACGATTCATCATTTGCCAACATATTGGCGAAATTTTGCAAAAGGAATATCAAGAGAATATTTTCTCCATGATAAAATTCCAAAGTGGGCGGACTTACGATTTGTCAATGTGCTCAAGTATACATATAATGCGTATGGAGCGACACCTACGAATACTTGTCCTAGACCTCGGCAAGTTACACCACACGGCATAAAGGAATGGTTGTACCACGATATTCCAAATGTCGCCCACGTCCTGTGCCCTCAATGGTACCGAAAAGAAATGAGAAGGCAAAAGGACAAAATCTTATCGCCTCGAAGATTAAGAGAATTACCACTACCAACCCAACCATACTTTTCGATAAAAGTAACACCAACTTATGGTATTGAAGAAGAAACGGGAGCGGTTGGACCCCGGCTCTCGAAATAGAAAGATCATCGAAATATGAAACAAAACGTGCTTGGAGAAAGACAAGTTTCGAGGAGAATACGACTCGACGAAGGTCACTCGAGACCTAGAATCTTAGGATCATATAAGACTTATATGTAGATAATGGTTTATGATGAAAATGATGTGATTATAATATGTAAAATAAAGTTTGGAAGAGTTTATGAATATGGTGAAGAAGTGTCAAAGTTTTGAGTGTAAAAAGAGCTAGGCAGCCTTTATAATCGTTAGCTCGGTGAGACCGACCCTCGTAAGTAATGTATGAAAAGTCCTCACTGAGGCATTATGATGTAATATTATATGGTCTTGAAGAATGGTATCCGAAATACGAAAATGAATTGTTCTGAATAAAATATGGTTACTATGAGATAATAGTTACGCCATTCGGACTAACCAATACACCACCACATTCATGAACCTCAAAATCGAGTGTTTCACACATACCTAGATAATTTTATCTCAATCCTCATGGATAATGTTCTTATCTATTCAAAGGACGAGAAAGAACATAAAGAAAATCGAAGATTTGTCTTACGACTTTTAAGAGCAGGCGAATTTTGCCAAATCTGATTTTGTAAATTTATTAAAAGAGAAATATTCCTCGGGCACATAGTGTCTTTAGAAGAAAACAATGTAGATCGACAAAGGACAAAACAATTAAAGATGAAAGGCGTCGATGACCTAAAATAAGATCATGAATTTTATAGATTAATTGACACATTAGAGATCCATTAAGAACTCTCTAAGGTAACAAGACCAATAAGATAGTTACCCCAAAATAGAGTCACAATTTTCACGGATTAATAAAAGTAAGGCTATGTATTAATATGAGATAAATAATAACTTATGTATCACAATGACTTAGGCCACATGAATGTAATTTCCCAACTCATGACTTGAAATAGTGGCGAATCGATTAAGAAAAGGATCGTCGAGAGACAAAGAATGGAGGAAAAGTTAGAAAAATCCGAGAAAGGGTAAGGGCTGGAGGATTTAAGAACTTCCAGGAGGCGTCGGACAACGCCTTATTGTCTAAAGGAAGAATATGCGTTCCAGACGACGCAAAACTTCAAAATGAAATAATGAGTGAGGCTCACGATACACCCTACACCGCCCTTCAGATAGTACTAAGATGTACCAAGACCTGAAAGAAAAGTTTTGGTGGGAAGGCATGAAACGAGACATAGCTTCTTTCGTAGAACACTGTCTTGTTTGCCAGCAGATGAAAGTGTTACACCAACATCCATACGGAAAGTTACAGCCGTTGGAAATACCCGAGTGGAAATGGGATGAAATAACGATGGACTTCGTTACGAACTTACCCAAATCAAAAAGAGGGAACACCGCTATATTGGTAATTGTTGATAGACTCACCAAGAGTGCTCACTTCCTACCAATTCAAAGTACTTATGGATCTGACAAGTTAGCCCAGCTGTATGTAAAGGAGATTATACGACTTCACGAGTGCCAAAATCTATTACCTCGATAGTGTGGTGAGTATAAATACCAAAGTCTTGGAAATTTCACTCCTATATCAATAAATTAAGAACCCTTCACAATTTACAAAAGTTGAATTTATTCTCGAGCAAAGAAACTTGGATACAGGATAGGAAAGATGGCACGAATCAGTAAAAGATTATAAATGTGATAAATAATCACCTAAGGAAGGTTAATGTAGAATCTAATGCCTAAGTTATAAAATTCAGTCTAAATTATGGTATGTCCTTATAGAAAAGGAAAACTCATTGGAAAGATTAAGAAAACGAGAACAGTAATAGTCGGGCAATCAGGGACGAACGTAAGTGGTACCCTCACAACCAAGGTGAAATATGACTAAAAGAGAGAATGAAGATAGGAATAGAATACAATTAAGATAAGGAATGAAGAGTGAAGGATTTTAAGGAGCATTGGACAATGTTATTATCTAAAGAGATATATATACATATATTTCAAAGCAATAATAAGCTTAGAAATGAAATCGTGAATGAAGTTCATGATCCTTCTCATACCGCCCAACGAGGCATTATTAAGTGACATTGTGAATTATGAGAAAGGTTAGATAAGAAAGGAATGAAATGAGATATAACCATGATTGTCGGCGATGTCTCGATTACAAACAAGTAAAGGCATTGTATCAAAGGCCTTATAAGAGGTTATAATCTCTAGAGATACACAAATGAGAATGGAATGATATAGAAATAGATCTTATGATGATTTTACCAAAGTCATAAAGAAGAACACTATATATGGGTAGTAGTGAAATGACTCACCAATTATGTTTGACTCGCCTATTCGGATGACTCATAGATCCGATAAGTTAACTCGGTTATACAAAAGGAAATTTTATATTTACAAGAGTACCAAAACCTATCGATTCGGATAGAGACACCAAGAGTACCCTAGATTTTGAGCTAACTCATAAAAGGAGTTAAACACGAGATTAAGCCTTAACATAGATATCCACTCACAGCGGAAGGGGATCAAAGGACTATATGAGCGTTTAAGGATACGATAGAACATAAGTGTTAAACCAAGATGCAAGTGAGAACATATTATATCACTTGTTAAGTTTACGTACGATCATAGCTACCAAACAACGATCAATGTAGCCTTATGAGGCATTGTACTAAAAGAAGTATCGACCACCACATTATTGTAATAAAGTAGGTGAGCAAAGGTATAATGTCCTGACATTGTAAATGAAACGATTAAGATGTTTGCTAACGAGGCAAAGAATAAGAAAAGCTTAGGATAGACAAAAGTCTTACGCTGGTACGCGTAAACTCGAACTGCATTCTTGAATGCGGAATTAAAGTTTCTTAAGATTTCTCCATCTAGAGAAATTATAAGTTTAGATACAAGAATGTTGAGACCACATTTTATAGGACCTTACGAGCTCCTAACAATGATAAGCCTAGTAGCCTATAGCTTGATACTTCCACCACATTTGAGAGGAATGCGAAATGTATTCCTCGTGTCACGAGTTAAAGAAATACGAAATTGCCCAATTCACGAAAACCAACATGATGGCGTGACCTTTGACTCGGATGGGTTATGATGAAAATCTCGACTAATTTGATCATGCGATTCAACGATTAAAAAGCAGTTTGGGTCTTATAATGAAAGTCGATGGAAGAACCATGGACGAAAGAAAAGCACATAGAAAGTTATGATGTTAAGATACCCATACTTTATGAGGTATGCAAATTTCGGGAAGAAATTTCTTTTAAGGGGGTAGGATGTAATACCCATGTAATTAGACGCTAATTACGGTATTTAAAACCCGTAAATTAGAAATTCGCTGAGATGATTCAATCCATAAGATATCGAATAATGATTTCGATTAATTACGAAGAAATGAATTCCTATTTTATATTCACTGAGAATTTTGAATTAAGGAATAAAAGTATATGAAGTATATCGGCAGTATTATTTTAACGTCGATCGCGTATCGATAGTTAAAATTCATGATATTTTCTAAGCAACTAAGCTTAGAATTAAATTCCATTATTAATGGAATAATGTAATAAAGTGATGACCACCATTTCGAGATGAGTCGGTAATGAACGTTTTGCAACGTTTTCAAACGTTAACGTTTTGGGATGAAACGAAAAGCATTTTAATCGATCAAGAAATTATAGGAAATTATTTCCTATGATCTTCATATGTTATTACAGTATTATTTGGCATTAAATCAATGCTAGATCATCAAGATTTGATAGTGACCAATTTTTCAAACGTTCGAAAACCCTAATTTTCGAACTCGATTTTTATCGCATAAAATGATGCCATTAATTTATCCTATGATATTATTTATCATCTAAACCATATGTTATGATATATATGTCTATTAATGGCATGGAAAATAAAAATTTGACCTATTACAAGTGTGAGAGCCGAGAGCACCTAAGTGCTATAACAAAATGTGTTGTTAATCTTCCCACTATTACATGTATCTAAGTGACATTGGATTAATTATATCCTAACTAAAAATTAAAATCAGATATATATGTATATATATAGATAATTTTCGTGCATGTGTGTGTAGAGTGAGTTGTGCATGTGTGTGACTAGAGTAAAACATGCATGCAATGGGAGACACTTGTCACCCATAAGCTACCACATACCCCCAAACTTCAGCCTTCCCACACCCTACACCACCGATGACCTCTCTCTTTCTTTCTCCCCCTTTCTCATCTCTCATTACTCTAAGGTCAGCCCCAATTCACCATGGTTTCGTTCAAATTTGTGCATATGAGGTGTGATGAAAGGCTTGCAAGAAATCAAGGTACTAAATCTTATCTATAATAAAACCTGGAAGTTATCTCACGAAATCAGTAACTTCACGAATTTATTTGACTAAGTTACAGTGGTCCGATGATTGTGAAATTTTAATATGTTGAACATATATGTGTCTAATATGCCTCTGTAAAATTTCAAGTCCATCCAACTTGATTTGCTATTTTAATCGTATTTTTAGAAAGCATCGCGCAAATCTGTGAAATCGCCGTGTTCATCACCCATAGTACGTGGTTTTCGTTTTAAGTTTGGGTAATGATAAAACTCTGAAATTTGGCAGAAACATAATTCAGTATGTCTAGAAGATGTATGTAAATTTTCCGAATTTTCGAAAAATATTTACTATTTATTCCAGATTTTAAAAGTTAACTGCACAAAACTGTCACGGGAGTGATAGCTTGTGGTAAAATATTTTTATCTCCCAATCTATTGTGAATCATTGAGTGAGGCTTTTCTGGATAAAACTAGACTTAAGTGGATTTTCAATATGATTGGTTTCATTTCCAGATTCCTTATAATGAACTCACGGTGAATTTTTAAAGTTGACGCATTTCAGTAAGCCTTTTGGACAAACTGCCTTAGAAAATTTCTATGTTAATAGGCTGTTCGAGTATGACTTTTACGTGAGATGTTCAAGACGTTTGTAGTCCGATTTGGACTTGGGTTGCTTCATAAGAAATGTTCCTTACCATGTTTAGTTATGATCTGGAAGGTTTGATCCCAAACCAAGTTTTATAGGTATACCTTTCATCGACCCAAAGTCACCTACTGGAAACTGTCCATTTCAACTAGTCAACTTTGAGCTTATGTATTTCTCGATCGTTAGATATTTTCCAGTATGGTCTTCATGAAATATGTAGTTCTTGTTACAAGGTTTCGAAATTGGTAGCCTGCAGCCATTTTAGCATTGTGAGTCAAACGTTACGAGCCTCATAAAACCCTCGTCGTTAAACTAAAACTGGAAATTCTGAAAAAACTTTCTATGTATAGAAGTCAGTTTGAGTTGCCCACTTTGAGACCCTATATCTCCAGAACCACAACTCTTTTGGATTTAATTCCTTCTTAGAACTTGTAGTATATGTTTAGAGGTTTCCAGAATGTATCTTTGTGCGACCATACATATTCTGAATCGAGAGTTATAGATCGTCAAAGTACGTCACTTGGGTTGTTTCAAGCTGTTTTTGCTGAAATTAAACACTTGAAATTTGACTAAGTGTTGGAAACCCCTATGTGAAGTATGCCTTATGTGACTAACATGCTATTAATCGATGCATTCATTATGTTATGTCGCAAGGTGCGATAGAGCATTATAAGATGTACGAATTATGATAAAACATCATGATACGATATTTTCACAAAGCATACCTTAACGTGAAATATTTGACTAGGTCTACCACATGGTCAATTGAGTGTATATCATACCATGATATACACTAAAATAGAAATATGGGTTCTAAGACCCAATGGATTTTTCCACTCCAAAACCTCAAGGCCAAGAATAGATAGGCTAAAGCTAGGACTTACGGTCAAGAAATGGGATTAAGGCAATCTACGGTCGGTGGGCTTTACTCTACTCAAAAATAAAATGCTTCTGAAATATTTATTTACGATGCTTATTTCAACTGTTGACAAAATGTTTACAAGATTACCTGCCAAAATGTTTATGTTTTGTGTATGTATCCTATCCATGAGATGTTATGAGATGTTATGAAATGTTATGAAAGTTGTTGGGTCGCTCCCAACTTATGAATGAAAATCGATATCGGATTCTATCTTTGGAAGGACAATACAGCTAGGATTAACGTGTACACCTAAGGTATTTGTGTCTTTGTGAGGACAATTCACGGCGGTCACGCGTCGTAGAGGAGGCCTCCTTCACGACGTTCGACTATGATGATATGACGAAAGGATGTTAAGGGATATGGATCATACACACCAGAAAAATGCCTGGCCAGGCGATGATTTTATGAACTGATGAAAATATTTTAGTAAGCACAAGGCATTTTCAACTAAAACCCTTGTGTCTTACCATGATGTTGGCAGTGTAATTCAAAGCAAATAAAATATTTTTGGCATGAGTCCACTAAGTGCATTCTTGTACTCAGCCCTGCATGTTTGTTTTTAAATGTGCAGGTTGAGCAGATGATGGATGGAGCAATGTTGAGCAATAGGAATGTTGTCGCTGAAATGTTTATACCTTGATAGTACATCGTCATATGTACATATCACATGTTTTCCGCTGCTAGAACTTAAATTATGTAATATAGTCCAAGAACATAAATGACATATGTATTACGTTTATTGTTAAAAAGAGTCTCCTTGTATTTTTATCCCTGTTTAGAGTTATAGTCCCTGCTAATCCGTACTTAGGATTGTGGGGCTGTGACAATTTTCATTTCCTTTGTTATAAAATTTTCGAGCATGTTCTATATATGTATATATGTGTTGAATGTTCTTATGGCTGAGATATTATGTACATTTGTGTTCTTGATGATTTTATTTGTAAAAATATGAGGTGGCATGCTAGAATAAACATATGATGTTGTATATTAAATTTTTGAATGGATCTAGCTTGTCTAAGGAATTTTCGAACCATAGGATACATTGATATAATTTTCGAAAACTTTATAAAATGATTTTGTAATGACCGATTGTTGCCTATTTATTTTAGTAATGGATTATTGATCTATGATATGTTTTAAACCTATGGTATATTAATTAAAAATTTTGGAAAACCCTAGCTATATTTATTAAAAATACCGTGAGCTATTTGATGTATACCTTGGTGTATAATTTTTATTTCAAGCATCTAATGACATATTAATGCTTTATAACCTTGTTTATATGTTCTATGATTTATTTAGAATTTTTGAAAACCATATGCTTGATTTTCGAATGTTACCGTGAGCTTATAAATGTGTATGTTGGTGTATGATTTTTATTTTGATCATGCAATGGTGTATTAATGCATTAGTATATTGATTATGTATTGTATGATTTTGTTGGAATTTTTGGAGATCAAATGCTATATTAAATCAAATAAACCGTGAGCTACAATGCTCTTAAAGGTGATGATTTAATTAGTTTTGATAAATATTATGATGTTATATTAGTATACTATAGTGTATAAACATAGTGTATAATCGTTAGAATTTTTGGAAATCAAATGCCCATTGAATTTCAAAAAAAACCGTGAGCTTCAAAGCTCTTCAAGGTGATGATTCAATTGGTTTTGATGATGAATGATATTATATTATTGTACTATAGTATATAATCATAATATATAATTGTTGGAACTTTTGAAAACCAAAAACCAAATATAATCAAAAAGCCGAGAGCTTATATGCTCATATGGTGATGATTTCAATTGGTTTGGTTAAATGTTATGATGTTACAATGTTATAATATAATGTTGGATCATGTTAGAATTTAATTAGAATTTTTGGGAATTATTTGATAATTGTTTGGTATTATTTCGAAATTACCGTGAATATTGTTGGTTTATTCATGAATGAATGGTTATGATGGACTATAGGTTATATTTGTGATATATATTAATATTGGGACATTATACTAAGTGTATATCAATTTTGGAAATTTTTGGGCAATTATTCCCTAATTTTTCGAAAATACCGAAGCTTATATGTATAAATATATTTTAATAAATGACAAAAAATATCATGTGAATGATATAAATTCATATTCTGGACAATAGTGTATAATAATACACTATATTAATTTAGAAATTTTTTCGAAAGTCATTTGGTAATTTTTAACTAATTACCGAGAATTTTCGATAATTATAAGGGTTTTTAAATCCTTTTTAATTCAGTTTATTAATAAAATATATGTCTAATAATTATTTTAGACATATTTGAATTTTATAAAATTTTATAAACATAGATTACTATGTTTGAGACAAACGTTTAGTTAATAACGTTTTTAAATCGAAAATATACGTTTTATTATTAAAAGGATTAATAATTGCAAAAATTAT
This sequence comes from Salvia rosmarinus, assembly GCA_036937905.1. NCBI lineage: Eukaryota > Viridiplantae > Streptophyta > Magnoliopsida > Lamiales > Lamiaceae > Salvia > Salvia rosmarinus. Next base: position 30,324,035 of record CM072814.1, on the reverse strand, counting down.
TTATAAGTTCTTTGATTTACGTGATAAATCGAGAAATAGGATTTTACGATTTTTAATCGATCGAAATTCGATTTATAAAATAAAATGGTACGAAATTACTATTTGAAAGTCAAAATTGTTGACTTTGTTGACCAGTGTTGACTTCGTTGACTTTTAAAGTCAAATGTACGATTATACGTTCGATAAATACGCCAATACGCGTAAGATGTACTAATTGAGTATGATACCTCATTAGTAAGAAAAGATTTCACAAATGAAATTCTTATATCGAGAAACGTGCTTATACGCTAAACGTTTAAACCGGAAAGGTTAAACCGCAATAGTTGAACGTATCTCGAGGAACGAGAACAGTTCAATTGAATTACGTATTTGAAAGCGTATTGAATTCATCAAGGAATTCAGTTTACATCGATATAAAATATCGAATTTGTCTTAGACTTTGCGAGTCTCGATAAGCGTGACGACGTACTAAAATATCACTTTTGCGTAAAGGTGTGGACGCGAACGAGCAGACGATTGGGCGACAAAGCAAACAAACCTAGGACTCAGTTTACGACGAATTATAGTCCAGGTGGGCTCTCTTTTCAAACAACAGTGACTTTGCTACTCTTTACAAATGAATTCATTTACAGCACTATTCCAACTGTTTATCAACTGTTTACAATATTACCTGCCAAAAATATTCTGTTTTGTGTGAATCCTATCTGGCGTGAAGGTTGGAACTATATGTTATGAATTTTGTTGGGTCGCGCCCAACCTTCTTATGGAATTAATATCGGGTCCTGAGCCGGAAGTTAATGCCTGGCTAGGATTGGCGTGAAGGTTGGAACTATATGATTGTTAACGTGTACACTTGAACGGGACTGTGTGCTGTGTGGGCCACGGCGGTTCCGGCGTCGTTGAGGGAGGCCTCCCTCACGACGTTTGAACATTTGATCTGTGACGTTATGATGAATTATGATATCGGGATATGGATCACACACACCAAGAAAATGCTCGGCCGAGCGATGTTTACGAACTGAAAATGTTTTAGTAAGCACAAGGCATTTCAACTAAAACCCCTGTGACTTACCTTGATATTGGCAGCGTAATTCAAATATTATCAAATATTTTCGGCATGAGTCCACTGAGTGCAATATTTGTACTTAGCCCTGCATATTTGTTTTTAAATGTGCAGGTTGAGCTCTGATGGTGATGATGGAGGATGTGTTGAGGAGTCCAGTGTCCTTGACTGTTTTTATTTGGAATTTGGTTTTCGCCTTGAATACATATCATCACATATGTATTCACACACTTTCCGCTGCTAAACTATGAACTTTTTACATTATGCTTACTGTTATAAACTATTGAGGTCCATCAGATCATGGTAAGACGTTGGGTCTGATGGCCTAAACCATTTGAATCATTGGGATATTATCTTATTGAACCTGTCAAGCATGCTAGTTATAATCAATGTGTACCTTTATCTTAGTCAGTTTGTCCTATAATACTATTCCTAGTATTATTCACCCTCTAGTCCGGGCTATCCGGAGTGGGGGCGTGACACCACGCCAGCGCCGGCTTCATCCCGTCCTGTCATAGCCCGGTTTGGCAAATCCTTACCGGACCGTGACTTGGGGTTGGATTAATTGAGTATGAAAGGACTAAGGGTTTCAACTCATTTCATCTACGAAGAATTTAGATATTCCAAATGTAAACGAGAATCATGAAGGAGCAAAATAGCTTATATATATATATAAGAAGGTTTGAGGTTTCAACAAAGCAATAACTTTACCAAGCTTAACATAGTAACGAAATATATGAGTCTCAAGAGTTTGGCAAATAGTAAAGCGTGTGAGACATGCGTATGGCGATGCATTCTCAGGCGAACCAAAATACTTCATACTACTTGACAAAGATTCCGCTCAACTCGCCTGCTCCATCATCGCCTCGACTGCACATTTAAAACAAATATGCGGTGAGTACAAAGATGCACTCGGTGGACACATGCGAAAATATTTTACTACGAAATATTGGTCGCTTACATCACATGAAGATACGAGGGTTTTGTTTGAAAAGGCGCGTGCTTACTAAATACATTTTCATTACTTTCACAAAACATCGCTGGCGGGCATTTTCTCATCACAACGATATTCCAAGTCGGCTATGGATAAATGTCGGGAGGAGGCCTCCTTCACCCGGACGCACGACTGACCGTGAGCGGTTTAGGTGAATCATCTAACCGTAACTCGGTTCAGAAGCTGAAGTGTACACAACCCTAAGCTAGGATTCCCCCTTCACCTCCAGCTTAGGATCCGAATTCGTAATACTTTTCATGTTGCCCCAGGCAACCCGAATGGACATATACAAAACATAAAACATTTTTGGCAGACAATATCGTACTTTATCATTTGCAGAAAAACAGTAAAGTAAATGATTTTCTAAGAAAGCTCGTAAATGGTTTTGATAAGAAAGCCCACATTTGTTTTTTTTAGATAAGAAAGCCCACCTCGAGAACTTAAAGTTCTTACGTCACTAGTACTTAATTGTCGTCTTCTTTCTCCTCTGAGCAGAACCCTTTTCAACGTGAGAAACGAGGTTTAGTACATTGCTGTACTTTTCCGATAATCATCGATCCGAAATAACGGACTTACTACATCAATCCTTTTAACGTCAAGGATCTTATTTTCATACCTTAACCACTATTATACCTATTGCGTCTTGAAAAGATATAATATCCTATCTTTTCATTCCTTCCTCAGCTCAAACCATTCAGCATGACGTATGAATTTTATTTTCATACCTAACGTCGTTACGTACTGACTTTACTTCTCAGCTTACATATATACTTAAATTTTACGTTTCCACAGTTACCTACTTACAAGTCTCTACGTTTCACGTATCATATCACATATCACACATCATGAGACATTAAAATTCTTTTTTCACAATTTTCGAAAATTTCCATTTTTATTTTGAAAATTCTATTTTTATTTCACATAATATTTTATTATCATCATATATCAATAATATGACATAATATTCATCATATACAACTTATACATCACTATTTCATGCTTTGTGATTTTCAAATTTTCCATCTCATAATATTTCATATTTTTCCAAAGAATTCCACATAAAATCATAAAATTCTAAACATGAATAACTATCATTATTTCATGTTCAAAACAACAATTAAAATTCATGTACATCAACATATAACCTATGCCTATTTTCGGTTATGACATAGTATTTGTAATACATGCTTAATTTTGTATTAAATCATAATTCATGCTTATAAACGTCATATAAACATATTTAATTCATAACTTCGACACATAGCATAAATTTCACGTATGTCACATATTTTTCGAAAGCATGTAACAAAACATATCACATATGATTTTCTAATATTTTTGCATAAAATAATAAGAGTAGTAAGGTTTATAACCTTCTATTTGTTTTCGGTTGACGTCGGCGATGTTTTTCTATCTACGATCGAAGAGAACTTTTGGAAACACTCTCTATTTTTTCTCTCTATTTTTCTTCCTATTTCTCACTAATTTTCGGTTGGTATGGTATTAATGGGGGTAGTCTCCTATTTATAGATGTTATAAAGTGTATTTAATCATTACTTTATAAAATATCTTAATATAAAGTCAAAAATTACAACTCCTTTTTATCTCCTTAAATTTCGAACCCTATGAGTTGTAAATGAGACAATTTTGATCTTATCTTATACTTTATTTATTCATCATATCTTATCTTTTTGAAATTATAACATATCTAGTTGTAAAATCAAAATTTACAACTCATACTTTACCTTTATGTTAATTTCGGCCACTTCCCATATATATAAGATAATTATTTTATTTTATTCCATAGTTTATTATGTTATTTTATTATTTAATTAATGTATCTTATATCTATCATAGAATAAATAAATTACTACTTTATATATTGTATATGTAATTTTCGGTCACCTCTAGAACCTTAGGATAGAATTTTATTTTTTTCTATATTATATACTTTAATATAATTATAAGATAAGGTCACTTTTGAAAAGTCAAAATTTTACACTATGACTTTTAAATTGAGTTCACATTTGTTCACATTTATTTTTTAAATATTTCAACTACTACAAGACAAAGCCTATAGTTACTTGTTCAAATTGGATACATAGTCTATCTTATCCTATAATAATGTAATATTCCAAAGAAGCGAACATACGATTACGGTATTCTAAACCCGTAATTAGGGTTTTGCCGTATATTAATTTTTACGACATCGAATATTGTGATTTCGATGCAGTATCGTTATAACGAATTCCTTTTTATAATTCACTAAGGATTGTGAATGACGGAATTAAAATCTATGAAATGACACGGTATTATTTTAACGTCGAACGCATATCGAGCGTCGATTTCATGAAATTTTACGGCGGTGAATCTTGGAATAAATTTCCGTATTAATTCCTATGATAATTATATTTATTTATTTAGTAAGTATGAACTTACTACGACCATTTTGAGATGAGTCGATTTTGATCGTTTGAGGCGTTTTGAGCGTCGGCGTCTGAGAGTCGTTTTGAGAAATGAGTTTAATGCTCGTGAAATTATAATAATTAATTTCCTATTATTATTTTATATAATTACAGATTAATAATTATTAAAAGCAATTTTAGCATTTAAAATTCGATTATTTTCAGTGATTTTCGAAAACCCTAAGTTTATGTCACGACCCCACTCAGGACCAACCGGGTGGAGGCGACTAATCTAGGAGTAGTATTTTAGGGTTACATGACTAAAATAGAGATGCATAAAAAAGAATAACTAGCATGCTTGAACATAATAGAAGATAATGTCATAACGGTTTAGAAAGGTTTAGGCCATCGGACCCCAAAGCTTGGCCTGATCCGATGGACCTCAATAGTTTATAAACATAAAGCATAAATAAAGGAGTTCGAGTGTAGCGGTGGAAAGTGTGTGATACATATATGACGATATGCATTCAAGGTATAAACCACAAATTCAAGATAAATCGGTCGAGGACACTTGGACTCTCAACACATTCCCATCATCACTATCGAGCTCAACTGCGCATTTAAAATAAACATGCGGGGCTAAGTACAAGAAATTGCACTCGGTGGACTTATGCGAAAACATTTGATAACATTTGGATTCTGTTGCCAATATTGAGTAAGTCGAGGGTTTTAGTTAAAGATGCCTTGTCTTACCAAATCATTTTCGGTCAGTAAACATAGCTCGGTCGAGCATTTTCTTGGTGTGTATGGTCCGTATCTCATAGTAACGATTCATAATGATAATTAAAATTAAGCGTCGAGAGGAGGCCTCCCATATCTGACGCCGTGACCGGCCGTAATCCGTCTGACTACGGTTACTCTCTACAAGCATATGTTAACACAACGTATAGTTCCAACCTTCACGCCAATCTAGCGGGCATTTATCATCCGCACGGGACCGACATTAAAAAGGTTGGGCGCGACCCAAATGACATAACTGTCGTAATAAAGTTCCAACCATCTCCACGCCCTACCCGGCAAACAGATAGGATCCATACACAAAGCGAAATATTTTGGCGGTAATGCAAGAAACATTTGTTATGATTGTAGAATAAATAATGTAAATAAACTCATTTGGAATAACGATAAAGCAATTCTTAGTGGGATAAGAAAAGGCCCACATTTTAAAGATGAGAAGCCCATGGACTATGGTTCGTTGTAAAAGTCCTGAGTTCGATCGTTCGTCAAAATCCAATCATTGCGTTTGCGTCCACACTTTACTGGCGAGGCTTTAGTGCGTCGCTCAAGTCTCTCGAGACTTTCAAAAGCTAAGATAAACTTCGATATTTCATATCGATGTAGACTGAATTCCTTAGTGAATTGATACGTCTCTAACTGCGTATCTGATTGAATTATTCTCGTTCGCCGAGATCGTTCAGCGTATAAATGCGTTTTCGATATATGGATTTCATTCGTGAAATCCTTTCTTACTAATGAATTATTATACTCGGTTAGTATATCTTACGTGTATTGGCGTGTTAAATCGATCGTAAACGTCGTTTGACTTAAAAAGTCAACAGAGTCGACATCGTCAACAAAGTCGACAATTTTGACTTTCAAATAGTAATTTCTTACTATTTCGTTTTATAAATCGAATTTGATCGATTTGAAAACGTAAAGTCCTATTTCTCGATTTATCACGTAAATCAAGGACTTATAAATAATTTCGCATTTAATAAAACCTTTTTATAATTAAAACGCGTAATTTCGATTTTAAAACGTTATAAAATGAACGTTCGTCTCAAACATAGCAATCTATGTTTATAAAATTTTGTAAAATTTAATTATGTCCAGAATATTAATTAAGCATATATTTTATTAATAAACTGATTTAAAAAGGATTTAAAAATCCTTATTAATTATCAAAAACTCGATAATTAATTTAAAAATGTCAAATGACTTTTGAAAAAATTTCTAAATTAATATAGTGCATTATTATACACTATGGTCCATAATATGAATTTATAAAATTCATATGATATTGTTGCTATTTATTAATATATATACATATATATACTTACGGTAATTTCAATAATTAGGAATAATTATCAAAATTCCCAAAATTGAAATATACATAGTATAATATCCCAACATCAATATACATCACCAATATAACCTATAGTTCACCATAACCATTCATTTAATAATATATGGTAATATTCACGGTAATTACTTGATAATTACCAAATAATTAACAAACAATTTCTAAAAATTCCAAATAAATTCCAACATGATTAAACATTATACTATAACATTATAACATCATAACATCAACCAAAACATTTGAATCATCACCATATGGAGCTCAATAGCTCTCGGCTTTTGGATTCAAAATGTTATTTGATTTTTAAAAATTCCAACAATTATATACTATGTTTATACACTATAGTATAGTAATATAACATCATAATATTTGTCAAAACTAATTAAATCATCACCTTCAAGAGCACAAAGCTCACGGCTTATTTGATTTAAATTAGTATTTGATTTCTAAAATTCTAATTAATTCACACAATACATAAACAATATACTAAAGCATTAATACACCATTGCATGTTCAAAAATAAAATCATACACCAACCTATAAAATTATAATGCTCACGGTATTTTCAAGAATTATAGCATATGGTTTTCAAAAATTCTAATTAAATCATAGAACATATAATCAAGGTTCTAAAGCATTAATATGTCATTACATGCTTGAAATAAAAATTATACATTAAGGTACATACATGAATGGCTCACGGTATTATCAAGATTTAAGCTAGGGTTTTCCAAAAATTGTTAAATCAATACCATAGTCTTAAATCATAACATAGATCAATAATACATGCTTAGAACATATTAAGAAGCATTCGGTCCTCATAGGAATATTTTTATAAATTTTGAAAATTATTTCCAATACATCCTATGGTTTCGAAAATTATGAATATACAAGCTAAATCCTTACAAACATTTCATATACAACATCTCATGTTCATGCTTATATTTTTGAAAATAAGACCCATCAAGAACATACTAATACACAAGGTTTCGAAAATAAGAACATCAAACACATATATACATATTTAACATGCTCGAAAATTTTAAGCAAATGGAGATAATAATCGGTGCTATGGTCTAGTGTTTTACCTTGAGAATGGTATAATATCAAGGAACAATGTATGGTATGAAGGTTTGGGGAGAAGAAAGGAAGGAGAAGAAGAAGAGAAGCTCTCGAAAATGGGAGGGGCTTGGCTCGGTTCTTGGCTGAAATGGAGAGAATGGAGAGGATTTTTTTTGTGTTCACAAAGTTGGAGTGAATGAGAATGAGAAGAAAATGAAGGCTCTCTCCTATATCTCTCTCCCCCTCACTCATGCCGTCTCCCTCTCTCTCTCTCTCTCACTCACCCAATGAAAACAAGGGCTGCATTTGGGAGTGGGATGTGATGATTAAGAGTGTTAAATGAGCTTTCCATGCATTGGGCAATTTAAAAGTGGAATCATTGTGTAATGGGGAAGGGTGTATAGCCGGCGCATGGGGGTAGGTTTAGGGGCTGATTTTAATTTTTAATTACACATAATACATGTATTAATCATAGCATAGGTCATAGATATATAATACATGCCATAAAAATAATTAAATCATCACATAGTCACACTTTCGAAATTATCGAAAATAAATGAGAAAAATAGGATTTAAAATATAAATTACACCTATTATTGATACTCATGTAATTTTCGATCATATATATCATAATATATGATTTAGATATTAAATAATAGCATAGGATAAAATTATTACACATTTCATGCATTAAAAACCCTAATTTTGAAAATAGGGTTTCAAATTTTATAAAAACTGAAACCATCAAATTACGTGGTTAAAATATGATTTAATGCTTAATAATATCCATATATATCATATTATAAAGTTTAGATACCATATGTGTCACGACCCATTCGGACCAACCCGGATGGAGGCGACTAATCTAGGAGTAGTATTTCGGGATTACATGGGTAAAATAAAGATGCGTAAAATAAACTAACATGCTTGAGTAGAATATGAGGTGATGTTATAATGTTTTTGAAAAGGTTTAGCCATCGGACCCCAAAACTTGGCACGATCCGATGGACCTCGATAGTTTGTAACATAAAGCACAAATAAAGGAGTTGAGTATAGCAATGAAAGTGTGTGAATACATATATGACGATATGCATTCAAGGTATAACCAAAAATTCAAGTAAATCGGTCGAGGACTTTGGACTCCTCAACACATCCCCATCATCACCATCGAGCTCAACTGCACATTTAAAACAAACATGCGGGGCTAAGTACAAGAAATTGCACTCGGTGGACTTATGCCGAAAACATTTGATAATATTTGGATTCTGTTGCCAATATCGAGTAAGTCGCGAGGGTTTTAGTTAAAATGTCTTGTGCTTACCAAATCATTCGGTTAAATAAACATAGCCGCGAGCATTTTCTTGGTGTGTATGGTCCGTATCTCATAGTCACGATACATAATAATAAATAAATAAGCGTCGAGAGGAGGCTCCCATCTACGCCGTGACCGCCGTAATCCTGACAAAGACGGTCGCTCTCTGCGCAAGCATATGTTAAACACAGTATAGTTCCAACCTTCACGCCAATCCTAGCGAGGCATTTATCATCCGGCACGGGACCCGACATTAAAAGGTTCACGCTACCACAACAAATGATATAATAGTTCCAACCTATCTTCACGCGCCTACCGGGCATAACAGATAGGATCCATACACAAACGAAATATTTTTGGCGGTGTAATGCGGTAAAACATTTGTTAAACAGTTGTAGGATAAGTCAGTAAGTAAATTCATTTGAAATAACGGTGAAGTTACGTTTTGGTGGGGTGAAAAGGCCCACATTTAAAGATAGGAAGCCCGCATTCGTGAGGTAAGAAAAGGAGCCCACATTTAAAGATAGGAAGCCCGCATTCGTGAGGTAAGAAAAGGAGCCCACGGACTATGGTTCGTTGTAAAAGTCCTGAGTTCGATCGTTCGTCAAAATCCCGTCATTGCGTTTGCGTCACACCTTTCTGACGAGGCTTTAGTCGTCGCTCAAGTCTTCGAGACTTTCGAAAACTAAGATAACTTTGATATTTCATATCGATGTGAGATGAATACCTTAGTGAATTGATACGTCTCTTCGTATAACATTGAATTGTTCTCGATTCGCCGAGATACGTTCGGCGTAGTGATGCGTTTCTCGATATATGGATTTCATTTGTGAAATCTTTTCTTACTAATGAGGTATCATACTCAATTAGTATATCTTCAGCGTCTTGACGTATTTATAAGCGATATAATCGTGCGTTTGACTTGAAAAGTCAGCGAAGTCGACAACGGTCGACAAAGTCGATGATTTTGACTTTTAAATAGTAATTTCTTACTATTTTGTTTTATAAATCGAATTTGATCGATTTGAAAGCGTAAAGTCCTATTTCTCGATTTATCTTGTAAATCGAGGACTTATAAATATTTTCGCATTTTAATAAACCTTTTATAAATAAAAGCGTATTTTGGTTTTAAAGCGTTATAAAATGAGCGTTTGTCTCAAACATAGCAATCTATGTTTATAAAATTTTGTAAAATTTAAAACTGTCCAGAATATTAATTTAGCAAAATTTCATTAATAAACTGTTTTAAAAGGATTTAAAATCCTTATTAATTATCGAAAATTCGATAATTAATTTAAAAATGTCAAATGACCTTTGAAAAATTTTCTAAATTAATATAGTGCATTATTACACACTATGGTCCAGAATAATGAATTTATCAAATTCATATGGTATTATTTGCTATTTATTTATATACATACATATATATATTTACGGTAATTCCAATAAATAAGGAATAATTATCCAAAAATTCCCAAAATTGATATGTACCTAGTATAATATCCCAACATCAATATAAATCATTAATATAACCTATAGTTCATCATAAGCATTCATTTAATAATATATAGTAATTATTCACGGTAATTACAAGATAATTACCAAATAAATAGCAAACAATTTCTAAAAATTCTAGATAAATTCCAACATCATTAAAAATTAGATTATAACATTGTAACATCATAATATCAACCAAACCAATTGAAATCATCACCATATGGAGCATACATGCTCTCGGCCTTTTGATTTAATTTTGGTTTTGGTTTTCAAAATCCCAACAATTATATACTATGTTTATACACTATAGTATATTAATATAACATCATTTAATCATCAAGAACCAATTAAATCATCACCATATAAGCATGTAGCTTTAAACTTATTTGATTTAAATAGGTAAATGATTTCCAAAAGTTCTAATTAATTCACACAATGCATAAATAATATACTAAAGCATTAAAACACCATTGCATGTTCAAAAATAAAATCATACACCAACCTATGAATTTTAAATGCTCTCGGCCCTTTTTAAAAAAAAATAGCAATTGATTTTCAAAAATTCTAATTAAATCATAGGACATATAATCAAGGTTCTAAAGCACTAATATGTCATTACATGCTTGAAATAAAAATTATACACTAAGGTACATACATATATACCTCACGGTATTCACAATATTTTAAGCTAGGGTTTTCCAAAAATTGTTAAATCAATACCATAGTCTTAAATCATAACATAGATCGATAATACATGCTTAGAACATATCAATAAGTATTCGGTCCTCATCTAAAATTTTATACTATTTTCAAAATTATATCAACATACACTATGGTTCGAAAATGTCATAAACATGCTAAAGCCGTTCCAAAATTTTAATATGCAACTCCTATGCTCATTTAACATATATTCACATGTACTTTCAAAATAAAATCCTCAAGAACATATAAATAAACAATAGCTCATGCTCAATAACATTTAAACACATATATAAACATACATGAAACTTTCGAACCTATACATATATACTAAAGCAGTTTGAAAATTTCATATTAAAGGAGTGAATAATCGAAGCTATTGGTCTCATTTACCTTAGATTTAAAATGGTTTCAAGAGCAATGTATGTATCGAGGTTGTGAAGTGGAGAAATGGAGAAGAAAAAATCTGAAAATGGAGGAAGAGCTCTCGATTTTTTTCTGCAAATGGGAGAAATGAGGTGTTTGAGAGAGTGTTTAGTGTTGGAGAAGTGTATAGGAGAGGGTGAAGAATGGGAAGGGTCTCACTATGTTATCTCTCTCCCTCTCACGTTCTCTCTCTCTTTCCCACCCAATGAAAAAATGCAGCCAAATGATGGGTGAGAGAGTGATCATTGAAGAGTGTTAAAGAGCTCTCCATGTATTGGGCAAATTTAAAAGTGGGAATCATTGTGCATGGGTGAAGGAGCCGGTAGCATGGGGGGTTTAGGCTGATTTTATTTTAAAATACTCTTAATACATTGTATTAATCATATAATAGGTCATAGATATATAATACATGTCATAAAATAATTAAAATCACACATAGTGCAATTTTGAAATTACAGATAACAATTATTGAAAATAGGATTAAAATATAAATTACACCTATTATTGAAACTCATGTAATTTTCATCCCAAATATACATATATATCATAATATATGATTTAGACATTGAATAATAGCATAGGATAAAATTATTACACATTTCGATCATATAAAACCCTAATTTCGAAAATTAGGGTTTCAATTTTATAAAAACTGAAACCTTCGATTTTTATGGATGAAATTCTGATTAAAAGCTTAATAATATCCATATATATCATATTATAAAGTTTAGATACCATAGGATAATTTAATGGTATCATTTCATGTGATAAAACCCTTATTTACAAGTTTAGGGTTTTCGAAATTAAAATTAGGAAATATCGAGTTTTAATAACTCAAATATTGGTTTTAATAATCATTAATACTGTAATTATATAAAATAATAATAGGAAATTAATTATTATAATTTCCCGAGCATTAAACTCATTTTTCAAATCGTCTCTAGACGTTAACGTTCAAAACGTCTCAAAACGTTCGAAATCGACTCATCTCAAAATGGTCGCAGTAAGTTCATACTTACTAAATAAATATATTCCATTTAATGAAGGAATTAAGATGGAAATTAATTCCAAGCTTCACTGCTCAGAAAATTTCATGAAAAGCTGACGTTCGATACGCGTTTGACGTTAAAAATATTGACGAATCATTTCGTAATATTTCAATCCTTTAATTCACAATCCTTAGAGAATTATGAAAAGGAATTCGTTATAACGATATCGTATTGAAAACACAAGATTCGTTGTCGTAAAAAGATAATATCGGCAAAACCACAATTACGGGTTTAGAATCGTAATCGTATATTCGTTTCTTTGGAATATTACATTCCACCCCCCTTACGAAAAATTTCATCCCGAAATTTGTATACCTTTAGAAAAATAGATCGGGGTATTTTTCTCTCATCGCTTCTTCAAGCTCCCACGTGGCTTCTTCTTGTCCGTGGTGTCTCCACAGCACTTTGACTAACGGAATCGACTTGCTCCGTAGTTGTTGGACTTTGTGGTCAAGTATGGTTGCGGGTTCTTCCTTATAGCTCATGTCTGGCTCGAGGATCACGTCGTCTTGGCGAATCACGTGCTTTGGGTCGTGAACGTATTTTCGTAATTACGACACGTGAAAAACATTATGGACATTCCCTAGGTTTGGCGGAAGAGCCAACCTATAAGCTACTGGACCTATCCTTTCTAGGATCTCATAAGGTCCTATGAAACGGGGTCTAAGCTTTCCTTCAGGCCAAACCTGACAATCCTTTTGATGGAGACCTTAAGAAATACTTTGTCTCCATCCTCGAAGCGTAGCTTTCGGATCTCGCGTGTCGCGTAAGATTTCATACGTCTGAGCTTCTTTTATCCTCATCCTAATTTGTCGAGCGATTTCGATCATCTCGTTCACCGCATCGGGCCTATGACTTTTCTCTCACCGACTTCATCGATAAAGTGGTGATCTACACTTTTGCCATACTGAGGCTTCGTATGGGGCCATGCCGATCGTCGCTTGATAAGCTGTTGTTGTAAGCAAATTCAATAAGAGGTAAAATATCTTCCCATTTTGTACCTCGATCCAAAATTACGACTCTAAGCATATCTTCTAGCGTTTGGATCGTTCTCTCCATTGTCCATCGGTTTGTGGGTGGAAAGTTGTCTTGAAGTTTAATCTCGTACCAGTTTCTCTGCAAGCTAATCCAAAATCGGATGTGAACTTGGAGTCTCGATCGAGGTAATAGATTTTGGCACTCCATGTAGTCGTACAATTTCCTTAACGTATAGCTGGACCAACTTATCGGATCCATAAGTGCTTTGAATAGGTAGAAAGTGAACACTTTTGGTAAGTCTATCCACAATTACCCATATGGCTGTATTTCCTCTTCTCGATTTGGGTAAGCTTGTAACGAAATCCATCGTTATATCGTCTCTCTTCCATTCGGGGATTTCCAACGATTGTAACTTCCCATAGGGACGTTGGTGTAGTGCCTTCACTTGTTGACAAACAAGACAGCGTTCTACGAAAGAAGCTATGTCTCGTTTCATGCCTTCCCACCAAAATTTTTCCTTCAGGTCCCGGTACATCTTAGTACTACCTGGGTGGGCGGTGTAGGGCGTATCGTGAGCCTCACTCAAGATTTCGTTCTGAAGCTCCGCGTCGTCAAGAACGCATATCCTACCTTCAAACAATAAGGCGTTATCAGGCGCCTCTTGGAAATTCTTGAATCCTTCAGACCTTAGTCTTTCTCGGATCTTTTCCAACTTTTCCTCAATCCTTTGTCTCTCGACAATTCTTTTTCTTAGATCAGATGTCAGTGTGAGTGTAGCGATACAGCTCACGATTGTCCTGGGTGGTTCAACCAGTTCAATCCTCATTCTACCAAACTCTTCAACGAGTTTTTCCTCTGGTATAAAGAGACATCCTAACTCGGTATGGCTCTTACGACTCAAGGCGTCAGCTACTACATTCGCCTTGCCCGGGTGATAGTTAATACCACAGTCGTAATCTTTTACTAATTCTAGCCATCTTCTTTGTCTCATATTTAGATCTCTTTGTTCGAAGAAATACTTCAAACTTTTATGATCCGTGAAGATCTCACATCTCACACCATAGAGATGGTGTCTCCAAATTTTTAGGGCATGAACTACAGCTGCTAATTCCAAATCGTGGGTTGGGTAGTTCAGCTCGTGGGGTCTGAGTTGTCGAGATGCGTAAGCTATCACTTTTCCTTCTTGCATCAAAACACAACCCAGCCCAGTCTTAGATGCGTCGGTATAGACCACATACCCCTTATCCGCTTCTGGGACTGCTAGAACTGGTGCACTGGTCAATTTTTCCTTGAGTATTTGGAAACTCATCTCGCACTCATCTGTCCAATTGAACTTGATTCCCTTCCGAAGTAGCTGGGTTATTGGCCTTGCAATTTTGGAGAATCCTTCGATGAATCTCCTATAGTAACCACTAATCTAGGAAACTTCGATTCGTCTTTGTGTTCTTGGTGATTTCCATTCTTGCGGCCTCTACTTTGGCTGGATCTACTTTTATACCTTCAGCAGACACGATGTGTCCAAGGAACATAACTTCCTTCAGCCAAAACTCACACTTGCTAAACTTAGCAAAGAGTCTTTCATTTCTCAAGGTTTGCAAAACCGTTCGTAGATGTTCCTTATGGTCCTCTTCATTCTTTGAATAAATAAGGATGTCATCTATGAAGACCAAAACAAATTTATCCAGAAATGGATGAAATACTCTGTTCATGAGGTCCATGAACACGGCTGGTGCATTGGTTAACCCGAATGGCATAACTATGAATTCATAGTGGCCATATCTGGTTCGGAATGCAGTCTTCGGTACATCTTCAGGCCGTATTTTCAGCTGGTGGTATCCTGACTTAAGATCAATTTTAGAGAATACACCGCTCCTCGCAATTGATCAAGCAGTCATCAATTTCGGGTAAAGGGTATTTGTTCTTTAGTGTCATCTTATTTAGCTCTCTATAATCGATGCACATCCTTAAAGAACCATCCTTTTCTTAACAAACAAAGCAAAGCGCTCCCGGTGAAACACTTACTAATGAATCCTAGATCCAAAAGCTCTTGGATTTGGATTTTTAGCTCTTCTAGCTCCTTTGGGGCCATCCTATAAGGCACCCGACTTTGGGCTGATCCGGCTCCAAGTCGATGGTAAACTCTAGTTGTCTATCGGGAGGTAGTCTGGCAGATTTTTGGAAATCGTCCGAAATTCTCGGACAACTTCAATGTCTTCTACCCGCGGGTTTATCCTCATCGTTTAAATAAACAAGGAATGCATGGCATCCCTTTTGGTTCATCATCCTCCCAGCTTGTAGTCTTGATATTATCGGAATCCTCCTTCCCATCCGATCCCGTGAAAATGCGTAGCTTCTTGTCCAGGAAAGTGAAACGAAATTTTCCTTTCCTTACAGAGAATCGTGGAATGATTCTTAGCTAACGATCCATTCCGAGGATTATGTCTACATCGTCCATGGGTATTATGTTTAGATTGTTAGCGAACATTAAGTGATCCTAATGTCGATTCTAGGTTCGAGCAAAAGTGTGTATGATCATAATCCCTCCTATAGGCGATGAGATTCTCATATCACGGCTTGACTTTTCGGACCTAAGGCCCGAGCATTTCACGCATAATTTTGCAATAAAAGAATGAAGCACCGTGTCGAACAATACTATAACGGTAGGTTGAGGAGAACTCCCACCGCCAAGTTTCCTTGGTTTTGTTCGATTCTACCTCCTATGCTGGCGTAGGCCCGAGCCGGCCGAGGTGACGGGTGACAGTGGTCTGGCTGATTCGGCGGTTGTTGCTGGCTTTATTGTTTGCATTCTTTGGCGTTAGCGCGGTGGTTGCCGCCCTTTGTTGTTAGGCGGTGGTGCCCTCGCTGGTTCTGCGGAATTCTTCTTGCCATTTCTTTGCCATTATTGGTGGTTGTTGGAGTTGTTGTTGAGGTGGGGTTGTTGCCATTGGAGTTGCGGGGTTGGGGTTGGAATTCTGGCGGTGGGGTTGTAGTTGTATAGCCTTAGTGGTGAGCATTGCCGGTTGGTTCGGCCTTATATCCGAGCGTGACCTTTGGGCAATTGTTGGCGTAATGCCCGTTGCCCGCACTTGTAACAGCTTACCACGTTTGCCGTGCACACCCTTGTGTGCTCTATGGCATCTAGGGCATTGAGGTGCCCTCGATTTATTCTGTGGTCCCTTGCCGGTGGAGCATAAGTCGCTCTCTTCGATTCTGTCCTAACTGCGCCGTGTTTCCTTGCCACGGGCGCTTGTGACTTGCTTCTCCATAGTTTCGCGGTTGTTATTCCCCGGTTGGGGTCCGATTCCCTTTTCCTTGTCCGAATTACCGTGTGTGCGTGAGGCGACACCAACTTATTCTCGGTCATGGCGCCTCGATGTCAAAGCTCGTGCGAGAGCTTGATTGTAAGATAGGTCTCCGTGGTGGCAAGAGACATGCGTATCTCCATTCTTAGCCACGACACGAACTTTTCCGACATTTTCAAGTCGGTGTCCACCAGATCTGGCGCATATCTCGACATCTCGCAGAAAGTGCGATCATAGTCGGTTACGGATAATTTTTCTTGTTTTAGCAGGAAAAACTCCTGCCTCTTTTTCCCCCTATAGCTTTTGGGTATGTACTTTTCATACAGCTCCCTCTTGAAATCCTCCCACGAGAATTCCTCGAGCTGTTCAGCTGAAAACGTCTTCTTTCTGGCCTCCCACCAGAAGTCAGCTGGTCCGATAAGCTGGAAGGTAACACACGACATCCTTTCCTGTGCCGTGCACCTTAAGAAAGTGAAAATCCGTTCAATGGCCCTAACCCATTGTTCGGCTTCTTCCGGGCTCCCCTTTCCGTTAAAAACAGGAGGGTTTTGCCTCAAAAATAGTTCTTCGATCCTGCGATCGGGTTGAGGTGGGCGGTGGTTGGGGATTATCTTCTTGTTCTTGCTCGGGGATTCTACCCCTTCCTCTAGGTCTTCCTCGACCTCTGGGTTCTCTTTCTGGGTTTCTTCTCGGAGGCATTCTGCTATATAAAACATACCATCGTTAATTACTAAACGCTTGCAACTTAACAATATAAGGTTTCCATAGCTTCTTCTTAAGCGATATAAAATAAAACAACTCATCCACAACATAGACAATTGTTACCAAAATGGCCCCACTTGGGTCAAAAATATATGTAGATAGATAAACAAGGTTTGTCAAAACAAGATGTCAACATCGAGAATCATAGAAAATAGAAATAACAGGTTTCGGGCCCACACTAAAAAAAAAAAAAAAAAACCGAGTCCTAGAACCATGGTATTGAAATAAAAGGAAAAAGCTAGCACACATGCTAGTCATAACAAAACAAATTCTAATCAAAACATTGCCTAAGGTCTTCGGGAGTTTCCTTCCTATTCGCGTCTTCCTCGTGGTCTTCCTCCTCTTGAGTCGTCTTCCTCATCCGAACCGTCCTCACGAGGTCGTACTGGATGGTCTGCACCGCTAGCTTCCATCATCGGTATGTCACGCAGGGTCCAAAGTTATCCGCGCCGTATAAGTCGTAGTTGTGGCGGATCGGATTGTAGCATACCGGGTCGGGTTATATCCAGGAAGGTATCGATACTCTCATCCGCTGTCCGTGGAAGGGCTCTTCGTCTTGGTGGTGGTGGATCGGATGCGGTGATAGGGGCGGTAGTGGCGGACGTCTTGGGTGTCCAAAGCTGCTGGTGGCAACACGGGCTCTCCCAAGGCTTTGGGCGTCCGCCCTATCCACCTCGTACATCTTGCCTCGTCCATCCGATGCGGGGTATCCTTTGGATCAACTTTGTCTCGGAACCTCAAGGTATAGCCACTCTGGCGACTCGTCACGCCAAGTGTACTCCGTGGAGGAGATAGGGTCCAATCGGTGCGGCTCGTGAATCGTACACGTAAGTCGGTGACTCACGAACACAGGCGGATCCCAATCAAATCATAACCTCGTGGAATGCGATAGATGTAGTCTCCCGATACCTCTCGGGCATAACCATCCAGTACAAGGGAGTATAGCTAGGAGTCTCTTGATGCCATCGTGAGTCGGTTGCGCCATAGGCTCAGGCGTTCCTCCACAACCGAAGGTAGTACGCGTAAACTCGCCTAGGTCTTCCCGGCGCACATCCAACATTCCCTATAGGTGCGCATCAGTTCCTCGGGTGGGGCATGAGGTCCTACCCTCCTCCTAGCGATATAGCGCATCTCTCCATCCGCCACGATTAAAACTAACGTAAGTCAACTATCGTTATCTAAAAAAAGCAGAAAGGATAGCATAACGAGAGGCAACTAGGCTAGAACTAACAATTCTATAAGGTAGGCAACATCATAATGTACAATACATACCACAACTTACTTTCTTAGTCTTACCCAAACATATAAATATAGCTAATGATATCTTAACATACACTACGAGATCATTGTCTTATATTAAACACTTAAGCTAGAGTTCAACAGACTCTATCGTCTTCTGGAGACAGAATTTGGGATTCTGTTCTTCATAACAAATGAAGATCAGTGCGTTAGGAGTACGTAGGTGAAAACCATGCGTAAATCGGAGTCCTAACGAGGGAGATCTAACTAAAACAAATCTACTGCGCAGTGCAGGAAATTTGCGCGATCGTGCAAAAATGTCAATCGAGACGTACGTCGACGCAATATGTCTACCATATTTGGGTCCTTAAGTCGGGCTGAATATTCTAAAGCCGTAAGTGTCATCCATGTCGTGATTCGTGTTGCTGGTCACTCGTGTCGAAGTGATGATGGAGTGCCGACGTCATTCAGCTTAAAGGTTGGGGTCGTCCTCGTCCATCCTTCTCGCTCGTCTTCCGTCGTTCGTGTCCAAGGGTATCGTTACTTTCATTCTTCCTATCGTTCTTTTGTTCGCATAAGGAAAAGAAATTCGTACTTTCTATGTTCTTTCACGATACGTGAGCATGCTCCTTAGAGTCTAAGTTCGTCTTATGATAACATATCATTCATCATAAATAAAATTTTGGAAGTCGGAAAGTAAAGTTTTATTTGCAAATTTGGAAGTATGATTTCAAAAGACAGTCATGATCAACTCATATACATATTCAAAATGAATTCGTTCATTTCATGTTGATCATTCAACTCGATACTACCATACACTTCCATCTCAATACTTGAGCAATTGCATTTGCTCAATTAAAAAAAAATTTTGGAAAATTTTCTTTCTCAACTTCAAAAATTTTCATAATAATAATATTTCAAAAGTTCCTCTAACTTGCTCATCATGCGAAATTTTCCATTTCATGAGTTTGAGGAAGAAATGCGATTACCTTTTCCGGTTGAGCTCGATGTGATGGAGTGTTGAGAGAGTCAAGAGATTTCTAGAAGTCCGGTGACTCGATCTAGACTTAGAATAAAAATTTGGGTTTACAAAGAGCAAAAGCGCTCGATACCACTACATCACGACCCATTCCGGACCAACCCGGACCTGAGGCGACTAATACTAGGAGTAGTATTTCGGGATTACGACTAAAATAGAGATGCATAAAACGATAAACTAGCATGCTTGAACATAATAGAAGGAAATGTTATAACGGTTTTGAAAAGGTTTGAGCCATGGACCCCAAAACTTGGCACGATCCGATGGACCTCAATAGTTTGTAACATAAGGCATAAATAAAGGAGTTGAGTATAGCGGCGGAAAGTGTGTGAATACATATATGACGATATGCATTGAGGTATAAACCACAAATTCAAGTAAATCGGTCGAGGACACTGGACTCCTCAACACATCCCCATCATCACCATCGAGCTCAACCTGCACATTTAAAACAAACATGCGGGGCTAAGTACAAGAAATTGCACTTAGTGGACTTATGCCGAAAACATTTGATAACATTTGGATTCTACGCCAATATCGAGTAAGTCGCGAGGGTTTTAGTTAGAAATGCCTTGTGCTTACTAAATCATTCGGTTAAGTAAACATAGCTCGGCCGAGCATTTTCTTGGTGTGTATGGTCCGTATCTCATAGTAACAATACATAATAATAATAAAATTAAGCGTCGAGAGGAGGCCTCCCGTCTACGACGCCGTGACCGCCGTAATCCGTCAAAGACGCGATCGCTCTCTGCAAGCATATGTTAACACATCGTATAGTTCAACCTTCACGCCAATCTAGCGGGCATTTATCATCCGGCACGGGACCCGACATTAAAAAGGTTGGGCGCTACCACAACAAATGATATAATAGTTCAACCATCTTCACGCCCTACCGGGCATAACAGATAGGATCCATACAAAGCGAAATATTTTTGGCGGTGTAATGCGGTAAAACATTTGTTAAGCGGTTGTAGAATAAGTCGTAAGTAAATAAACTCATTTGGAATAACGTAAGAAAAGGTCACATTTTAGTGGGGTAAGAAAAGGCCCACGTTTTAAAGATAAAGCCCACATTCTGGACTATGGTTCGTTGTAAAAGTCTAGGTTCGTTCGTTCGTCAAAATCCGTCATTGCGTTTGCGTCCACACCTTTCTGGCGAGGCTTTAGTACGTCGCTCAAGTCTCTCGAGACTTTCAAAACTAAGATAAACTTTGATATTTCATATCGATGTGAGTGAATTCCTTAGTGAATTGATACGTCTCAACACGTATAATGATTGAATTGTTCTAGATTCGCCGAGATCGTTCAACGTTATAAATGCGTTTTCGATATATGGATTTCATTTGTGAAATCTTTTCTTACTAATGAGGTATCATACTCAATTAGTATATCTTACAGCGTCTTGGCGTATTTATAATCGTAAAATCGTCGTTTGACTAAAAAGTCAGCGAAGTCGACACGGTCGACAAAGTCGGCGATTTTGACTTTTAAATAGTAATTTCTTACTATTTTGTTTCATAAATCGAATTTGATCGATTTGAAAGCGTAAAGTCCTATTTCTCGATTTATCACGTAAATCGAGGACTTATAAATAATTTCGCATTTAATAAACCTTTTATAAATAAAAAGCGAAATTTTGGTTTTAAAAGCGTTATAAAATGAACGTTTGTCTCAAACATAGCAATCTATGTTTATAAAATTTTGTAAAATTTAAATCTGTCCGAATATTAATTTAGCAAATATTTTATTAATAAACTGATTTAAAAGGATTTAAAATCCTTATTAATTATCGAAAACTTCGATAATTAATTTATAAAATGTCAAATGACTTTTGAAAAAATTTCTAAATTAATATAGTGCATTATTATACACTATGGTCCAGAATATGAATTTATAAAATTCATATGATATTGTTTGCTATTTATTTATATATATACATATATATACTTACGGTAATTACAACAATTAAGGAATAATTATCCAAAATTCCCAAAATTGATATATATCTAGTATAATATCCCAACATCAATATACACCACCAATATAACCTATAGTTCATCATAACCATTCATTTAATAATATATAGCAATTATTCACGGTAATAACTTGATAATTACCAAATAATTAGCAAACAATTTCTAAAAATTCAAATAAATTCCAATATGATTAAACATTATACTATAACATTATAACATCATAACATCAACCAAAACATTTGAATCATCACCATATGGAGCTCAATAGCTCTCGGCTTTTGGATTCAAAATGTTATTTGATTTTCAAAATTCCAACAATTATATACTATGTTTATACACTATAGTATAGTAATATAACATCATAATATTTATCAAAACTAATTAAATCATCACCTTCAAGAGCTTGTAAGCTCACGGCTTATTTGATTTAAAATAGTATTTGATTTCCAAAATTCTAAAAATTCACACAATGCATAAACAATATACTAAAGCATTAATACACCATAGCATGTTCAAAAATAAAATCATACACCAACCTATACTACTATAGTGCT
This sequence comes from Salvia rosmarinus, assembly GCA_036937905.1. NCBI lineage: Eukaryota > Viridiplantae > Streptophyta > Magnoliopsida > Lamiales > Lamiaceae > Salvia > Salvia rosmarinus. Next base: position 30,301,535 of record CM072814.1, on the reverse strand, counting down.
CACGGTATATTTTTTAAAAAAAAAATAGCAATTGGTTTTCAAAATTCTAACCAATTCATAGAACATATAATCGAGGTTCTAAAGCATTAATACACCATTACAAGCTTGAAATAAAAATTATACATCAATGTATACACATACATAGCTCACGGTACTAACAACATTTTAAGCTAGGGTTTTCCAAAATTTTTAAATAACATGCCATGGGTTCTAAACACATTATATAACAATAATCGAGCTTAAAACATCTAAGAACATTCGGTCATCACCATTTTATTTTTATAGTTTTGAAAATTATTCTAATACATACTATGGTTCGAAAATCATATATATACATGCTAAATCCTTACAAGCATTTCATATACCATGTCCTATGTTCATCTAAACATATTTCTCATATATTTTCAAAATAAAATCCTCAAGAACAAGTATATAAACAATGGTTCATGCTCAAGAACATTTAAACACATATATACATACTATGAAACTTTCGAACACTATACATAAATATCACAACAGTTTCGATTTTTCTTGTATAAAAGGAGAAGGAAATCGGTGCAAATATCCATGTATTACCTTAGGAATGGTGTTAAATCACAAGGATATGGTATGGTATTAGACTTGATGAAGGAATGAGAAGAAGGGGAAGAAGCAAGGCTCTCGAATTTTTACGAAAATGGGGAGGGTTCTGCTGAAAATGGGAGGAGAAATGGGAGAGATGGAGAGGTTTTGGTGTTCAAAATTGTTGGGAGTGAATGAGAGTGAGAAGGAATGAAGGCTCTCATCATATATCTCTCTCTCACTCACTCTCGGCTCTCTCTCTCTCTTTCTCACAATAATGCAGCCCTTGGGAAGGAGAGTGTGATGATTAAGGAGTGTTAAAGATGCTCTCCATGCATTGGGTGGTTTAAAAGTGAAATCATTTGTAATGGGCAAGGGTGATACATAGCCGGCGCATGGGGGTAGGTCTAGGGCTGTTTTAAATTTTTAATTTACACATAATACATTATATATATCATACACAGGTCATAGATATATAATACATGCTATAAAAATAATTAAATCAACACATAACCACAATTTCGAAATTACCGAAAATAAAATGAGAAAAATAGGATTAAAAATATAAATTACACCTATTATTGATACTCATGTAATTTTCGATCATATATATCATAATATATGATTTAGATATTAAATAATAGCATAGGATAAAATTATTACACATTTCATGCATTAAAAACCCTAATTTCGAAAATAGGGTTTCAAATTTTATAAAAACTGAAACCTTCGATTTCTATGGTTAAAAATCTGATTTAATGCTTAATAATATCCATATATATCATATTATAAAGTTTAGATACCATAGGATAATTTAATGGTATCATTTCATGTGATAAAACCCTAATTTACAAGTTTAGGGTTTTCGAAAATTAATATTCGAAAATATCGAGTTTAAATGCTAAAATTTGATTTTAATAATTATTAATACTGTAATTATATAAAATAATAATAGGAAATTAATTATTATAATTTCCTGAGCATTAAACTCATTTTTCAAAACGTCTCTAGACGTTGACGTTCAAAACGTCTCAAAACGTTCAAAATCGACTCATCTCAAAATGGTGTGATAAGTTCATACTTACTAAATAAATATATTCCATTTGATAAAGGAATTAAGATGGAAATTAATTCCAAGCTTCCTTTGCTCGAGAAAATTTCATGAAAAGGCGGCGTTCGATACGCGTTTGACGTTAAAATATATTTGAATCATTTCGTAATATTTCAATCCTTTAATTCACAATCCTTAGTGAATTATGAAAAGGAATTCGTTATAACGATATCGTATCGAAATCACAAGATTCGATGTCGTAAAAAGATAATATCGGCAAAACCACAATTACGGGTTTAGAATACCGTGTCGTATGTTCGTTTCTTTGGAATATTACAATTGCTTAGCAAATATCGTGAAATTTCAACGATCGATATGCATTCGACGTTAAAATGTCTTGCCGATAAAAGTTAAAACTTTCGAATCTTACATTCACGAGATTGAGTGAATGTGTAGAAATCATTCTATGTAATTAATTCAAATCATATTCGATTTAATTTGGTTTGATTTCTAGCGAAATTCTATTTTACGGGTTTTAAAGACCGTAATTAGGCTTTTAAAGCTCATGGGTTATTACATCCTACCCCTTAAAAGAAATTTCATCCCAAAATTTGTATACCTTAAAAGAATAATCTGGGGTACCTTTCCTTCACTGCATCTTCTAGCTCCCACGTAGCTTCTTCTTGTTCGTGGTGGTTCCACAGCACTTTGACCAGCGAAATTGATTTGTTTCTCAATTGTTGAACTTTATGGTCTATTATTGCGATAGGCTCCTCTTCATAGCTCATGTCTGAGTTGAGAACTACATCGTCTTGACGGATCACGTGTTTTGGATCGTATACATATTTCCTTAATTGAGATACGTGAAAAACATTATGCACATTTCCCAAGTTTGGCGGAAGAGCTAACTTATAGGCTACTGGGCCTATTCTCTCTAGGATCTCATATGGTCCTATGAAACGGGGTCTTAGTTTTCCTTTCACACCAAATCTTGTGATCCCTTTCGATGGAGAGACTTTGAGAAATACTTTGTCTCCAATTTCAAATTGCAGCTCCGATCTGCGCGTATCAGCGTAGGATTTCTGTCTATCTTGAGCTTCTTTGATTCTTTGCCTAATCTGTCGGACGATTTCAATCATTTCATTCACTGCTTCTGGCCCTATTATTTTCCTTTCACCCACCTCTTCCCAGTAAAGTGGTGATCTACACTTCTTGCCATACAAAGCTTCGTATGGGGCCATATCAATCGTCGCTTGATAACTATTATTGTAGGCAAACTCAATAAGAGGTAAAATGTCTTCCATTTTGCACCTCGATCGATCTACGGTTCTCAAAGCATATCTTCTAATGTTTGGATGGTCCTTTCATCGCCCATCGGTTTGTGGGTGAAATCTTTGTCTTGAAGTTTAACTTTGTTCCCAATTCTCTTTGTAGGCTCACCCAAAATTTCGATATGAACTTGGAGTCTCTATCGATGTAATGGATTTTGTTACTCCATGTAGTCGTATAACTTCCTTTACATATATTTGGGCTAGTCTATCGACTCCATATGTATTTTGAATTGGTAGAAAATGGCGCACTTGGTGAGTCATCCACTATTACCCATATGGTAGTGTTTCCTTTTTAGACTTGGGTAATTACATGTGAAATCCATCGTTATTTCATCCCACTTCCATTCGGTATACCCAGCGGTTGTAACTTCCCATAGGGACGTTGGTGTAAAGCCTTAACTTGTTGGCAAACAAGGCGTTCTCTGAAAGAAGCTATGTCACGTTCATGCCTTCCCACCGAACTTTTCTTTTAGGTCTTGATACATCTTCGTCTTGTTGGGTGGCGGTATAAGGTGTATCATGAGCCTCACTCATTATGTCGTTCGAATCTCGGCATCATCGTGAACACATATTCTCCCTTCGAACATTAAAGCATTATCGATGCTTCGGAAATTTTCAATTCGCCGATTCTCACTCTTCCTCTTATTTTTCTAACTTTTCCTCCATCCTTTGTCTCTCAATGATCATTTTCTTAGATCGGTGTCATGGTGAGTGTAGCGATACAATTCATGATCGTCTCTGGTCATTTAACCGATTCGATTCTTAATTTGCTGAACTCCTCAATGAGTTTATCTTCTTGTGTAGGAGACATCCCAATTTAGTTTGATTTTACGACTCAAAGCGTCGGCTACTACATTCGCTTTACGGGTGATAGTTAATACCACGATCGTAATCTTTTACTAGTTCGAGCCATCTTCTCTCGCCTCATGTTTAGATCTCTGCGCTCGAAGAAGTATTTCAAACTCTTATGATCGTATAGATTTCACATCTCACTCCGTAGAGATGGTGTCTCCATATTTTCGGTGCATGAACCCTCTGCGCTAGTTCTAAATCATGTGTTGGGTAGTTCAGCTCATGTGGTCTAAGTTGCCGTGACGCGTATGCTATTACTTTTCCTCTTGCATCAAGACGCATCCTAGTCCGTTCTTGAGGCGTCGGTATAAACCACATATTCCTTATCCGATTACGGGATCGCTAACACCGTGCACTTGTTAACTTTTCTTTGAGTTTTGAAAACTTCGACTCACACTCTTGATCCAGTGTACTTAACTCCCTTCGGAGTAGTTGGGTCATTGGTCTCGCTATTTTGGAGAATCCTTCAATGAATCTCCTATAATAACCACCAACCCTAGAAAACTTCGGATCTCATTCTCGAGTTCGCGGTGATTTCCACTCTTGACTGCTTCCACTTTGGTTTGGATCCACTTTGATTCCATCGGCAGACACGATGTGTCCTAGAAACATTACTTCCTTCACCAAAATTTGCATTTCTTGAACTTAGCAAATAATCTTTCATTCCTCAAAGTTTGTAACACCATTCTTAGGTGTTCTTTATGGTCTTCCTCATTTTTGAATAGATGAGAATATCATCTATGAAAACCAAGACAAACTTGTCTAAGTATGGATGAAATACTCGATTCATAAGGTCCATAAATCTGGTGGTGCATTAGTTAATCCGAACGGCATAACTACAAATTCATAATGGCCAAATCTTGTTCGGAATACAGTTTTAGCTATGTCTTCAGGTCGTACCTTGAGTTGATGGTATCCTGACTTGAGATCAATCTTTGAGAATATGCCTGCTCCTCTCAATTGATCAAACAAATCGTCGATTCTTGGTAAAGGATATTTGTTCTTGAGTGTCATCTTGTTCAACTCTCGATAGTCTATACACATCCTTAAAGATCCATCCTTTTTCTTAACAAACAATACAGGCGCTCCCCAAGGCGAAACACTAGGTCTAATGAAACCTAGGTCCAACAGTTCTTGGATTTGGATTTTCAGTTCTTCCAATTCCTTTGGGGCCATTCTGTAGGGTGCCTTTGACACTGGAGCCGATCCTGGTTCCAAGTCGATGGTAAATTCCAATTGTCTATCAGGAGGTAATCCTGGTAGATCCTTAGGAAATACATCCGGAAATTCCCTGACAATATCTATGTCTTCTATCTTCAGTTTCGGCTTTTCTTCTCCGTTCAGATAAACGAGAAAAGCATGGTATCCTTTCTTATTCATCATTTTCCGTGCTTTCAATGCGGATACAATCGGGACTCTTTTTCCCATGCTAATTCCGTGGAAGTGCGTTGCTTCTTGTCCAGGAAAATGAAATGATATTTTCCTTTCCTTGCAAAGAATCATGGAGTGGTTTGCAGCTAACCAGTCCATTCCTAGGATTATATCTACGTCACCCATGGGTATTATGTTCAAATTATTTGCCAGAACCCTAAGTGATCCTAAGTTCAACTCTAGGTTCGAGCAGAAATGTGTAACAGTCATAATCCCTCCTATAGGTGAAGAGATTCGCATATCCTGATTGGCTTTTATAGCACTAAGTCCCAACAGATCTACGCATAATTTTGCTATGAAGGAGTGCGAAGCACCCGTGTCGAACAATACTATAACAGGCATGTTGAGAAGGATTCCCATACCGCGGGTTTCCACGGTCTGTTCGTTTTGTCGCGGTGCAAAGCATATGCCTAACTTCGAGGTAGCTGCGGTGACGTGGTGCTTGCCTTTCTTTGAAATTATTCTTTGTTATGCTGGCTTGTTGTTGTCACCGCGTTGCCGTAGTGGTTGTTGTCTTCGTTCTTTGGGGTAGTTGCCCTTCTTTGTTGTTGTATTCTTTGTTGTGGCTGCTGCAGTTGTTGTGGAGGTTGTTGCCATTGTTGCGGTTGTATTTCTTTGTTGAGGTTTAATGAAATTGGATAGCTCTCCGGTTGGACATTACCGGGTTGGTTCGGCCTTACGACTGTTTCCGAACGTACCCCCGGACAAAAGTTTGCATAATGTCCTTTCATACCACACCTAAAACAGTTTCCGCTGCCCGCCATGCACATTCCCGTGTGCATCTTTCGGCACTTTGGGCACGGAAGAGCCCTTCGTTGCTCTTGTAGTCCCCTTGTTGGAGGAACAAATGCTGACTTCCTCCATCCTGGCCCTTGACTTGCTGAATTCCCTTGCCACTGTTGTTTGTTATTCTTGTTTTCAAAATTTCCCCTGCTGCTATTACTAAAACTAGTATCCCATTTTCTCTTTCCCTTGTCCATTGTATTCTGCATCTGAGCTGATGCCGACTTATCATCTGGCATTGCTGCCTCAATGTCTAGAGCTCGTGTAAGAGCCTCTGTATAAGTCATGTCTCCAAGACCAGCGAGAGACATTCTTATTTCTGGCCTTAACCCTGACCTAAATTTTTCCGCCATTTTTAAATCCGTGTCCACTTGATCCAGTGCATATCTAGACATTTCGCAAAATGTGCGATCGTAATCGCCATCGACATCTTTTCACGCTTTAACAAGAAAAATTCATGTTCCTTCTTCTTCTTGTAACTTTTCGTACATACTTATCATACACTTCCTTTTAAAATCTTCCCATGTCAACTCTTCCATCTGTTCTGCTGTAAAGGTTTTCTTTCGGCCTCCCACCGTAAATCGGCGAGCCCATTTAAGCGAAGGCCACACATGACGGTCTTTCTTGTGCGTGCATCTTAAAATGTGAAAATTCTCTCGATAGTTCTCATCCATCGCTCAAAGATCTTACGGACTACCTTTCCCATTGAAAGTAGGAGGTTTTGTCTTAAGAATAATTCCTCTATCCTGCGGTCGGGGTTGAGGTGGAGGTGGTTGAGGTATAGCACATTCTTCTTGCTCGAGTTCTACCTCTTCTCCTAGGTGCCGCCGCCCCTTACTTCTCGTTCGTGGTCTTGTCTAGGAGGCGTTACATTGTGTAAAATATATCATTAGCATCATGCATCCTTTCTTAATAACTTGAATATGTAAAATTTTATTATTGCCATTTTGGAAACAATAACTTAAATAAAACATTTCATTCTTGTCATACACAAATTTGTTGCAAAAGCCCTCTCGGTCATATATACATATAATTGCAAAAGTACCATAGATAAAGTACTTTGCAAACAAAAGTCATTACATCAAGGATTACTTACATGCTTACTTCCAAAACATTTCAAAGGGAAGAGCCATACATATCGGCTTTAAGGCTTTACAAAATTAAAAGTCATGCACGGTGGCTTTATAGCCTTACAAAATCCAGTTCCCTCCTTGCTCAAGTTCTTCAAAAGTATAAATAAAACATAAAATAGATAACATAATCCTTCAAATTTTTACATCAACATCAATATCAACATCAACTCCTCGAATCTTCCTCATCCTCCTCAGGATCCTCTTCCTCCTCGTCCGAGTCATCATACGCCATATACTCTAGAGGTCCAGCTCCATTACTCTCTACCATAGGGATGTTCATGATGGACCATAATCCACACGAATCGGACTGTAGCTGTCATGGATGGGGTTATACCCATCAAGAGTACCTGTCACACTAATCCGTGCTGTCTGACGGAAACTCTCGACTGGCGGTAGGGGTGCTGCCATCGGTGGTAGAGGCGGGAGTGGTGAACGCACCGGGTGTCCAAATATCAGAGGTGGGAAAACAGGGGCTCCCAGGCTCTGAGTCAGGCCGCTCCGTGCACCGAACGAGTCTTCCTCGTCATCCGATATCGAGGCACCACGGGTCAACTATCCGTGGAACCTCGGTGTCTGACCACTCGGGTGACTCATCACGCCATGTATACTCCCGTGGAGGAGATAAGGCCCTCTCGGTGCTTGCACCATAAATGCTATATACATATGTCGGTGGTCGATAAACACGGTAGATCGCCTATCAAATCATACCTCCGGTCATGACGGTAAATGTAATCTCCGGAAACTTCACGAGCATAGTCTTCCCAATCACATGGAAGTATAGTAAGAAGGCGTTTGATGCCATCGTAGTCCGTCACGCCATATGTTCGGCGTTCTCCACGATCTAAAATAGTACATCAAAACTCTCCTAGATCTTGGCGGCACATCCGGCTTTCCCAGATATGGATAGTCTCCTCGGGAGTCGGGTGAGGTCCTATCCTCCTCCTCGCAATGTAGCGCATTTCTCCATCTTTCACGATCAAAACTAACGTCGACCACTACTATTATCGATAGCGGATAGGGTAGCTTAGTACTTGATCAATCAACTAGGATGAACTATTCAACCTATAAGGCAATAAATGCTAACGATTACAACCCATAACGGACATTCTTAATCCACCTAGAAACAAAACTCCTATTGCTATGTTATCTTACACGAGGTATTATAGATTTTCTGCTCTAACTAAAACTCGAACTAAACTTTAACCAGACTCTACTGTATTCTGGAGGTGGAAAAAGAGATTCTGTCCTTCATAACAATTGAAGTTCAGAGTGTTAGGAATATGCAGGCGAAAATCATGCGTGAAACGGAATTTTATCGAAGAATGCGATTAAAACAAATTTACTGCGCAGTGCAGAAAATCTTCGCGATTGTAGCAACGTTTCGAGAGGATGCCGATGACGAAATTGTGCACGCTATGGCTGCTGCCGACGTAGTATAACTATTACCTCCATGTTTTCAAGTTGATGCTTATCATTCGGAAATCCCGGTCAGTGGTCACGCATGTTGAAATTGTGATTATGGTCGCTTGCATTAAAACTGTGATACGATATCCACCTTCTTCATTCTTCATGGTCAACGTTGTTCTCGATCATCTTTACGTTCCACTCTCGTCGTTCAAAACCAGAAATTAAAAACACATTCATGCTTCCTATCATTCTTTTGTTTTCTTTCTTTATGTGAACATACTTCCTATATCGCTCACGTTCTTTCTCAAGAGAATAGCATACTTTGTTATCAACATAGATTTCATAATTCATAAACATAACATCTAAACAACATCATAGTTCATTCATACATATTTGTACATATCATCTTGCTTTCATACATTCGTCTTTAATCATCATGATTCGTTTCAAACATACATTTCAACTTAGCCACTTCATATCATTACTATTCAATTTCAAAATTTAGAATTTTGAAAATCTTTACTCATAATTCTTCATTTCAATCATCATAACACTATAACTTTCCTTTTCCTTTTTACTTCAAAAATCTTTTCAAACTTGATCATCATATAAAATTTTTCACTTCATAAGTTTAAAAGAAACTAGTTACCTTTTCCCAGTTGAGCTCGATGTGATGGAGTGTTGAGGGTAGCCAGTAGATTTTCTAGAAGTCCAGTGACTCAATCTAGACTTAGTTTTAGAAGGAATTGAGTTTCAAACATGACTACGATACCACTGTCACGACCACACTCAGGATAACCCGGAGTGAGCGGACTAATACTAGGAATAGTATTCATGGATGCGGAAGACTGTCACGATAAGGCTTATCACATGAGAATATAGAACTTAGGATTAAACATACACTTATAACATTTCGGATCAAAAGGTTTAAGCCAACAGATCCAAAGGATATTACGATCTGAAGGACTTCATAGTTCACATTATCTTAACATCCAACATAAAAATAAAGCAGTTCGAGTTGCGGCGGAAAGTGTGTGAATACATATATGACGATATGTATTGAGGTTAACAATTCTAACAAACATCGAGGACAAAGGACTTCCTCAACACTCCTCCATCATCAAGATCCGAGCTCAACTCGCACATTTAAAACAAACATGCGGCTAAGTACAAAATTTGTACCCAAAGTGGACTTATGCGAAAACATTTTATTTTCTTTGAATTACTCGCCAATATAATGGTAAGACACAAGAGTTTTATTTGAAAATGCCTCAGGCTTACTAAAATATTTTCATTAGTTCGTAAAAGTTGCTTGCCAAGCATTTTCTTGGTGTGTATGATCCATATCCTTTACTATCATTCCATCATCTAATCATAGTCGAAAGTCGTGAAGGAGGCCTCCTCTACGACCCGTGACCGCCGTGAATTGTCCTTACAAGACACGGTCACCATCGGTACACGTTAATCCTAGCTGTATAAGCCTCGGCATAGGATCCGATATCGATTTTCATACATAAGTTGAAATAAACCAACAACATCACATCATTCATGGATAGGATACGATACACAAAACGTAAACATTTTGGCAGGTAATCATTTAAACAATTTTAGCAATAGTTGAAAAGTACTGTAAACAAAGACAGTTGAAAAGAGTAGCAAAGTTGTTCTGTTTTAGTAATAAAGCCCACCTGGAAATTATTGGTCGTCTTTAACGTTTTCTTACTCGTCAATGTCCAGCTGGTGCGTCAGCGTCCACACCTTTATATAAAAAGGATGTTTTAGTACGTCGTTTACGTAATTCGAGACTTACAAAGTCTATAATAAGATTCGATATTTCATATCGATATGAATTGAATTCTTTAATGAATTTAATTCGTTTCTCAAACGCGTATCATCTTAACATTTCTCGTTCTTCGATAGAGACGAGATATGTATTGAAAGTTACCAATTTACCCCTCTTGGTAAATGGTCCAACGTTTTCTCACGTTTTTCGATTTCACGACTTCAAATGTGAAATTCTTTCATATCAACGTGATGTCATTAGCAATTGATCGTCTTACCGCGTATTAGCGTAATTTATCGAACGATTTCGTACGTTGATCTCAAAAGTCAACAATTTTGACTTTTCTTAGTAATTTAATTACTAAGTCATACTTTAATATTAAATTTTTGAAAATCAATTTCAATTGATTTCTTTTATAAACTGTTATAATATGTTTAAAAAAATGTAAACATATAATTCATTATAAATAATGAATTTAAGGAATTAAAATCCTTTTTCTAATTTTAAAATAGCTCACGGCTATTTTGCATTTTATCAACCAATTATTTTCTAAAATTGCCCATAATTTCCAAATATGTCTAAAATAATATTAGACATATAATTTATTAATAAAACTGATTAAAAGGATTTAAAATCCTTAGAAATTCTTTAAATTTCTCGTTAATTATGAAAAATTACCAAACAATGTCCAAATTTTTTCTAATATTATATAGTGTATTATCATACACTATGGTCATTAATATGTCATAATATCATCCAAACAACTTTCGAACGTCACCTTATTATTTTATAAGGTCACGGCATTTTGAAATAAAATGCCCAACAAATTCCTAAAATTTCAATAAATTATCACAAGGTCCAAACATTAGTCCATTATATATTTATATTACATAATTCATGATATAACACTTATATATTATATAAATGTCTCGGCTTTTCATAAAATGCATCAAACAATTTTCTAAAATTTTCCAAAATCATTATATGCACATAAATCATATTATAGCAACATTTCGACATAACAACTATCAAAACCAATTTATTCATCACCATATTGAGCTTAGCTCTTGGTTTATTTGAATAAAGTAGGTAATTGATTTTCAAAATTTCCAATAACAACATAGAATGCATAAAACATATTCTAAGCTAATAATTTAGCATTTCATGTACTAAATAAAATCACACATCAACTTATATATATATATAAGTTTCGTATTCTTTCAAAATAATTGATAAGATTTTCTAAAATTCTCAATAATTTACAAGAGATATATATCATCTTGAATCAACAATGTGTATTTGCATGTTCTAAATGAAAATTATACATTAACTTATGTATATATATAGCTTCGGCTCTTTCTCAAGAAAATAGATGACATTTCAAAAATTCTAATTAAATCATAGGGTATAAAATTCATACTCTAGAGTAACAAAACATCATTGCATGTTATAAAATAAAATCATACACATATATATATACATATATGGCTCTCGATCCTTTAAAAAAACATAGATAGGAATTTCTTAAAATTTAATTAAATTCCTATAGACTTTCAAAATATCATAGAGTAATTATATGTCATTGCATGTCTCATGTAAAAATCATTTATCAAAGGATTATATATATATATTTAGGTCACATATAAAAATTATAGCAAGAGTGCTCTCTAAAATTTCCAAATAATTTATATACATTCTCCACACATTATAAATCAATAATATCTCATTGTATGTACAAAAATAAAATCATACACTCACTTACTCCAAGCATAGCTCTCGGTTTTTCTAAGAACATAGCATGGATTTTTTCAAAATTTTCAAACAAATACCATAGTCCAATATTACTTCATAAATCACAATTTCATGCTTCAATAATTTCCTAAAACTTTCGGCCATTTCAAACAAATTTCATACATATTTGAATAAATTTTAAAACATGATCTAAGCTTCACAACATAATGCTATATAATCTTAGAACATCACATACTCATTGCTATGGATTCAAAAGTTTTCAAGTAAAACCCACATGCAATACATTTCTAAGAACAAGAACACATATCTACATACCTCTTATCATCAATACACATGCATTAACAAGATATCACCAACAAAGATTATCTAAAACACATGAAATGAACTAGACCACCTCTTGAAATTTTTCAAGAACCAAGAACAATTTCAAGCTCTTGATCGACACCTACCTTGTTGGTATAGCTTAAGTGGACAAGGTACAAGGTATGGATGTGTGGTATGGAGAAGAGAAGATGAAAATCAAGCTTGGTAATGGGGTGAAGCTCTCGGTTTTGGGGAGAAGAAAGGAGTAAGAGAGAGTTGAGAGAGAAAATAGAGAGTGTGATCAAGTGTTGAGTGTAGGGTGTTTGAGAGTGGAGTGAAGAATGAGATAAAAATCTGAAAATACTCCCCCTTATCCCCTTCACTCTCGGCCCCCCTTCCTTCCCCAATACAACACAAGACTCTTCCATTTTTAATACTAATTTATTCACTAATGGGTTCTCAATCATTAGTGTCTTACACAATATCTTGGAAATAGCTAAAATGTATCATTAGTGGGAGATTTGTTGTTATAAAAATCTGAATATATATATATATATGCATGTAAGAGTGATAGAATAAAAATTACACTTTGTTATACACATATGTATATACACGGCTTTTATGCCTTAAGCACATTAAATAATTTAATTCCATGCTAAACATACATATATACATCATATAATATAATTTAGATGATAGTTAATATCATAGGTTAATTTGATAGCATAGGTGAAGAAAATAATTCGAACTTGTGCACAAGAAAATGGCTATCGGCCATTTGGATAAACCATAGGTTAAAATTTTTATCTCATATCATTCATAGGTATGTGCACCTTGTTATATGATTTAAAATGATAATTAATAGCATAGGATAATTAAAAAGGCATGAATTTTTGAAGAAAACCCTAATTTCGAAATATTAGGGTTTTCGAAACTAGATTTGAGATTTTTATTAATTCTAATGTTCAAGCATTAATTAAATGCTTATTAATACTGTAATATCATAAAAATGTCATAGGAAATAATTTCCTAAAGTTTCTTGATCATTAAAACCATCGTTCGTTTCATCTCTAAACGTTGACGTTTGAAAACGTCTCAAAACGTTACGTATCGACTCCTCTTTAAAATGGTCGTAAATACTCGTACTCCCATTATTAAAATATTCCATTAATAATGGAATATAATTCTAAGCTTGATTGCTTAGCAAATATCGTGAAATTTCAACAGTCGATATGCATTCGACGTTAAAAATGTACTGCCGTTAAAAGTTAAAACTTTCGAATCTTACATTCACGAGATTGAGTGAATGTGTAACAGGAAATCATTCCTATGTAATTAATTCGAAATCATATTCGATTTAATTTGGTTTTGATTTCACAGCGAAATTCTATTTTACGGGTTGTAAAGACCGTAATTAGGCTTTTAAAACTACGGGTTATTACATTAGGTGTAGATTAATTAAAGTTAAATATAGAATGATTATTATGACTGATAATGGAGCTTTAATGATCAAGTCATATATTAGTTTGAATAAAGTAAGGAAATATTATTATTATTTTTCATAAACTTGGTTGAAGGGCACTAAATGAAAGTAAGCTTACGTGATTAATATAAGTGTGTTTATGATGTATAATTGTATATTTAAACATATGAAATTTAAATGAAAGCTAAGAATTAAAGTTGGATGTGAGTTCTTATTTTTACATAAAAATTAACTATTATGAAGTTATGTAAAAAGATTACGTTTGATTTAATGATTAAGAATAAATCTTTAGTTATTAAAAACTAAGTTGCAAGTATTTTAAAGTGCTAGGTGCCGTGACATCCGGAGCTCGAGGACGAACAACTAATGCTAAAGAGTATTCTTTGAAACGTCTACACGAGGTGGGGTTTACTCTATCTGTAAGCATGTTGCACGGTTATAATCATAGTTGTGTTTTGTTGCATTCATGGTGAAAGTGTAACAGCCCTCTAATCCTAAGGATGGATTAACGAGGACTGAAACTTGGAACAGTAATCAAAGAATATCAAAGAGAATTAATCAAAGGATTATGGAACAAACATTAAGTGAACTAAGAAGTTTCAACCCTTATATACAAGGCACGCATAATTCACATATAGAAAGGGCTACAATTCCTTAACCAAAAGATCCCCTGATCTGGATGGATTAAACTGTCAACATCAAAACACAACATAACGTTCTAACGCATGGAGAAGTCGTGAATACACATATGACGATGTGCATTCAAGGTTTCTAACATATTATCATCAAAAAGAGCATGACTACTCAACACGCCTCCATCCACCATCGCTCAACTGCACATTTAAAACAAACATGCGTGGTGAGTGAAGAATGCACTCGATGAACTCATGCCAAAACATTTTATCAATTTAAATTACACTACCCATCACAAGAATAACACGAGGTTTTTTATATTTGAAATACTTGTGTTTACTAAACATTTCTGTCATTTTCCATAAAAATTAAATGCGGCGGACATATTTTTCCTCGTATGTATGATTTATATCCTTTCCATTCATCACACATGGTCCATCGTCTCATCTCATAAATTTATCTTGCGTCGTAGAGGCCTCCTCCCACGGACGCCGTGACCGCCGAGCACCCTTTCAAAGAGTCATACAAAATAGTGCACAAAATCATTGCCACTCCAAGACGCGGATACTTAATTCTCAATCATCCTTGCGGGTACTTACAAGGATCTGAATTAACATTTCATATGTTGGGAGCTACCAACAACATTCACAATTTGAGCATAGATAGGATACATACATAAAACATAAACATTTTGGGCATGTAATTAAATAAATCATTTCATCATCATTTCTTGCGAATAAAGCATCGTGAATAAAACATTTGATAGTCGTTAGATCTTTTTGAGTAGAGTAAAGCCCACCTGGACTGTAGATCGTCTTAACTTGATTTCCTTCTACGTCAATTCGTCACGTCCGCGTCCAACCTTTACGTAAAAACTATTTCAGTACGTTGGTCACGTTTTTCGAGATTTTCAAAATTTAAATAAACTTTGATAACTTATAAAGTAATAACTCGAATCCCAACCTAATTTTAATACGTCGTTTCAACGCGTATCTTAATTAAATATTTCTCGTACTTCGATAGAGACGTAATATGATCTACAATCTCATATTAACCATTTAGGTTAAACGTTGAACGTATACTAATGTCTTTTGATAAAATGATTTCAATTATGAAATCTTTTCTCACAATTGACATATTCTTATAAAATTAATACGTTTTACACGTATTAGTGCATTTATTCAACGTATTTCATACGTTTAATCTTAAGTCAACGTTTTGACTTTTCTTAACATATTTTATAACCAATTTTCTTATAAATCGATTTTCAATCGATTTCTTTTTATACAATCCTAATTCTCGATTTTTCACGTAAATCAATAAACTTGATTTATATTTTATTTTAATATGAATTTACCTTTTCATTATACATTACTTTTCATATTCAACGTTATTTAATATAACGTTTCGCCGTAAACATAGTATATTATGTTTATAAAATCCCATAAATTCTTAATATGTCTAAAATAATTTCTAGACATATAACATATTATTTTTCTTGATATAAAGAAATTAAAACCCTTAATCTTACAACTTAAGCTCACGGCCTTCTTGCTAAAATTTTCAAACATCTTCCAAAAATTCTTCTAAATTCATATAGTACACTATATTATCATAGGATCATTAATATATATTAACATTAACTATAGAAAATTTGGGCATCACCTATCCCATTCCTATAGTTCACGGCTATATCCAAAATCATCAAGAAATTTTCCTAAAATTCTAATTAAATTACACAAGGCCTAATATCATTCTATATCATTAATCTAGCATAATATCCAACAAAATCAATTCACACATCAACATACTCCAACATAGGCATTTTCAAAAAATTTGAAACTATGAACATACAATTTTCAAAATTCCTAATAAATTCACATATCATTTAATCAATGCCCTAGATCAATAATATGCTATAATATCACTAAAATAAAATTTGTACATCAACATACATTTTTTTATTATTTTTGGTATTAATAAAAACAATAGCATATGATTTTTAAAAATTCCCAATTAATCACATAGAGCTCCTTTACTATCATATAACATTAATCAATCATCTAATTAAACCTAGGAATTTTCGATCATCATAATAAAATTAATATAACATGCTTAGCTTTCAAATAAATCATCAATATGAAACATATAAATCATGTGTAACATAATTAGTACACAACAATACATGCTAGCATAATTTCTCATAAGAACATATGCTTATAAATTAAAATCGAACGGTTGGAAAATTAAAATTCTAACGTATAATCGAAGCTTGTTCGATTTCTAACCTCTTTACCGGTGTCGATTAAGTGCACAAGGATTTAATATCAAGGATTGGTGAAGAACAAATGAAGAACACACTTGGTTTTTTTCTCAAAGAAGCTCTCGGTTCTTAGGTTTTGGGAAGTGAAAAGTGTGTTGTTTTTGTGTAATATCCTTACTTAAGTAAATGAATCAATAAAAGCACTCCAATTTCTCTCTCTCTCGGTTCTCTCATACACAAGCAAGACAATTTAATTGATGACACACTAAGGTAATATATCATCACTTTAATTCCAAAGTAAATACACTTACACATTTTGAAAGAAACAAAATATTTTCTTTGCTTTGAATCATCAAGAGCCGTCAGCTCTCATGCAAGAGGGAATGTAATATTCCAAAGAAACGAACGTCTAATTACGGTATTTTAAACCCGTGAATTAGGGTTTTGTCGTATATTATTTCATTAAGACATCGAATAATGATTTCGATTCAGTATCGTAATAACGAATTCCTTTTTATATTCACTAAGGATTGTGAATTAAGGAATAGGATATGATGAAATGGTTCGACAGTATTATTTTAACGTCGATTTCGTATCGAACGTCAGAATTTTATGAAATTTTCTGAGCAGCGAAGCTTGGAATTAATTTCCATATTAATTCCTATATTAATAGGAAAATTATTTATAAAGTAAGTACGAACTTACTGCGACCATTTTGAGATGAGTCGATTATGAACATTTTGAGACGTTTTGAACGTCAACGTCTAGAGACGTTTTGAAAAATGGGTTTATTAATCCGGAAATTATTATAATTAATTTCCTATTATTATTTTATATAATTACAGTATTATTAAGCATTAAAATCAATTTTTGAACTATGGAACTCGATCATTTCAATTTGTTGATTTCGAAAACCCTAATTTCTAAAGCTAGGGTTTTCTCACATAAAATGATACCATTAAATTATCCTATGCTATTATTTATTATCTAAATCATATAATATGACATATATGAGAATAGTTAACACGAAAATGACATGAGTATTAATAATAGGTGTGATTTATATTTTTGCCCCATTTTTCACGGTATTTTCGAATAATTTGCTATGTGATGATTTAATTATTTGAATGACATGTATTGTGTATCTATGATTTATATATGGATTAATACATTGTATTATGGATCAAAGAAATAAAAAAATCCACCCTCTTGGACCCTCATAGCCGTCGGCTATGCTTCTTGAACAAGCATGATCTCCACCTTTTTATTGCCCAATACATGGAGAGCCTTTTTGCACTCAATCATCACCACCATCCCCTAAACAAATTGCTGTAAATATATTATTCTTTTTCTTGTGTATGACCGAGAAAGAGAGAGGGAGGTTATAGGGGAGACTCTTCCCCTTCAACACACTACACTCATTATCCCCATTCCAATTTTTTTAAACACACAAAATACTCTCTTCCCCTCCCCACCATCAGCCAAAAACCGAGAGCAACACCTCTCCCATTTTCGAAATTTTTGTTCATCTTTTTCCTTCTCCTCTTCACAAATCTTAGTACCCCATACATTGTTCTTGTCACGACCCCATTCCGGACCAACCCGGACTGGAGGGCGACTAGTACTAGGAGTAGTACTTTAGGGGTTACATGAATAAAATGGAGAAGCGTATCAATAAGCTAACATGCTTGAACAGAATATGAGATGATGTTATATTGTTTTTGAAGGTTTAGCCATCGGACCCCAAAACTTGGCACGATCCGATGGGCCTCAATAGTTTAAAAACATAAAGCGTAAATAAGGGAGTTCAGTGTAGCAATGAAAGTGTGTGAATACATATATGACGATATGCAAGGTATAAACCATTTGATAAAGCGGCCAATATCGAGTAAGTAGGGTTTTAGTTAAAATGCTCAGGCTTACCAAATCAATATAGAACATAGCTCGCCGAGCATTTTTAAGATTAAACATACACTTATACAATTTAGTTCAAAAGCAAGCTTAGCCAATGAATCCAAAGGATATAACGATCAATTTAGTTCGAAAGATTCAAAGGATATACGATTAAAAGACTTTATAGTTCACTTTGTTATAATATCCAACATGAAAATAAACAGCTCGTAGTTTGCAATGAAAGTGTGTGAATACATATACGACGATATGTATTCAAGGTTATCCATTCCTAACGAACAACAAGGACATATGGCTTTCTCACACTCCTCCATCATCAAGAATCGAGCTCAACTCGCACATTTAAAACAAACATGCAGGCTAAGTACAAAATTTGTACCCAGTGGACTTATGCCGAAAACATTTTATTTTCATTTAATTACTCGCTAATATAGTGGTAAGACACGCGGTTTTATTTGAAAATGCCTCAGGCTTACTAAAATATTTTCACGAGTTTATAAAAGTTGCTCGCCAAGCATTTTCGTGTACGTGATCCATATCCCTTACTATCGCTCCATCATGTTATCATAGTCGAAAGTTGTGAAGGAGGCCTCCTTCTACGACCCCGCGACCGCCGTGAATTGTCCTTACAAAGACACAATCACCATCGGTGTACACGTTAATCCTAGCTGTATAAGCCTTCCCAAGATAGGATCCGATATCGATTTTCATTCATAAGTTGGGAATAACCCATCAACGCCACATCATACATGGATAGATACGATACACAAAACGTAAACATTTTGGGTGTAATCATTTAAAGAATTTTAGCATTAGTTGAAAAGCATCGTAAAAATGGACGCTTGAAAAGAGTAGCAAAGTTGTTCTATTTTGTAATAAAGCCCACCGAAATTATTGTTCGCCTTTATCGCTTTCCTTACTCGTCAACGCCCGGTGGTGCGTCGTCATTCACACCTTTATATAAAAAGGATGCTTTAGTACGTCGTTTACGTAATTCGAGACTTACAAAGTCTATAATCAAATTCGATATTTCATATCGACGTGAATCAATTCCTTAATGAATTTAATTCGCTTCTCGACGCAGATCAATTTTACATTTCGCTCTTCGATAGAAACGAGATATGTGTTATAAATGACCAATTTACCCTCTCGTAAATGGTCCAACGCTTTTCTCACGTTTTTTTTTCGATTTCATGACTTTAAACATGAAATCCTTTCATATTAACGTGATATCATTAGCGATGATACGCCTTACGATATTAGCGTATTTATCGAACGCCTTTCAGACGTTGATTTCAAAAGTCAACAATTTTGACTTTTCTTAGTAAATTAATTACTAAGTCTTATTTTAATATTAAATTCTTTCAAAATCAATTTCTAATTGATTTCTTTTTATAAATAGTTTTAATATGTTTAAAATAATTTTAAACATATAATTCATTATAATAATGAATTTAAGGATTAAAATCCTTATTTGAAATTAAAATAGCTCACGGCTATTTTAAGTTTTATAACTTAAATAATTTCGAAATTTTTTTTTTCAAATATGTCTAAAATAATATTTAGACATATAATTTATTAATAAACTTAATTAAAAAGGATTTAAAATCCTTAAAATTTTAAACCTCTCGGTAATTAGTAAAAATTACCCATTGATGTCTAAAAATTTTTCTAATTTAATATAGTGTATTATTATACACTATGGTCATTAATATGTCATAGGATCAACTAGACATTGTTCAATCATCATCTTATTATTAATGTAAAGCCTCGGCATTTTTAATAAAATGCTCAATAATTTCATTAAATATCCAATAAATTAACACAAGGTCCAAACATTAGTCCATAATATATCTATGTCACATAATCCACTATATAACAATGTTATGTCATATAATTTGTTCCATAGCTTTCGGCATTTTCATAATATTCAACAAACAAGTTTGTAAAATTTCCCAAAAATTACAATATGCACATAAACTATATTGTAGTAACATTACAACATAACAATTATCAAAACCAATTTATTCATCACCTTAACGAGCTTAGCTCTCGTTTATTTGAATAAAATAGGTAATTGATTTTCAAAATTTCCAATAACAACCTAAAATGCATAAAACATATTCTAATCTAATAATTTAGCATTGCATGTACTCAATAAAATCACACATCAATTTATATATATATATATAGCTTCGTATTTTTCAAAACAATTGATAAGATTTTCTAAAATTCCAATAAATCACAAAGGACTTATATATCATCTTAAATCAACAATATGCCATTGCATGTCCCAAATAAAAATCATTCATTAACATATAATTATATATATAGGTTCGGTTATTTTGAAAATATAGAATTGATTTTCTAAAATTTCCAATAAATGTCTATACACTCTTAGTTTATCATAACACAAGATTAACACCTTGCATGTACAAAATAAAATCATACACATATATATATACATATATATATATCTCGGTTCTTATGAAAAAAAATAGCAAGAATGTTTTTTTTTTAAAAATTCTCAATTAACTTATATTCATTTCCAATACATCAATAATCATTAATATCACATTGCATGTACAAAAATAAAATCATACACCCACTTATTTCAAATATAGCTCTCGGTTTCAAAAGAACAATAGCATAGATCTTTCCAAAAATTTTCAAATAAATTCTATAGTCATATATTAACTCATAGATCACAATTTCATGCTTCAATACTACCTCAAAGCTCTCGGCCCTTTCAAACAAATTTCATACATATTTGAATAAATTTTAAAATATGATCCAAGCTTCACAACATAATGCTATATAATCTTAGAACATCACATACTCATTGCTTGAAAATTCTTTGAACAAAATCTTACATGCAATACTTTTGAAAATAAGAACACATATTCAACATACTTCTTATCATCTATATACATGCAATAGCAAAGTATCACCAACAAAGTTCATCAAGAACACATGCAAGAACTTTACATCTTTTCGAAAATTCTAAGAAAAATCGAGAACCAAGGATGCTTTGTTTCAAATCCCACCTGATGTATGGATTAGTGGAACAACTCAAGGTATCTAAGTGTTGTATGGAAGATAGGAAGAAATTTTTCAAGCTTGGCTATGGAGTGGAAGCTCTCGGCTATGGCTAGAAATTGGGGAGGAAGGAAAGAGTTTTGAGAGAGAATTGTGGAGAGTTGAGAGAAGGAGGACGTGATTAAGTGTTGAGTGTGTAAGTGAATGGAATGAACAAAATCTGACCTTCTCCTCTCTATACCTCACGTCCCAGCTCTCTTTTCTCTTACACAAGAGACTCCTCATATTTCCATAATATTTTATGTAGATAGTGGATACTAATCATGAGTGTCTTACACACAAAATATACCTTGAAAATAGCTAAAATATCCCACTAATGGCTGAGTTCATATATAAAATATAATACATGAGAGATATATAAAAGAAATTGAAGGATAGCACACTTAAAATTTTCGGTACTAACATATGCAAATATATAGGCTTTCGCCCTCGCATTAAAACATAGGTTAAAAATTTTATTTCATGTCATTAATAGGTATATACACCATGGTATATGATCTAGATAATAATTATAGCATAGGATAATTAAAAGAGCATAATTTTTAAAGGAAAACCCTAATTTCATAATATTAGGTTTTCAAACTAAGGTTGAGCTTTTTATTCATTCTAATGTTCAAACATTAATTAAATGCTTATTGGTACTGTAATATCATAAAATACCATAAAATTAATTTCCTAAAGTTTCTTGATCATTAAAACCATCGCTCATCTTATTCTAAACGCCGACGCTTGAAAACGCCTCAAATGTTACGATCGACTCATTTTAAAATGGTCGAATACTGTAATCTCATTAAAAAAATATTCCATTAATAATGGAATGTAATTCCAAGCTTGATTGCTTAAGAAATATCGTGACATTTCAATAGTCGATATGCATTCGACGTTAAAAATGTACTGCCGATAAAAGTTAAAACTTTCGATTCTTTCATTCACTAAGTTGAGTGAGTGTGTAATAGGAAATTATTCCTTGTAAAAAAAAATTGAAATCATACTTGATTTCATATGTGATTTGATTTCACGGCAAATTTTTATTTTACGGTTTTAAAGACCATAATTAGCTTTTAAAATCTGCGGGTTATTACATCCTACCCCTTAAAAGAAATTTCATTCCAAATTTGTATACCTTAAAAGAATAACTGGGTACCGCTCCTTCATCGTATCTTCTAGCTCCCACGTAGCTTCTTCTTCGTCCGTGGTGATTCCACAAGACTTTGACTAACGAAATTGATTTACTCCTCAATTGTTGCACTTTATGGTCTATTATTGCGATAGCTCTTCTTCATAACTCATGTCCGGATTGAGAACTACGCCGCCTCGACGGATCACATGTTTTGGATCGTATACATATTTCCTTAGTCGAGATACGTGAAAACATTATGCACATTTCCCAAGTTGGGCGGAAGAGCCAACTTATAGCCATCGAGCCTATTCTCTCTAGATCTCGTATGGTCCTATGTAGCGGGTCTTAGTTTTCCTTTCACACCAAATCTCATGATCCCCTTCGATGGAGAGATTTTGAGAAATACTTTGTCTCCAACTTCAAATGCAGTCCGATCTACGCAGACGTCAGTAGGATTTTGTCTATCTTGAGCTTCCTCGATTCTTTGCCTAACTCTTGGACGATTTCAATCATTTCATCCACCGCTCGCCCTATTATCTTCCTTTCACCTACCTCATCCCAAGAAAGTGGTGATCTACATTTCGCCATACAAAGCTTCATATGGGGCCATATCAATCGTCGCTGATAACTATTATTATAGCAAACTCAATAAGAGGTAAAATGTCTTCCCATTTAGCACCTCGATCTAGTACTACTGTTCTCAAGATATCTTCCGAGTTTGATTGTCCTTTTCGATCGCCCATCGTTTGTGGGTGAAATGTCAGATCAAGTTTAACTTTGTTCCCAACTCTTTTGTAGGCTCATCCAAAATTTCGATGTAAACTTGGAGTCTCTATCTCGATGTAATAGATTTTGGTACTCCATGTAGCCGATCACTTCTTTTACGATATTGGGCTAGTCTATCACCCATCTCGTATTTTGAATTGGTAAGAAGTGAGCGACTTGGTGAGTCTATCTACTATTACCCATATAGTAGTGTTTCCTTTTCGAGACTTGGGTAAATCAGAACTAAATCCATCGTTATTTCGTCCCACTTCCATTCGTGTATACCCAACGGTTGTAACTTTCCGTAGGACGCTGGTGTAAAGCTTTTACCGCTGGCAAACAAGGCAACGTTCTACTAAAGAAGCTATGTCTCGCTTCATGCCTTCCCACCGTAATTTCTTTTGTGTCTTGTACATCTTTGCATCGCTGGGTGGGCGGTATAAGGTGTATCATGAGCCTCACTCATTATGTTGTTCAATCTCAACATCATCGTGAACACATATTCTTCCTTCAACATTAAAGCATTATCTCGATGCTTCCGGAAATTTTCCACCGCCAGATTCTCACTTTTTCTCTTATCTTTCCAACTTTTCCTCAATCCTTTGTCTCTCAATGATCCTTTTCTTAGATCGTGTCATGGTGAGTGTAGCAATACAATTCTTGATCGTCTCGTCGTTTAATCAATTCAATTTTAAATTGTCAATTCCTCGACAAATTTATCTTCTTGTGTCAAGAGATATCCCAAATGAGTTTGATTTTACGACTCAAGGCGCCACTACTACATTCGCTTTACGGGTGATAGTTAATACCACGGTCGTAATCTTTTACTAGTTCGAGCCATCTTCTTTGCCTCATGTTTAGATCTCTTTGCTCGAAAAGTATTTCAAACTCTTATGATCCAGATAAATTTCAGATCTCACCCATAGAGATGGTGTTCCATATTTTCAAAGGTATGAACCATCGCCGCTAACTCTAAATCGTGTGTTGGGTAGTTTAACTCATGTGGTCTAAGTTGTCGTGATGCGCGACGCTATTACTTTTCCTTCTTGCATCAAAACGCATCCTAGTCCATTCTTCGAGGCCAAGATAAACCACATATTCCTTATCTCGATTCCCGGACCGCCAACACCGTGCACTTGTTAACTTTTCCTCGAGTTCTTGAAAACTCGCCTCACATTCCTCGCCCAAGTGTACTTAACTCCCTTTCAAGTAATTGGGTCATTGGTCTTGCTATTTTGGAAAATCCTCAATGAATCTCCTATAATAACCAACTAACCCTAGAAAACTCCTGATCTCATTCTCGAGTTCGCGGTGATTTCCATTCTTGCACCGCCCACTTTGGTCGGATCCACTTTGATTCCATCGCAGACACGATGTGTCCTAGAACATTACTTCCTTCACCAAAATTGATTTGCTCGAACTTAGCAAACAATCTTTCATTCCTCAAAGTTTGTAACACCATTCTTAGATGTTCCTTATGGTCTTCCTCATTTTCTAATAGATGAGAATGTCATCTATGAAAACCAATACAAACTTGTCTAAGTATGGATGAAATACTCGGTTCATGAGGTCCATAAACACCGCTGGTGCATTAGTTAATCCGAATGGCATAACTACAAATTCATAATGGCCATATCTTGTTCGGAATGCAGTTTTAGCTATGTCTTCAGGTCGTACCTTGAGTTGATGGTATCCTGACTTGAGGTCGATCTTTGAAAATATGCCTGCTCCTCTCAATTGATCGAATAAATCGTCGATTCTTGGTAAAGGATATTTGTTCTTGAGTGTCATCTTGTTCAGCTCTCGATAGTCTATACACATCCTTAGGGATCCATCCTTTTTCTTAACGAACAAAACAAAGCGCCCCAAGGCGAAACACTAGGTCTAATGAAACCTAGGTCCAACAATTCTTGGATTTGGATTTTCGTTCTTCCAATTCCTTTGGGGCCATTCTCAGAGGGTGCCTTTGATATCGGAGCCGATCCCGGTTCCGTGTCAATGGTAAATTCCAACTGCTCATCGTGAGGTAATCCTGGTAGATCCTTAGAAATATATCCGAAATTTCGACAATTTCTATGTCTTCTATCTTCGCCCGCTTTTCTTCTCCGCTCGTAAACAAGAAAAGCATGGTATCCTTTCTTATTCATCATTTTCCTCGCTTCAATGCGGACACAATTGGGACTCTCTTCCCATGCCGATTCCATGGAAATGCGTTGCTTCGCCCGTGAAAATGAAATGATATTTTCCTTTCCTTGCAAAGAATCGTGGAGTGGTTTGCACTAACCACCATTCCTAGATTATATCCACGCCACCCATGGACATTATGTTCAAATTATTTGCTAGAACCCTTAGTGATCCTAAGTTCAACTCTAGGTTCGAGCGTAAATGTGTAATACCATAATTCCTCCTATAGGTGAAGAGATTCTCATATCCCGATTTGCCTTTATCGCACTAAGTCCCAACAGATCACGCATGATTTTGCTATGAAAGAGTGCGAAGCACCGTGTCGAATAATACTATAACAGCATGTTGAGAAGGATTCTCATACCGCCGTGTTTCGGTCCTGCTCGCTTTGTTGCGGTGCAAAGCATACGCCCTAGCTTGAGGTAGCCGTGGTCGACGTGGTGCTTTGCCGGGCCGTTGTCGTTGTCCGGTCCGGTTGTTGATACCGGGCGTTGTCGCTATGGTTGTTGTCTTCGTCGAGGTGGCTGCCACTGCTGTTGTGGTATTTGTTGTTGTGGCTGCTGCAGCTGTTGTGGAGGTTGTTGCCATTGTTGTGGCTGTAGTTGCTGTTGAGGTTGGGGCTGAAATTGGATAGCCCTCAGCGGTTGGACATTACCGGGTTGGTTCGGCCTTACAATTGTTTCCGAACGTATCCCCGGACAGAAGTTTGCGTAATGTCCTCTCATACCGCACCTAAAACAGTTTCCACTGCCCGCCATGCACATTCCCGTGTGCATCTTTCGGCATTTTGGGCACGGAAGAGCCCTTCGCTGCTCTTGTAGTCCCCTTGCTGGAGGAATAAAGGTTGGCTTCCTCCATCCTTGTCCTTGATTTGCTGAGTTCCCCTGCCACTGCTGTTTGTTACCTTTGTTTTCAAAGCTTCCCCTGCTATTATTACCAAAACTAGCATCCCACTTTCTCTTCCCTCTGTCCATGGTATTCTGCATCTGGACTGATCCCGACTTATCATCTGGCATTGCTGCCTCAATGTCCAAAGCCCGTGTAAGAGCCTCAGTATAAGTCATGTCTCCAAGACCAGCAAGAGACATTCTTATTTCTGGCCTTAACCCTGATCTAAATTTTTCCGCCATCTTTAAACCGTGTCCACTGATCCGTGGCATATCTAGACATTTCGCAGAAAGTGCGATCGTAATCGGTTACCGACATCTTTTCTCGCTTTAACAAGAAAATTCATGTTCCTTCTTTTCTTGTAACTCTTGGTACATACTTATCATACACTTCCCTTTAAAATCTTCCCATGTCAACTCTTCCATCCGCTCTCTGTGAAAGTTTTCTTTCCGCCTCCCACCGTAAATCAAGCAGCCCATTTAATTGGAAGGCTACACACGATAGTCTTTCTTGTGTTGTGCACCTTAGAAAAGTGAAAATTCTCTCGATGGTTCTCATCCACCGCTCAAGATCTTCCTGACTACCTTCCCATTGAAAGTTGGAGGGTTTTGTCTTAAGAATAATTCCTCTATCCCGCGGTCGGGCTGAGGTGGAGGTGGTTGAGGTACAGCTTGTTCCTCCTGCTCCGGAGTTCTACCACCGCCTCCTAGGTCCGCTCGCCCTTACTTCTCGGGGTGTTTAGAGGCATTCTGTTGTGTAAAATATATCATTAGCATCATGTATCATTCTTATAACTCAATATGTATAATTTCATTTCTTTGCCTTTTAGAAACGATAACTTAAATAAAACATTTCATTCTTGTCATACATAAATTTGTTGCAAAAGCCTTCTTGGATCACACATACATACAATTGCAAAAGCACCATAGATGACGTACTCTGCAATCACAAGTCCTTACTTCAAGGATTACTCACATACTGGCTTCCAAAATATTTCAAAAGAAAAGGGCCATACACATATAGGCCTTAAGGCTTTACAAAAATTAAAGTCATGCACAATGGCTTTATAGCCTTACAAAAATTCAGTTTTCCCCACTGTTCAAGTTTTTCAAAAGCATAATTAAAACATACATAGAAATAGATAACATAATCCTTCAAATTTTACATCAACATCACTATCTACATCAACTCCTCGAATCTTCCTCGCCTTCCTCCGATCCTCTTCCTCCTCGTCCGAGTCATCAACCCGCCATATGCTCTGAGGTCCAGCCCATTACTCTCTACCATCGGATGTCCCGCAGATGGACCATAATCCACACGAATCGGATCAGAGCTGTCATGGATGGGATTATACCCATCAAGAGTACCGCCACACTAATCCGCGGCTGTCCGACGGAAACTCTCACCGGCGGTAAGGGTGCCGCCATCGGTGGTAGAGGCGGAAGTGGTGAACGCATCGGATGTCCGAATATCAGGTGGAAAACAGGGCTCCCAATGCTCTAGCCTAGTCGCTCCGTCCGTCGAACAAGTCGCCTCGTCAACCGATATCGTGGTACCACCGGTCAACAACCGTGGTACCTTGTCTGCCCACCGGTGACTCATCACGCCATGTATACTCCCGTGGAGTGAGATAAGGTCCTCGGTGCCGCGCCATAGATGCTATATACATATGTCGTGGTGATGAACCCGGTAGATCACCTATCAAGTCATATCCTCCAACAGCACGGTAAATGTAATCCCTGTAAACCTCACGAGCGTAGTCTTCCCAATCACATGGAAGTATAGTAAGAAGACGCTTAATGCCGCCGTAATCCGTCACGCCATAAACTCTCGATTCCTCCACAATCTAAAGTAATACATCGAAACTCTCCTAGATCCTCGCCAAGACACATCCAAATTTTCCCGATAGATACGAATAGTCTCCTCAGGAGTCGGGTTGGGTCCTATCCTCCTTCTCGCAATATAACGCATCTCCTCCATCTGTCACGATCAAAAACTAACCGTTAGACACTACTAATACCTGCTAGCAGATAGGATAGCTTAATACTTCGATTAATCAACTAGGATAAACTATTCAACCTATAACCAAACATTCTTAACCCATCTAGTAAACAAAACTCCTATTGCTATGTTAAGCTACACGAGGTATTATAGGTTCCTCTGTTCTATCTAAAACTCAAGCTGAACTTTACCCAGACTCTACTGTATTTGGGAGCTGGAAAAAGAGATTCTGTCCTTCATAACAAATGAAGTTCAGAACGTTAGGAATACGCAGGCGAAAACCATGCGTAAAACGGGGTCCCATCGAGGAAGTACGGTTAAAACAAATTTACTGCAGTGCAGAAAATTTTCGCGATTATATCGACGTTTCGAGAAGGTGCCAATAATGACAACATACGCGCTATGGCTACCGCCGACTTAGTATAACTATTACGTCCACGCCTTCAAATTGAAGCTTGCCGCTCTGAAATCTCGGTCCTCATCACGCAAGTTGAAAATCATGGTTATGATCGCCACTTTGACCGTGATAAGCATCCACCTTCTTCATTCTTCGTAGTCAACGCCGCTCCCGATCATCTTTACGCTCCACTTTCGCTGCTCGTAATTCAAATTAAAACACATTCATGCTTCCTATCATTCTTTTGTTTTCTTTCATTATGGGAACATACTTCCTATATCGCTCACGCTCTTCTCAAGAGAATAGCATACTTTGTTATCAACATAGATTTCATAATTCATAAACATAACATCCAAACAACATCATACTGCTCATACATATCCGTACATATCATCTTGTTTTCATACATTCGTCATTAATCATCATGATTCGCTTCAAACATACTTTTCAACTTAACCACTTCATATCATTGCTATTTAATTTCAAAATTTAGAATTTTGAAAATCTTCATTCATAACTCTTCATTTCAATCATCATCACATTACAACTTTCCTTTTCCTTTTTCTTCAAAAATCTTTTCAAATTTGATCATCATATAAAATTTTCACTTCATAAACTCAAAAGAAACTAGTTACCTTTTCCCGCTGAGCTCGATGTGATGGAGTGTCTGAATAGCCAAGAGATTTTCTGAAGTCTAGTGACTCAATTCTAGACTTAGTTTAGAAGGAAATGGGGTTTCATAGAGCAACTGCTCTGATACCACTCTGTCACGACCACACTCCGAATGACCCGGAGTGAGCGGACTAATATTAGGAATATAGAACTTAAGATTAAACATACACTTATACAATTTAGTTCAAAAGGGCTTAGCCAACAGATCCAAAGGATATAACGATCTGAAAGACTTTATAGTTCACTTTGTTATAATATCCAACATGAAAATAAAACAGTTCAGAGTTTGCAGCGGAAAGTGTGTGAATACATATATGACGATATGTATTCAAGGTTATCCATTCCTAACGAACAACAAGGACATATGGCTTTCTCAACACTCCTCCATCATCAGCAACCGAGCTCAACCTGCACATTTAAAAACAAACATGCAGGGCTAAGTACAAAATTTGTACCCAGTGGACTTATGCCGAAAACATTTTATTTTCATTTAATTACTCTGCCAATATAGTGGTAAGACACAAGGGTTTTATTTGAAAATGCCTTGTGCTTACTAAAATATTTTCACGAGTTTATAAAAGTTGTCGCCAAGCATTTTTTCGTGTACGTGATCCATATCCCTTACTATCGCTCCATCATGTTATCATAGTCGAAAGTCGTGAAGCGAGGCCTCCTTCTACGACCCCGTGATCGCCGTGAATCGTCCTTACAAAGACACAAATACCATCGGTGTACACGTTAATCCTAGCTGTATAAGCCTTCCCAAGATAGGATCCGATATCGATTTTCATTCATAAGTTGGGAATAACCCATCAACGCCACATCATACATGGATAGATACGATACACAAAACGAAACATTTTGGCGGTGTAATCATTTAAAGAATTTTAGCATTAGTTGAAAAGCACCGTAAACCGTGACGCTTGAAAAGAGTAGCAAAGTTGTTCTATTTTGTAATAAAGCCCACCGAAATTATTGTTCGCCTTTATCGCTTTCCTTACTCGTCAACGCCCATTGGTGCGCCGTCATTCACACCTTTATATAAAAGGATGCTTTAGTACGTCGTTTACGTAATTCGAGACTTACAAAGTCTATAATCAAATTCGATATTTCATATCGACGTGAATCAATTCCTTAATGAATTTAATTCGCTTTCGACGCCAGATCAATTTTACATTTCTCGCTCTTCGATAGAAACGAGATATGTGTTATAAATGACCAATTTACCCTCTCGTAAATGGTCCAACGCTTTTCTCACGTTTTTTTTTTCGATTTCATGACTTTAAACATGAAATCCTTTCATATTAACGTGATATCATTAGCGTGATGATACGCCTTACGATATTAGCGTATTTATCGAACGCCTTTCAGACGTTGATTTCAAAAGTCAACAATTTTGACTTTTCTTAGTAAATTAATTACTAAGTCTTATTTTAATATTAAATTTTTCAAAATCAAATTCTAATTGATTTCTTTTATAAACAGTTTTAATATGTTTAAAATAATTTTAAACATATAATTCATTATAATAATGAATTTAAGGATTAAAATCCTTATTTGAAATTAAAATAGCTCACGGCTATTTTAAGTTTTATAACTTAAATAATTTCGAAATTTTTTCAAATATGTCTAAAATAATATTTAGACATATAATTTATTAATAAACTTAATTAAAAAGGATTTAAAATCCTTAAAATTTTAAACCTCTCGGTAATTAGTAAAATTACCCATTGATGTCTAAAATTTTTCTAATTTAATATAGTGTATTATTATACACTATGGTCATTAATATGTCATAGGATCAACTAGACATTGTTCAATCATCATCTTATTATTAATGTAAAGCCTCGGCATTTTTAATAAAATGCTCAATAATTTCATTAAATATCCAATAAATTAACACAAGGTCCAAACATTAGTCCATAATATATCTATGTCACATAATCCACTATATAACAATGTTATGTCATATAATTTGTTCCATAGCTTTCGGCATTTTCATAATATTCAACAAACAAGTTTGTAAAATTTCCCAAAAATTACAATATGCACATAAACTATATTGTAGTAACATTACAACATAACAATTATCAAAACCAATTTATTCATCACCTTAATGAGCTTAGCTCTCGGTTTATTTGAATAAAATAGGTAATTGATTTTCAAAATTTCCAATAACAACCTAAAATGCATAAAACATATTCTAATCTAATAATTTAGCATTGCATGTACTCAATAAAAATCACACATCAATTTATATATATATATATAGCTTCGGTATTTTTCAAAACAATTGATAAGATTTTCTAAAAATTCCCAATAAATCACAAAGGACTTATATATCATCTTAAATCAACAATATGCCATTGCATGTCCCAAATAAAAATCATTCATTAACATATAATTATATATATAGGTTCGGTTATTTTGAAAAATATAGAATTGATTTTCTAAAAATTTCCAATAAATGTCTATACACTCTTAGTTTATCATAACACAAGATTAACACCTTGCATGTACAAAATAAAATCATACACATATATATATATATATATATATCTCGTTCTTATGAAAAAAATAGCAAGAATGTTTTTTTTTAAAATTCTCAATTAACTTATATTCATTTCCAATACATCAATAATCATTAATATCACATTGCATGTACAAAATAAAATCATACACCCACTTATTTCAAATATAGCTCTCGGTTTCAAAAGAACAATAGCATAGATCTTTCCAAAATTTTCAAATAAATTTATAGTCATATATTAACTCATAGATCACAATTTCATGCTTCAATACTACCTCAAAGCTCTCGCCCTTTCAAACAAATTTCATACATATTTGAATAAATTTTAAAATATGATCCAAGCTTCACAACATAATGCTATATAATCTTAGAACATCACATACTCATTGCTTCAAAATTTTTGAACAAAATCTTACATGCAATACTTTTGAAAATAAGAACACATATTCAACATACTTTATCATCTATATACATGCAATAGCAAAGTATCACCAACAAAGTTCATCAAGAACACATGCAAGAACTTTACATCTTTTCGAAAATTCTAAGAAAATCGAGAACCAAGGATGCTTTGTTTCAAATCCCACCTGATGTATGGATTAGTGGAACAACTCAAGGTATCTAAGTGTTGTATGGAAGATAGGAAGAAATTTTCAAGCTTGGCATGGAGTGGAAGCTCTCGGCCATGGCTAGAAATGGGGAGGAAGGAGAGAGTTTTGAGAGAGAATTGTGGAGAGTTGAGAGAAGGAGGACGTGATTAAGTGTTGAGTGTGTAAGTGAATGGAATGAACAAAAATCTGACCTTCTCCTCTCTATACCTCACGTCCCAGCTCTCTTCTCTCTTACACAAGAGAGACCTCATATTTCCATAATATTTTATGTAGATAGTGGATACTAATCATGAGTGTCTTACACACAAAATATACCTTGAAAATAGCTAAAATATCCCACTAATGGCTGAGTTCATATATAAAAATATAATACATGAGAGATATATAAAAGAAATTGGAAGGATAGCACACTTAAAATTTTCGGTACTAACATATGTAAATATATATGGCTTTCGCCCTCAGATTAAAACATAGGTTAAAAATTTTATTTCATGTCATTAATAGGTATATACACCATGGTATATGATCTAGATAATAATTATAGCATAGGATAATTAAAAGAGCATAATTTTAAAGGAAAACCCTAATTTCATAATATTAGGTTTTCAAACTAAGGTTGAGCTTTTTATTCATTCTAATGTTCAAACATTAATTAAATGCTTATTGGTACTGTAATATCATAAAATACCATAAAATTAATTTCCTAAAGTTTCTTGATCATTAAAACCATCGCTCATCTTATTCTAAACGCCGACGCTTGAAAACGCCTCAAATGTTACGATCGACTCATTTTAAAATGGTCGTAAATACTGTAATCTCATTATAAAAAATATTCCATTAATAATGGAATGTAATTCCAAGCTTGATTGCTTAAGAAATATCGTGACATTTCAATAGTCGATATGCATTCGACGTTAAAAATGTACTGCCGATAAAAGTTAAAACTTTCGATTCTTTCATTCACTAAGTTGAGTGAGTGTGTAATAGGAAATTATTCCTTGTAAAAAAAATTGAAATCATACTTGATTTCATATGTGATTTGATTTCACGGCAAATTTTTATTTTACGGGTTTTAAAGACCGCAATTAGGCTTTTAAAATCAGGGTTATTACATTAACACAACAGTAGTTCCAACCTTCACACCAATCCTAGCTGTGCATTTATCATCCGCACAGACCCGACATTAAAAAGGTTACGCTACCACAACAAATGATATAATAGTTCCAACTATCTCACAATTTCTACCCGGCATAACAGATAGATCCATACACAAACGAAATATTTTTGGCGTGTAATGCAAGAAACATTTGATAAGCGGTTGTAGTATAAGTGTCAGAATGAATTCATTTGGTATGACAAGAAAGTCATATTTTTGAAGATAAGAAGCCCATTTTGAGATAAGAAAGGAAGCCCACCGGACTATGGTTCGTTGTAAAGTCCCAGTTCTGCTCGTCAAAATCCCGTCATTGCGTTCAGGCCCACACCTTTACTAAAAGCGAGGTTTTAGTACGTCGCTCAAGTCTTCGAGACTTTCGAAAACTAAGATAAACTTCGATATTTCATATCGATGTAGACTGAATTCTTAGTGAATTCAATACGCCTCTAACACGATACGATCGACTTGTTCTCGTTCTTCGAGATACTTTCAACGATAAGCACGTTTTCGATATATGGATTTCATTTGTGAAATCTTTTCTTACTAATGAGGTATCATACTCAATTAGTATATCTTACGCGTCATCGACGATTTATAAACGATAATCGCACGTTTGGCTTGAAAAGTCAACGAAGTCAACATTGATCAACAAAGTCAACGATTTTGACTTTTAAAAGTAGAACTTTTACTATTTTGTTTTATAAATCGAATTTGATCGATTTGAAAACGTAAAGTCCTATTTCTTGATTTAGCACGTAAATCAAGGACTTATAATAAATTTCAGATAATTAAACCCTTTTATAAATAAAAGCAGATTTTGGTTTTTAAAACGTTATAAATGAACGCTCGCCTCAAACATAGCAATCTATGTTTATAAAATTTTGTAACATTTAAAACTGCCCAGAATATTATTTTAGTAACTTTTCATTAATAAACTGCTTTTAAAAGGATTTTAAATCCTTATTAATTATCGATAATTCGATAATTAACTTAAAAATATCAAATGACTTTCAAAATTTTTCTAAATTCATATAGTACATTATTATACACTATGGTCCAGAATATGAATTTATGAAATTCATATAATACTGTTTGCTATTTATTTATATATATACATACATATATTTTACGGTAATTCAAAATAATAGGGAATAATCATCCAAAAATTCCCAAAATTGATATATACTTATTATAACATCCCAACATCAGTATATAATATTTATATAACCCATAGTTCATCATAACTATTTATTTCACAATATGTAACAATATTCACGGTAATAATAAGATAATTACCAAATAAATAGCAAACAATTTCTAAAAATTCTAAATAAGTTCCAACATCAATAAACATTATATTATAACATTGTAACATCATAACATCAACCAAAATAATTTAAATCGTCACCATATGAGCTTGTAATGCTCTCGGCTTTTTCGATTTAATTTAGTATTTGGTTTTCAAAAATTCCAATAATTGGTATACTATGTTTATACACTATATTATATTAATATAACATCATATAATCATCAAGAACTAATTAAATCATCACCTCATAAGCTTGTAAGCTTTCGGCTTATTTGATTTAAATAGGTAAATGATTTCCAAAAATTCTAATTAATTCACACAATGCATAAATAATATACTAAAGCATTAAAACATCATTACATGTTCAAAAATAAAATCATACATCAACATATACATATAGCATGCTCACGGTATTTTTCAAAAATCATGCATTTGATTTTCAAAATTTAATTAAATCATATAACATATAATCAATACATTAAAGCATTAATATGTCATTATATGATTAAAACAAAATTATACACCAAGGTCTTTATTTAAATAGCTCACGGTATTTTTAAAATAAATAGCTAGGGTTTTCCAAAATTTTAATTAACCTACCATAGCCTTAAATCATAACATACATCAATATTTCATCATTAAAATGTTCAAGAAATAATCGGTCATTACATATGCATTTTAATATCTTGAAAATTATTTTGAACAAGTTCTATGGTTCAAAATTATATAACATGCTAGATCCATTCAAAATTTAATAAACAATACCATATGCTTATTCTAACATATATCCACATACTTGAAATATAAATCATCAAGAACAATATATCTCATGCTCTAGAACATTAAAACATACATATACATACATATAGCATTCGACACACCCACACATATATATAAGCATGCTCTCAATTTTTTCATAGCAAAAATGGAGATGGAATCGGTACTATGGTGCCTTGGTTAGTATAGATCTCAAGAACAACACTAGTGTGTTCAAAGTTTTTGAAATAGAGATGGAAGAAGAAGAAAATTTTGAGGAGAGGGGATGAAGCTCTCTGTTCTTGGCTGAAGAAAGGAGAGAGTGGAGAGAAAAATCGGAGTTCAAAATGGGAGTGATGGTGTATAATGATAGTGAGGTGTTGAAGTGGAAGAGTCCCCCTAGTATCTACCCTCTCTCTCTCGATTTTTGCCTCAAGAATGGGGTAAAATCTGCAGCAAAATGATTGTGATATGGTGATCATGAGCTAGGCTAGAAAGGCTCTTCATGGGTTGGTCAAAAAAAGTGATCCCATGCTTTGTTTAATGGGTGCAGCCAAGATATAGGGTTTTTAGGGATTTAATTTATTTTGTACCATAATACAATGTATTAATCACACATGATCATAGATATATAATACATGCCATTAAAATAATTAAATCCAACATATAGCTTAATGTCGATTTTACCGATAATAATTGGAAAAATAGGAATAAAATACAATTTACACCTATTATTGACACTCATGCTATTTTCGATCCAAATATACACATATATATCATAATATATGGTTTAGATATTGAATAATATCATAGGATAAAATTATAGCATTAATTCATGCATATAAAACCCTAATTTCTATAATTATGTTTCGAAAATTATAATTGTGCAGAATCGAGTTTTAATGCTCCAAAAACTGATTTCATAGCTTAATAACACTCATATATATATCATATTATAAAGTTTAGATACCATATGATAATTTAATAGTGTCATTTCATGTGAAAAACCAAAGTTTATAAACTTAGGGTTTTTGAAAATTTCAATATCAAATTATCGAATTTTAATAACTGAAAATTCGATTTTAATAATTAATAATACTGAAATTATATAAAATATTAATAGGAAATTAATTATTATAATTTCTCGAGCATTAAACTCATTTTTCAAATCGCTCTCAGACGCCGACGCTCAAAACGCCTCAAACGCTCAAAATCGACTCATCTCAAATGGTCGCAGAAGTTCACACTTACTAAATAAATATATTCCTTTAATATAGGAAGTAAGATGGAAATTAATTCCAAGCTTCACCGCCGTAAAATTTCATGAAAAGTCGACGCTCGATACGTGTCTCGACGTTAAAATATATCGACGAATCATTTCGTAATATTTCATTCCTTTAATTCAAAATCCTTAGTGAATTTTGAAAGGAATTAGTTATAACGATATCGTATCGAAATCACAAGATTCGATGTCGAAAAGATAATATACGGTAAAACCCTAATTACGGGTTTAGAAAACCGTAATCGTCGATATTCGCTTTTCGAATATTACATTCCACCCTCACGAAAAATTTCGTCCCGAATTTGTATACCTTAGAAAAATAGATCGGGTATTTTTCTCTCATTGCTTCTCCAAGCTCCCACGTGGCTTCTTCCCGTCCGTGGTGTCTCCACAAGACTTTGACTAACTAATCGACTTGCTCCGTAGTTGCCGGACTTTGTGGTCAAGTATGGCTGCGGGTTCTTCCTTATAGCTCATGTCCGCTCGAGGATCACGCCGCCTCGCGAATCACGTGCTTTGGGTCGTGAACGATTTTCGTAATCGCGAGACGTGAAAACATTATGGACATTCCCAGGTTTGGCGGAAGAGCCAACCTATAAGCTCATCGGACCTATCCTTTCTAGATCTCATAAGGTCCTATGAAACGGGTCTAAGCTTTCCTTCGTGCCAAACCCGACAATCCTTTCACTGAGAGACCTTAATAAATACTTTGTCTCCATTCTCAAATTGTAGCTCGGATCACGCAGACGTCAGAAGATTTCCGTCTGTCCCGAGCCTCTTTATCCTCATCCTAATTTGTCGAACGATTTCGATCATTTCGCTCACCGCATCGTGCCCTATGACTTTTCTCTCACCGACTTCATCCCAATAGAGTGGTGATCTACACTTCGCCATACAAGGCCTCGTGATGGGCCATGCCGATCGTCGCTGATAACCATTGTTGTAAGCAAATTCAATCGAGGTAAAATATCTTCCCATTTTGCACCTCGATCCAAAATTACGCTTCTAAGCATATCTTCTGTGGTTTGATCGCTCTTCCGATCGTCCATCGGTTTGTGGGTGGAATGTTGATCAAGTTTAACTGCACCAGCCTCTTTGTAAGCTAATCCGTAATCTTGATGTGAACTTGGAGTCTCGATCGAGGTAATAGATTTGGCACCCATGTAGTCGCATAATTTCCTTAACGCATACCGGGCCAACTTATCGATCCATAAGTGCTTTGAATAGGTGAAAGTGAGCACTTTGGTAAGTCTATCCACAATTACCCATATGGTCGTGTTTCCTCTTCTCGATTTGGGTAAGCTTGTAACGAATCCATCGTTATATCGTCCCACTTCCATTCGGGATTCCCAACGGTTGTAACTTCCCGTAGGGACGCTGGTGTGGCCTTCACTTGTCGACAAACAAGACATGTTTCACTGAAAGAAGCTATGTCTCGCTTCATGCCTTCCCACCAAAATTTTTCCTTCGTGTCCCGGTACATCTTAGTATCGCTCGGGTGGGCGGTAGGGGCGACGTGAGCCTCACTCATGATTTCGCTCAAGCTCTCGCCGTCAGAACGCATATCCTACCTTCAAACAATAAGGCGTTATCCGCGCTCTTGAAATTCTTCAATCCTTCGCACCTTAGTCTTTCTCGGATCTTTTCCAACTTTTCCTCAATCCTTTGTCTCTCGACAATTCTTTTCTTAGATCGATGTCGGTGAGTGTAGCGACACAAACACAATTGTTTCTGTGGTTCCACCAATTCAATCTTCATTCTACCAAACTCTTCAACGAGTTTTTCCTCTTGTACAAAGAGACATCCTAACTTGGTACGGCTCTTACGACTCAAGCGCCGCCACTACATTCGCCTTGCCGGTGATAGTTAATACCACGGTCGTAATCTTTACCGCCTCAAGCCATCTTCTTTGTCTCATATTCAGATCTCTTTGTTCAAGAAATACTTCAAACTCTTATGATCCGTGAAGATCTCACATCTCACACCGTAGAGATGGTGTTCCAAATTTTAGGCATGAACTACAACCGCTAGTTCCAAATCGTGGGTGGGTAGTTCAGCTCTGGGTCCGAGTTGTCGGGATGCATAAGCTATCACCTTCCTTCTTGCATCAAAACACAACCCACCCGCCTTAGATGCGCTCAGATAGACCACATACCCTTGTCCGCTCGACCAAGCTAGAACGTGCATCGTCAATTTTTCCTCGAGTATTTGAAAACTCGTCTCGCACTCATCATCCAATTGAACTTGATTCCTCCCGAGTAGTCGGGTTATCGCCTTGCAATCTTGGAGAATCCTTCGATGAATCTCCTATAGTAACCACTAATCCTAGGAAACTTCGATTCGTCGTGTGTTCTTGGTGATTTCCATTCTTGCACGGCCTCTACTTTGGTCGGATCTACTTTTATGCCTTCACAGACACGATGTGTCCAAGGAACATAACTTCCTTCACTAAAACTCACATTTGCTAAACTTAGCAAAGAGTCTTTCATTTCTCAAGGTTTGCAAACCGTCCGTAGATGTTCCTTATGATCCTCTTCGTTCTTTGAGTAGATAAGGATATCATCTATGAAGACCAAAACTAATTTATCCAAAATGGATGAAATACTGCTCATGAGGTCCATAAATACTATTGGTGCATTGGTTAATCCGAATGGCATAACTATGAATTCATAGTGGCCATATCTCGGTTCGGAATGCGCCTTAGGTACATCCTCGCATCAGATTTTCACCGATGGTATCCCGACTTAAGATCAATTTTAGAGAATACACCCGCCTCGCAATTGATCAAACAGCCATCAATTCGGTAAAGGGTATTTGTTCTTTAGTGTCATCTTATTTAGCTCCCTATAATCGATGCACATCCTCAAAGAACCATCCTTTTCTTAACAAACAAAACAAAGCGCCCCAAGGTGAAACACTGCCTAATAAATCCTAGATCCAAAAGCTCTTGGATTTGGATTTTCAGCTCTTCTAGCTCCTTGGGGCCATCCTATAGGGCGCTCGACACCGGGCTGATCCCGGCTCCAAGTCGATGGTAAACTCTAGTTGTCTCATCGTGAGGTAGTCCCGTAGATTCTCGAAATACGTCCAAAAATTCTCGACGACTTCAATGTCTTCTACCCGCTCGGGTTTATCCTCATCGCTTAAATAAACAAGGAATGCATGGCATCCCTTCCGGTTCATCATCCTCCTAGCTTGTAGTGTCGATACTATCGAATCCTCCTTCCCATGCCGATTCCGTGAAAATGCGTAGCTTTTGTCCGTGAAAGTGAAACGAAATTTTCCTTTCCTTACAGAGAATCGTGGAGTG
This sequence comes from Salvia rosmarinus, assembly GCA_036937905.1. Classification (NCBI taxonomy): domain Eukaryota; kingdom Viridiplantae; phylum Streptophyta; class Magnoliopsida; order Lamiales; family Lamiaceae; genus Salvia; species Salvia rosmarinus. The sequence continues at coordinate 30,260,778 of CM072814.1, read as the reverse complement.
ATTCTTAGCTAACCAACCCATTCCGAGGATTATGTCTACATCATCCATGGGTATTATGTTTAGGTCGCTAGCCGTAACCTTAAGTGATCCTAATGTCAACTCTAGGTTCAAGCAAAAGTGGGTAACGGCCATAATCCCCTATAGGCGATGAGATTCTCATATCCGGCTTGATTTTTCGCACCTAAGGCCAAGCATTTCTACGCATGATTGTGCAATAAAAGAATGCGGCACCCGTGACGAACAATACTATAATGTAGGTTGAGGAGAACTCCCATACCGCCAAGTTCCCTGGTTTTGTTCGCTCGCCTCTATGCAGGCGTAGTTTCACCGAGCCACCGAGGTCGACGGGCGCCGGTCCCGCTGATTTGGCGGTTGTTGCTCGCCTGTTGCTGCCGCCGTTGTTGGCTGGGCGGTGGTTGTCGCCCGTTGTTGTGGTTGCCGCGTTCCGCCATGGTTGCTTGCGGTGGTTTGCGGTTGGGCTGTTGCCATTGAAGTTGAGGGTTGGGGCCGAGGCGGCGGCCGGGTTGAAGTCAGATAGCCCTTAATGGTCGAGCATTGCCCGGCTGGTTCGGTCTACATCCGAACGTGATATCGGGCAATTGTGGCGTAATGCCCGCTTGCCCGCATTTATAACACCTACCACATTTGCCGTGCACACACCCTTGTGTGTCCTATGGCATCGAGGGCATTGAGGTGTCCTCGATCGCTCATGTGGTCCCCTTGCCGGTGGAGCATAAGTCTCTCTTCCGCCTTGTCCCTCGTGGCGCTGGTCCTTGCCACGGGCGCTTGTGACTGTGGTCCCCAAAGTTCCCACGGTTGTTATTCCTGCGGTTGGGTTCCCATTTTCCTTTCCTCTATCCAATTGCATTGTGTGTCCGAGATGACACCGATTTATTTTTGGTCATGGTCATTTATATCTAAAGCTCAGGCGAGAGCTTCAGTAGTAGATGATTCTCCATGGCTGGCAAGAGACATACGATCTCCATTCTTAGCCTCGCTCGAACTTTTCCGACATTTTCAAGTCGGTGTCCACCGCCTGTGCATATCTCGACATCTCGAAGGTGCGATCATAGTCGGTCATACTATCCTTTCTTGTTTTAGCAGAAAAATTCGCCCTTCTTCCTCTTATAGCTTTTAGGATGTACTTTTCATACAGCCCTCTCAAATCCTCCCACGAGAATTCCTCGAGCCGCCACCGTGAAAGTTTTCTTTCCGGCCTCCCACCAAGTCACTAGTCCTATCACCGAAGGTAACACACGACAACCTTTCCGTGCGTGCATCTTAAAGGTAAAACTGCTCAATGGCCCTAACCCATTGTTCGGCTTCTTCCGGCTACCTTTTCCGCTAAAGACAGTGAGGGTTCTCGCCTTAGAAACATTTCTTCGATTCGCGATCGGGTGTGGTGGAGGTGGTGGTTGGGGAATTTCTTCTGCTCTTGCTCTGGGATCCTACCCTTCCTCTCGGCCTTCCCGACCTCGACCTCTCGGGTTCTTGCTCCGGATTCCTTCTCTGAGGCATGTCGCTATAGAAAATGTAATCATTAGCACTTATTCTTTTCACAACTCAACATACACCAATGCTATTATGGCTTTATCAGAAACGATTCCAAATGTAATATCATTCTTAACAAACATAACTTGTCATAAAAGCCCTATTAGGGTCATGTATATATATCCAAAATTTCGCCATAGGTGTGATGTTCAAAACCAACGGTTATACAAAAGAGAAATAAAACATAAGTCCCGCCCACACGGCCTTCCAAAAGCTAAGGTTCTAAGTCCAACACTAAAGATTAAACATAGGAAAAGGAAAACAATGTGCTTAAGCACAAAATCTCTTTAAGCTTCGCCAGGTCTACATCACGCGCCCTCCCACCGTCCGCCCTCCGGGATCTTCCTCCTCCTGAGTCGCCCTCGCCTGTCTCGAAATGTCCATGCGGGCGCCCCTCGATGGACCGGCTCCATCGCTTCCACCATCCAGATGTCTCGCAGGGGTTAAGAGCATTCGCTGCATTCACCCGATGCTCGTAGTCATGGCGGATCGGGCCGTAGCCACCGCGACATCTGTTACTCTCATCCGTGCCGTCCGGCGAAAGTGCTCGACCGGTGGTATGGCTGGGACCATAGGTGGTGGAGGTGGTACTGTGGACGACGGGTGTCCGGCTGTAAGGGTGGAAATACCGCCTCCCAAGGCTCGGGCGGCCGCCTCTCTAAGCGAGCAGCCTTCCTCGTCAAAAAGGAAAGGAGGCACGATCGGGTCAATCGCCTCGAACCTCTCGTAAAGCCACTCGCGACTCATCCCGCCAGTATACTCTCGGGAGGAGGTAGGGTCCCTCGGTGCTGCCTCAGAATGTCAGAGCACGTAAGTCAGTGACTCACGAACCCGGGCGATCTCCCACCAAGTCGTAGCTGCCCATCGCCCGGTAGATGTAATCCCCGATATCTCTCGAGCATATCCATCCCTGTGTGGGAGTATCGCTAGAAGGCGCTGGATGCCATCATAATCACCACGCCGTGAGCTCGGGCGCTCTCCAAAGACGGAGGTAATATGCCAAGAACTCACCCAAGTCTTCCCAACAAGACATCCAACCGGAGCGATATATACTCACCTCCTCCTCGGGGTGGGGTGTGGTCCAATCCTCCTCCTCGCGAGATATCTCAACCCTCCATCCGTCACTTAATAAAACTAACATAAGTCAACTATCGCCATCGACAAGGTGCAAGGATATCTTAAACGTAACGTGAAGCAACTAGATAAGGTCAAGCAAGTCTATAAGGTAAGCAACATCATACTGCACAATACTCACCACAACTTACCTTCTTAGTCTTACCCAAACGTATACATAAGCCAACAACATCTTAATATAAGCTATGAGATCCTTATTCTATACCAAACACTCGAACTAGAGTTCAACGGACTCTATCGTATTCTGGAGGCAGAATTATGATTCTGTTCTTCATAACAAATGAAGATCAGTGTGTTAGAGTACGCAGGTGAAAACCATGCGTAAATCGGAGTCCCAACGAGAGGATCTAGCTAAAACAAATCTACTGCGCAGTGCAGGAAATTTGCGCGATCGTGCCAAATTGCAATCGAGACGTATGTCGACGACACGCCTACCATCTTCAGGTTTTTAAGTTGAGGCTGAACATTCTGAAGCCGTAAGTGGCATCCATTTTGTGTTGATGCTCACCATGTCGAAGTAGTGATGGAGTGCCGACGCCATTCACCTTAAAGGTCGAGGTTGTCCTCGCCCATCCTTCTCGCCGCCTTCCGTCGCTCGTGCCCAAGGGTATCGTTACTTTCATTCTTCCTATCGCTCTTTCGTCTCGATATGGAAAAGAAGTTCGATTTATGTTCTTTCACGACACGTGAACATGCTCCTTAGAGTCTAAGTTCGCCTTATGATAACATATCGCTCATCATAAATAAAATTTTGAAAGTCGAGAGGTTTCAATTGAAAATTTTGAAATACGATTTCAACATAGCAATCATAATCAACTTATATGCATATCAAAATGGATTCATTCATCCCATGTTGATCATTCAACTAGTACCACCTGTACTTTCATATCAATACTGAGTATTGCATTAGTTCAACTAAAAGTATTTTGGAAAAAATTTCGCTCAACTTTCATTTTCATCATAAAATTTTCATAATAATCAAATCCTTCAAAAGTCCATCCAATTGTTCAATCATGTAAAATTTCCATTTCATGAGTTTGAGAAAGGAATGCGATTACCTTTTTCCGGTTGAGCTCGATGTGATTGAGTGTTGAGGAGTCATTGGTTTCTAGAAGTCCAAATGACTCGATCTGACTTAGAATAAAAAGGAATTGGTTTTCAAAGAGCAAAAGTGCTCGATACCACTGTTACAACCCCATTCCGGACCAACCCGGACCTGAGGCTTACTAGTACTAGGAGTAGTACTTTAGGGTTACATGAATAAAATGGAGAAGCGATCAATAAGCTAACATGCTCGAATGTAATATGAGATGATGTTATATTGTTTTTGAAGGTTTAGCCATCGGACCCCAAAACTCGGCCCGATCCGACGGGCCTCAATAGTTTAAAACATAAAGCGTAAATAAGGGAGTTCAGAGTGTAGCAGAGGAAAGTGTGTGAATACATATATGACGATATGCATTCAAGGTATAAACCACAAATTCAAGTAAAATCGGTCAAGGACACTGGACTCCTCAACACTTTCCCCATCATCACCATCAGAGCTCAACCTGCACATTTAAAACAATATGGTGGCTAAGTACAAGAAATTGCACTTAGTGGACTCATGCCGAAAATATTTGATAAATTTTGGATTACGCCAATATCGAGTAAGTCACAAGTGGTTTTAGTTAAAATGCCTCAGGCTTACCAAATCATTTTCAGTTCAGAACATAGCTCGCCGAGCATTTTCGTGTGTATGGTCCGTATCTCATAGTCACAATACATAATAATAATAAATAATAAACGCCGAGAGTGAGGCCTCCCATCTACGACGCCGTGACCGGCCGTAATCCCGCACAAACACACACACACCGCAAGCATATGTTAACACAACAGTAGTTCCAACCTTCACGCCAATCCTAGCTGTGCATTTATCATCCGCACAGACCCGACATTAAAAGGTCACGCTACCACAACAAATGATATAATAGTTCCAACTATCTCCACAGCCCTACCCGGCATAACAGATAGATCCATACACAAAACGAAATATTTTGGCGGTGTAATGCAAGAAACATTTGATAAACAACAGTAGTATAAGTGTCAGAATGAATTCATTTGGTATGACAAGAAAGTCATATTTTGAAGATAAGAAGCCCATTTTGAGATAAGAAAGGAAGCCCACCCGACTATGGTTCGTTGTAAAGTCCCAGTTCGCTCGTCGTCAAAATCCCGTCATTGCTTCAAGGCCCACACCTTTACTAAAAAGCGAGGTTTTAGTACGTCGCTCAAGTCTTCGAGACTTTCGAAAACTAAGATAAACTTCGATATTTCATATCGATGTAGACCGAATTCCTTAGTGAATTCAATACGCCTCTAACACGATACGATCGACTTGTTCTCGCTCTTCGAGATACTTTCAACGATAAGCACGTTTTTCGATATATGGATTTCATTTGTGAAATCTTTTCTTACTAATGAGGTATCATACTCAATTAGTATATCTTACGCAGATCGACGATTTATAAACGATAATCGCTCGTTTGGCTCGAAAAGTCAACGAAGTCAACATTGATCAACAAAGTCAACGATTTTGACTTTTAAAAGTAGTAACTTCTTACTATTTTGTTTTATAAATCGAATTTGATCGATTTGAAAACGTAAAGTCCTATTTCTTGATTTAGCACGTAAATCAAGGACTTATAATAAATTTCAGATAATTAAACCCTTTTATAAATAAAAGCGATTTTGGTTTTTAAAACGTTATAAAATGAACGTTCGTCTCAAACATAGCAATCTATGTTTATAAAATTTTGTAACATTTAAAAACTGTCCAGAATATTATTTTAGTAACTTTTCATTAATAAACTGTTTTAAAAAGGATTTTAAAATCCTTATTAATTATCGATAATTCCGATAATTAACTTAAAAATATCAAATGACTTTCGAAAATTTTTCTAAATTCATATAGTACATTATTATACACTATGGTCCAGAATATGAATTTATGAAATTCATATAATACTGTTTGCTATTTATTTATATATATACATATATATATTTTACGGTAATTCAAAATAATAGGGAATAATCATCCAAAAATTCCCAAAATTGATATATACTTATTATAACATCCCAACATCAGTATATAATATTTATATAACCCATAGTTCATCATAACTATTTATTTCACAATATGTAACAATATTCACGGTAATAATAAGATAATTACCAAATAAATAGCAAACAATTTCTAAAAATTCTAAATAAGTTCCAACATCAATAAACATTATATTATAACATTGTAACATCATAACATCAACCAAAATAATTTAAATCGTCACCATATGAGCTTGTAATGCTCTCAGCTTTTTCGATTTAATTTAGTATTTGGTTTTCAAAAATTCCAATAATTATATACTATGTTTATACACTATAGTATATTAATATAACATCATATAATCATCAAGAACTAATTAAATCATCACCTCATAAGCTTGTAAGCTTTCGGCTTATTTGATTTAAATAGGTAAATGATTTCCAAAAATTCTAATTAATTCACACAATGCATAAATAATATACTAAAGCATTAAAACACCATTACATGTTCAAAAATAAAATCATACATCAACATATACATATAGCATGCTCACGGTATTTTTCAAAAATCATGCATTTGATTTTCAAAATTTAATTAAATCATATAACATATAATCAATACATTAAAGCATTAATATGTCATTATATGATTAAAACAAAATTATACACCAAGGTCTTTATTTAAATAGCTCACGGTATTTTTAAAATAAATAGCTAGGGTTTTCCAAAATTTTAATTAACCTACCATAGCCTTAAATCATAACATACATCAATATTTCATCATTAAAATGTTCAAGAAATAATCGGTCATTACATATGCATTTTTAATATCTTGAAAAATTATTTTGAACAAGTTCTATGGTTCGAAAATTATATAACATGCTAGATCCATTCAAAAATTTAATAAACAATACCATATGCTTATTCTAACATATATCCACATACTTGGAAATATAAATCATCAAGAACAATATATCTCATGCTCTAGAACATTAAAACATACATATACATACATATAGCATTCGACACACCCACACATATATATAAGCATGCTCTCGATTTTTCATAGCAAAATGGAGATGGAATCGGTACTATGGTGCCTGGTTTACCTTGAAATAGTATAGATCTCAAGAACAACACTAGTGTGTTCAAAGTTTTGAAATAGAGATGGAAGAAGAAGAAAATTTTGAGGAGAGGGGATGAAGCTCTGTTCTTGGTTGAAGAAAGAGAGAGTGGAGAGAAAACGGAGTTCAAATGGGAGTGATGGTGTATAATGATAGTGAGGTGTTGAAGTGGAAGAGTCCCCCTAGTATCTACCCTCTCTCTCTCGATTTTTGCCTCAAGAATGGGGTAAAATCTGCAGCAAAATGATTGTGATATGGTGATCATGAGCTAGGCTAGAAAGGCTCTTCATGGGTTGGTCAAAAAAAGTGATCCCATGCTTTGGTTTAATGGGTGCAGCCAAGATATAGGAGTTTTAGGGTGGGATTTAATTTATTTTTGTGCCATAATACAATGTATTAATCACACATGATCATAGATATATAATACATGTCATTAAAATAATTAAATCCAACATACAGCTTAATGTAGATTTTACCGATAATAATTGGAAAAATAGGAATAAAATACAATTTACACCTATTATTGACACTCATGCTATTTTCGATCCAAATATACACATATATATCATAATATATGGTTTAGATATTGAATAATATCATAGGATAAAATTATAGCATTAATTCATGCATATAAACCCTAATTTCTATAATTATGTTTCAAAATTATAATTGTGCGTAATCGAGTTTTAATGCTCCAAAACTGATTTCATAGCTTAATAACACTCATATATATATCATATTATAAAGTTTAGATACCATATGATAATTTAATAGTGTCATTTCATGTGAAAACCAAAGTTTATAAACTTAGGGTTTTGAAAATTTCAATATCAAATTATCGAATTTTAATAACTAAAAATTCGATTTTAATAATTAATAATACTGAAATTATATAAATATTAATAGGAAATTAATTATTATAATTTCACGAGCATTAAACTCATTTTTCAAATCGCTCTCAGACGCTGACGCTCAAAACGCCTCAAACGCTCAAAATCGACTCATCTCAAATGGTCGCAGAAGTTCACACTTACTAAATAAATATATTCCTTTTAATATAGGAAGTAAGATGGAAATTAATTCCAAGCTTCACCGCCGAAAATTTCATGAAAAGTCGACGCTCGACACGTGTCCGACGTTAAAATATATCGACGAATCATTTCGTAATATTTCATTCCTTTAATTCACAATCCTTAGTGAATTTTGAAAGGAATTGTTATAACGATATCGCATCGAAATCACAAGATTCGATGTAGTAAAAGATAATATACGGTAAAACCCTAATTACGGGTTTAGAAAACCGTAATCGTATATTCGTTTCTTTGGAATATTACAGTTCTTGGATTCCATCCTATTCCAAAGGTAAATACAAGACCATAGTACCGATTTTCATCTCCCATGGTTACAAAATAGTCGAACATGTTCTATATATATATGTATGTGTTTTAATGTTCTTATACATGAGGTATGTGTTCATATATGTTCTTGATGTTTTATTTACAAAAAAATATGAAAGTGTATGCTAGGATGAACATATGATATTGCATTTGAAATATTTGAAAGGATTTAGTATATATTCATGATGTTCGAACCCTAACCATGTTTTAAAAATTATTTTGAAAATAATAAAAATATTGAGGTGATGACCGATTACTCTTCAATTTATTTTGAGGATGGATTATTGTTCTATGATGTGTTTAGAGCCCATGGTAAAATATTTAGAATTTTTGGAAAATCCTATGCCTATTTATGATGAGTACCGTGAGCATATATATATGTATCTAAGTATATAATTTATATTTTAAGCATTCAATGACATATTAATACTCTAGGACCTTGATTATATGTTCTATAAAATTATTAGAATTTTTGAAAATCAAATGCATATTTTCTTGAAAGTACCGTGAGCTATATAGTTTTATATCTTGGTGTATGATTTTTATTTTGAATATGCAATGGTATATTAATACTTTAGTATATTAATTATGTGTAATATGATTTTGTTGGAATTTTTGGAAATCAAATGCCAAGATTAAATCAAACAAACCGAAAGCCTTGAGCATAAGTATGGTGATGATTTAATTGGTTTTTGATAGATGTTATGATGTTATATAGTTGTATTATAGTATGTAAGCATAGTGTATAATTGTTAGAATTTTTGAAAACCAATTACCAATTAAGATCAAAAAAACCGAGAGCTTATAGCTGATAAACGCGCATTTTACACGTTTATTGTTGATATTTAAAGATGAGTTTAGATCATTTAATGTGCGTATATGTATCGATTCTCATTGTTTCATCTATTTCTAGAAGATATTGCTCTTGGGTGTTCTTTTGGTGTTGTGTAGGTTTATATATTGAAAATCAAGCAAGGAACGAAGACGAGCCAAAATGAGAAATCATCCGGTTTAGCGACCTGACTTAGCAATGGTCGCTAGTCTGGTCGCGATGCAAACCAATGAGCGCCCAGGAGGAGTAGCGATCGAGAGCTCGTGCACGCGAGCAAGCCCTAGCGTTGAGAACTCATCGCGATTTATCATGCCATAGCTAGCATCACCGGCCGATCATGAGCCAACATGTAATATTCCAAAGAAACAAATATACGATTACGGTTTTCTAAACCCGTAATTAGAGTTTTGCCGTATATTATCTTTTTAAGACATCGAATTTTGTGATTTCGATACGATATCGTTATAACGAATTCCTTTTCATAATTCACTAAGGATTGTGAATTAAAGGATTGAAATATTACGAAATGATTCGTCAATATTTTTAAACATCAAACGCGTATCGAACGTCAGCTTTTCATGAAATTTTCTGAGCAGTGAAGCTTGGAATTAATTTCCATCTTAATTCCTTTATTAAAAGGGATATATTTATTTAGTAAGTATGAACTTACTGCGACCATTTTGAGATGAGTCGATTTTGAACGTTTTGAGACGTTTTGAACGTCAACGTCTAGAAACGATTTGAAAAATGAGTTTGATGCTCAGGAAATTATAATAATTAATTTCCTATTATTATTTTATATAATTTCAGTATTATTAATTATTAAAATCGAATTTTCAGTTATTGAATTCGATATTTTGATATCGAAATTTTCAAAAGCCCTAAGTTTATAAACTTTGGTTTTTCACATGAAATGACACTATTAAATTATTATATGGTATCTAAACTTTATAATATGATATATATGAGTGTTATTAAGCTATGAAATCAGTTTTTAGATCATTAAAATCGAAAAGATTTTTATAAATTTCAAACCTAATTTTCGAAATTAGGGTTTTATATGCATGAATTAATGCTATAATTTTATCCTATGATATTATTTAATATCTAAATCATATATTATGATGTATATATGTATATTTGGGACGAAAATGGCATGAGTATCAATAATAGGTGTAAATTGTATTTTATTCCTAATTTTCCATTTTATTATCGGTAAAATCGATTATGTGCTATATGTTGGATTTAATTATTTTTATGGCATGTATTATATATCATATGATCATGTGTGATTAATACATTGTATTATGATACAAAATAAATTAAATCCCACCCCTACAACACCCTAAAACCGCCGGCCACCCTCATTAAACAAAGCATGAGCTCCACCTCTATCTTGACCAATACATGGCTTACCTTTTAAACCTAGCCTAATCATCACATAATCCTCATCATTTGGCTGCAGATTTTTAGCCATTTTCTTAGCCAAAATCGGTGAGAGAGAGAGAGGTAGTATAGGGGAGGACTCTTCCCATTCACCCATTTCTCATTATACACACTTCCTACACTACAACACTCTCATTTCCTCTCCATTTCCCTCCCATTCCAGCAGAAAATCGAGAGCTTCCTCCCCCAAAATTTCGAAAGTTCTTCTTCTTCTTTCTTCTCTATTCCTCTCCCAACTAGCTACACTATATTGTTCTTGTGATTCCATATCATTTCTAAGGTAAACATGAGGCCTTAGCACCGATTTATTCCCCCATTTATTCTGAAATTTTCGAACATGTTCTTATATAAATGTGTATGTGTGTCGCATGCTATATATGTATATGTGAATGAGTTTTAATGTTCTAAAGCATGAGATAATGGTTCTTGATGATTTATATTTTCAAATGTGTTAATATATGTTAGATGAGCATAGATGGTTGTTTATTTAATTTTGAATGGATCTAAGATGTGTATGAAATTTTCGAACCATAGCATAATGTTTAAAATTATTTTCAAAACTCGTATAAAATAAAATGTGAATGACCGATTATTTCGAACATTTTAGTGATGGATTATTGATCTATAATATGTTTTAAACCTATGGTATGTTAATTAAAATTTTTGAAAACCCTAGCTATTTATTTTAAAAATACCGAGAGCTATTTCAATAAATACATTGGTGTATAAATTTTATTTTAAGCATGTAATGACATATTAATGCTTCAATGTATTGTTCATAGGTTATATGATTTAATTAGAAATTTTGAAAACCATATGCTATGAATTTTGAAAGGTACCGTGAGCATTAGAAAATATATGTTGATGTATGAATTTATTTTGAGCATGTAATGGTGTTTTAATGCTTTAGTATATTATTTATGCATTGTGTGAATTAACTAGAATTTTTGGAAATCAATTACCTATTTAAATCAAATAAACCGAAAGCTTGCAAGCTTATATGGTGATGATTTAATTAGTTCTTGATGATTATATGATGTTATATTAATATACTATAGTGTATAGACATAGTATATAATTATTGAATTTTGAAAACCAAATGCTAAAATAAATCGAAAGCCGAGAGCTTGCAAAGCTCATATGGTGACGATTTAAATTAGTTTGTTGATTTTATGATGTTATAATGTTATAATATAATGTTTATTGATGTTGGAATTTATTTAGAATTTTTAGAAATTGTTTGCTATTTATTTGGTAATTATCTTATTATTACCGTGAACATTGTTACATATTGTGAAATAAATAGTTATGAGTAACTATGGGTTATATAAATATTATATACTGATGTTGGGATGTTATTATAAGTATATATCAATTTTGGGAATTTTTGGATGATTATTCCCTATTATTTTGAATTACCGTGAATATATATATGTATATATATAAATAATTAGCAAACAGCATTATATGAATTTCATAAATTCATATTCTGGACTATAGTGTATAATAATACACTATATGAATTTAGAAAAATTTTCAAAGGTCATTTAGTATTTTTAATCTAATTATCGAAAATTTCGATAATATAAAAGGATTTTAAAATCCTTTTTAAAACAGTTTATTAATGAAAATTTACTAAAATGATATTCTGGACAGTTTTTAAATTTTACAAAAATTTATAAACATAGATTGCTATGTTTGAGACGAACGTTCATTTTATAACGTTTTAAAAACCAAAATACGATTTTATTTATAAAAAGAGGTATTAAAAATGCTAAAATAATCATAAGTCCTCGATTTACAAGATAAATCGAGTAATAGGACTTTACGTTTTCAAATCGACCAAATTCGATTTATAAAACAAAAATAGTAAGAAGTTACTATTATTAAAGGTCAAAATCATCGACTTTGTCGATCATCGTCGACTTCGCTGACTTTCAAGTCAAACGTGCGATTATACATTTATAAATACGTCAAGACGCGTGAAGATATACTAATTGAGTATGATACCTCATTATAAGAAAGGATTTCACAAATGAAATCCATATATAAAAACGCATTTATACGCTGAAAGATCTCAAGAATCCAGAACAAGTCAATCGTATACGCAGTTAGAGACGTGTTGAATTCACTAAGGAATTCAGTCTACATCGATATGAAATATCGAAGTTTATCTTAGTTTTCGAAAGTCTCGAAGACTTGAGCGACGTCTAAAACCTCGCTTTTTCAGAAGGCGTGGGACGCAAACGCAATGACGGGATTTTGACGAACGAACGAACTTAGGACTTTTACAACAAACCATAGTCCGTGGGCTTCGCTTATCTTCAAATGTGGGCCTTTTCACCCCACTAAAACGTGACTTTATCGTTATATCAAATGAGTTTATTTACCGTACTTATTTTACAATCTGTTATCAAATGTTTTTCGCATTACACCGCCAAAATATTTCGCTTTTGTGTATGGATCCTATCTGTTATGCGGGTAGAAATTGTGGAGATGGTTGGAACTATTATATCAATTGTTGTGGTAGCACCCAACCTTTTAATGTCGGGTCTCGTGTCGATGATAAATGCCTGGCTGGGATTGGCGTGAAGGTTGGAACTATACGCTGTGTTAACATATGCTTGCAGAGAGTGACTGTGTGCTGTACGGGATTACGGCCGGTCACGGCGTCGTAGATGGGAGGCCTCCCTCTCGACGTTTATTTAATTGTTTATTATTATGTATTGTGACTATGAGATACGGACCATACACACCAAGAAAATGCTCGGCCGAGCTATGTTTACGAACTGAAAATGATTTGGTAAGCACAAGGCATTTTAACTAAAACCCTGTGACTTACCCAATATCGCGCAGAATCCAACTCTATCAAATGTTTTCGCACGAGTCCACTAAGTGCAATTTCTTGTACTTAGCCCCGCATGTTTGTTTTAAATGTGCAGTTGAGCTTTGATGGTGATGATGGGGAAAGTGTTGAGAGTCCAAAGGTCCTCGACGATTTACTTCAATTTGTGGTTTATACCTTGAATGCATATCGTCATATATGTATTCACACACTTTCCACCGCTATACTCTAAACTCTTTATTTATGCTTTATATTACAAACTATTGAGGTCCATCGGATCGGGCAAGTTTTGGGGTCCGATGGCTAAACCTTTTCAAAACAATATAACATCATCTCGTATTCTGCTCAAGCATGATTAGCTTATTTTCACGCATCTCTATTTTATTCATGTAACCCCTAAAGTACTACTCCTAGTACTAGTCGCCTCCGGTCCGGGTTGGTGGGAATGGGGTCGTGACAGTGGCATCGAGCCGTGTTCAGCCCAAAGGTCGGGCGCCCATAGGACGGCCCCAAAGGAGCTAGAAGAGTCAAGATCCAAATCCAAGAGCTTTTGGATCTAGGATTTGTTAGCCGAGTGTTTCACCTTGGGGCGCCTGCTTACATTTGTTAAGAAAAGGATGGTTCTTTGAGGATGTGCATCGATTATAGAGAACTAAATAAGATGACACTAAAGAACAAATACCCTTTACCCAGAATTGATGACCTGTTTGATCAATTGCGAGGAGCGGGTGTATTCTCGAAAATTGATCTTAAGTCAGGATACCACCAGCTGAAAATACGGTCTGACGATGTACCTAAGACTGCATTCCGAACCAGATATGGCCACTATGAGTTCATAGTTATGCCATTCGGATTAACCAATGCACCAGCCGTATTCATGGACCTCATGAACAGAGTATTTCATCCATTTCTGGATAAATTCGTTTTGGTCTTCATAGATGATATCCTTATTTACTCGAAAAATGAAGAGGATCATAGGGAACATCTAAGAACGGTTTTGCGAACCTTGAGAAATGAAAGACTCTTTGCTAAGTTTAGCAAATGTGAGTTTTGGCTGAAGGAAGTTATGTTCCTTGGACACATCGTGTCTGCTGAAGGTATAAAAGTAGATCCAGCCAAGGTAGAAGCCGTGCAAGAATGGAAATCACCTAAGACTCAGCACGAGATTAGAAGTTTCCTAGGATTAGCTGGCTATTATAGGAGATTCATCGAAGGATTCTCCAAAATTGCAAGGCCAATAACCCAGCTACTCCGGAAAGGAATCAAGTTCGTTTGGACTGATGAGTGCGAGACGAGTTTCCAAATACTCAAAGAGAAATTGACTGGGGCACGGTTCTAGCATCCCGAAGCGGACAAGAGTACGTAGTCTATACAGACGCATCTAAGACCGGACGGGTTGTGTTTGATGCAAGAAGGAAAAGTAATAGACACGCATCCCGACAACTCGGACCTCACGAACTCGAACTACCCAACCCACGATTTGGAATTAGCAATGTAGTTCATGCCCTAAAATTTGGAGACACCATCTCTACGGTGTGAGATGTGAGATCTTCACGGATCATAAGAGTTTCAAGTATTTCTTGAACAAAGAGATCTGAATATGAGACAAAGAAGATGGCTTGAATTGGTAAAAGATTACGATCGTGGTATTAACTATCACCCGGCAAGGCGAATGTAGTGTCGACGCTGAGTCGTAAAACCATACCAAGTTAGGATGTCTCTTTGTACAAGAGGAAAAACTCGTTGAAGAGTTTGGCAGGATGAAGATTAAATTGGTGGAACCACCTGAAACAATTGTGAGCTGTATCGCTACACTCACACTGACATCTGATCTAAGAAAAAGAATTGTCGAGAGACAAAGGATGGAGGAAAAGTTGGAAAAGATCCGAGAAAGACTAAGGTCTGAAGGATTCAAGAATTTCCAAGAAGCGCCGGATAACGCCTTATTGTTTGAAGGTAGGATATGCGTTCCTGACGACGCAGAGCTTCAGAACGAGATCATGAGTGAGGCTCACGATACGCCCTACACCGCCCACCCAGGCAGTACAAAAATGTACCAGGATCTGAAGGAAAAATTTTGGTGGGAAGGCATGAAACGAGACATAGCTTCTTTCGTAGAACGCTGTCTTGTTTGTCAACAAGTGAAGGCCCTACACCAACGACCCTACGGGAAGTTACAACCGTTAGAAATCCCCGAGTGGAAGTGGGACGATATAACGATGGATTTCGTTACAAGCTTACCCAAATCGAGAAGAGGAAACACAGCCATATGGGTAATTGTGGATAGACTTACCAAAAGTGCTCACTTTCTACCTATTCGAAGCACTTATGGGTCTGATAAGTTGGCTCAGCTGTACGTTAAGGAAATTGTACGACTACATGGAGTGCCAAAATCTATTACCTCTGATCGAGACTCCAAGTTCACATCCAGATTTTGGATTAGCTTGCAGAGAGAACTGGGTACAAGATTAAATTTTAGTACAGCTTTCCACCCACAAACTGATGGACAATCGGAAAGAACGATCCAAACGCTTGAAGATATGCTTAGAACCGTAGTATTGGATCGAGGTGCAAAATGGGAAGATATTTTACCTCTGATTGAGTTTGCCTACAACAACAGCTATCAAGCGACGATAGGCATGGCCCCATACGAAGCCCTGTATGGCAAGAAGTGTAGATCACCGCTTTATTGGGATGAAGTCGGTGAGAGGAAAGTTATAGGGCCTGATGCGGTGAGTGAAATGATCGAAATCGTTCGACAAATTAGGATGAGGATAAAAGAGGCTCAGACGACAATCTTCTACCGTCTGCGTGAGATCCGAGCTACAATTTGAGGATGGAGACAAAGTCTTTCTTAAGGTCTCTCATCAAAAGGGATTGTCGGGGTTTGGCCCGAAAGGAAGTTGAGACCCGCTTTATAGGACCATATGAGATCCTGAGAGGATAGGTCCAGTTGTTTATAGGTTGGCTCTTCCGCCAAATCTAGGAATGTCCATAATGTTTTCACGCCTCACAATTACGAAAATCGTTCACGACCCAAAGCACGTAATTCATCAAGACGACGTGATCCTCGAGCCAGACATGAGCTATAAGGAAGAACCCGCAGCCATACTTGACCACAAAGTTCAACAACTACGGAGCAAGTCGATTCCGTTAGTTAAAGTCTTGTGGAGACACCACTTTAGAAGAAGCCACGTGGGAGCTTGAAGAAGCAATGAGGGAAAAATACCCCGACTTATTTTTCTAAAGGTATACAAATTTCGGGACGAAATTTTTCGTAAGGGGGGTGGAATGTAATATTCCAAAGAAACAAATATACGATTACGGTTTTCTAAACCCGTAATTAGAGTTTTGCCGTATATTATCTTTTTAAGACATCGAATTTTGTGATTTCGATACGATATCGTTATAACGAATTCCTTTTCATAATTCACTAAGGATTGTGAATTAAAGGATTGAAATATTACGAAATGATTCGTCAATATTTTTAAACATCAAACGCGTATCGAACGTCAGCTTTTCATGAAATTTTCTGAGCAGTGAAGCTTGGAATTAATTTCCATCTTAATTCCTTTATTAAAAGGGATATATTTATTTAGTAAGTATGAACTTCATCGCACCATTTTGAGATGAGTCGATTTTGAACGCTTGAGACGTTTTGAACGCCAACGCTCAGAAACGATTTGAAAATGAGTTTGATGCTCGAAATTATAATAATTAATTTCCTATTATTATTTTATATAATTTCAGTATTATTAATTATTAAAATCGAATTTTCAGTTATTGAATTCGATATTTTGATATCTAAATTTTCAAAAGCCCTAAGTTTATAAACTTTGGTTTTTCACATGAAATGACACTATTAAATTATTATATGGTATCTAAACTTTATAATATGATATATATGAGTGTTATTAAGCTATGAAATCAGTTTTTAGATCATTAAAAATCGAAAACAGATTTTTATAAATTTCGAAACCTAATTTTCGAAATTAGGGTTTTATATGCATGAATTAATGCTATAATTTTATCCTATGATATTATTTAATATCTAAATCATATATTATGATGTATATATGTATATTTGGGACGAAAATGGCATGAGTATCAATAATAGGTGTAAATTGTATTTTATTCCTAATTTTCCATTTTATTATCGGTAAAATCGATTATGTGCTATATGTTGGATTTAATTATTTTTATGGCATGTATTATATATCATATGATCATGTGTGATTAATACATTGTATTATGATACAAAATAAATTAAATCCCACCCCTACAACACCCTAAAACCGCCGGCCACCCTCATTAAACAAAGCATGAGCTCCACCTCTATCTTGACCAATACATGGCTTACCTTTTAAACCTAGCCTAATCATCACATAATCCTCATCATTTGGCTGCAGATTTTTAGCCATTTTCTTAGCCAAAATCGGTGAGAGAGAGAGAGTATAGGGAGGACTCTTCCCATTCACCATTTTCATTATACACACTTCCACACTACAACACTCTCATTTCTCTCCATTTCCTCCCATTCCAATGAGAAAATCGAGAGCCTCCCCAAAATTTCGAAAGTTCTTCTTCTTCTTTCTTCTATTCCTCCCAACTAGCTACACTATATTGTTCTTGTGATTCCATATCATTTCTAAGGTAAACATGAGGCCTTAGCACCGATTTATTCCCCCATTTATTCTGAAATTTTCGAACATGTTCTTATATAAATGTGTATGTGTGTCGCATGCTATATATGTATATGTGAATGAGTTTTAATGTTCTAAAGCATGAGATAATGGTTCTTGATGATTTATATTTTCAAATGTGTTAATATATGTTAGATGAGCATAGATGGTTGTTTATTTAATTTTTGAATGGATCTAGCATGTGTATGAAATTTTCGAACCATAGGATAATGTTTAAAATTATTTTCGAAAACTGTATAAAATAAAATGTGAATGACCGATTATTTCTTGAACATTTTAGTGATGGATTATTGATCTATAATATGTTTTAAACCTATGGTATGTTAATTAAAATTTTTGGAAAACCCTAGCTATTTATTTTAAAAATACCGAGAGCTATTTGAATAAATACATTGGTGTATAAATTTTATTTTAAGCATGTAATGACATATTAATGCTTCAATGTATTGTTCATAGGTTATATGATTTAATTAGAAATTTTGAAAACCATATGCTATGAATTTTGAAAGGTACCGTGAGCATTAGAAAATATATGTTGATGTATGAATTTATTTTGAGCATGTAATGGTGTTTTAATGCTTTAGTATATTATTTATGCATTGTGTGAATTAACTAGAATTTGTGGAAATCAATTACCTATTTAAATCAAATAAACCGAAAGCTTGCAAGCTTATATGGTGATGATTTAATTAGTTCTTGATGATTATATGATGTTATATTAATATACTATAGTGTATAGACATAGTATATAATTATTGGAATTTTTGAAAACCAAATGCTAAAATAAATCGAAAAAGCCGAGAGCTTGCAAAGCTCATATGGTGACGATTTAAATTAGTTTGGTTGATTTTATGATGTTATAATGTTATAATATAATTTTTATTGATGTTGGAATTTATTTAGAATTTTTAGAAATTGTTTGCTATTTATTTGGTAATTATCTTATTATTACCGTGAACATTGTTACATATTGTGAAATAAATAGTTATGAGTAACTATGGGTTATATAAATATTATATACTGATGTTGGGATGTTATTATAAGTATATATCAATTTTGGGAATTTTGGATGATTATTCCTATTATTTTGAATTACCGTGAATATATATATGTATATATATAAATAATTAGCAAACAGCATTATATGAATTTCATAAATTCATATTCTGGACTATAGTGTATAATAATACACTATATGAATTTAGAAAAATTTTCAAAGGTCATTTAGTATTTTTAATCTAATTATCGAAAATTTCGATAATATAAAAGGATTTTAAAATCCTTTTAAAATGCAGTTTATTAATGAAAATTTACTAAAATGATATTCTGGACAGTTTTAAATTTTACAAAAATTTATAAACATAGATTGCTATGTTTGAGACGAACGTTCATTTTATAACGTTTTAAAAACCAAAATACGATTTTATTTATAAAAAGAGGTATTAAAAATGCTAAAATAATCATAAGTCCTTGATTTACAAGATAAATCGAGCAATAGGACTTTACGTTTTCAAATCGACCAAATTCGATTTATAAAACAAAAATAGTAAGAAGTTACTATTATTAAAGGTCAAAATCATTGACTTTGTCGATCAATGTTGACTTCGTTGACTTTCAAGTCAAACGTACGATTATACATTTATAAATACGTCAGTACGCGTAAGATATACTAATTGAGTATGATACCTCATTAGTAAGAAAGGATTTCACAAATGAAATCCATATATCAAAAAAAACGTACTTATACGTTGAAAGCATCTCGAAGAACGAGAACAAGTCAATCGTATACGTGTTAGAGACGTGTTGAATTCACTAAGGAATTCAGTCTACATCGATATGAAATATCGAAGTTTATCTTAGTTTTCGAAAGTCTCGAAAGACTTGAGCGACGTACTAAAACCTCGCCAGTAAAGTGTGCACGCAAACGCAATGACGGGATTTCACGAACGAGCGAACTTAGGACTTTTACAACAAACCATAGTCCGGTGGGCTTCGCGCTTATCTTCAAATGTGGGCCTTTTTCACCCCACTAAAACGTGACTTCTTGTTATATCAAATGAGTTTATTTACCGTACTTATTTTACAATCATATCAAATGTTTCTTGCATTACACCGCCAAAAATATTTCGTTTTGTGTATGGATCCTATCTGTTATGCCGGGTAGAAATTTTGTGGAGATGGTTGGAACTATTATATCAATTGTTGTGGTAGCACCCAACCTTTTTAATGTCGGGTCCGTCGGATGATAAATGCCAGCTAGGATTGGCGTGAAGGTTGGAACTATCTGTGTGTTAACATATGCTTGCAGAGTGACGTGTGTCTTGACGGGATTACGGCCGGTCACGGCGTCGTAGATGGGAGGCCTCCTCGGCGTTTATTTAATTGTTTATTATTATGTATTGACTATGAGATACGGACCATACACACCAAGAAAATGCTCGGCGAGCTATGTTTATTGACTCGAATGATTTGGTAAGCACAAGGCATTTTAACTAAAACCCTGTGACTTACCCAATATTGGGCGTAATCCAACTCTATCAAATGTTTTCGCACGAGTCCACTAAGTGCAATTTCTTACTTACTTACCGCATGTTTGTTTTAAATGTGAGGGTTGAGCTTTGATGGTGATGATGGGGAAAGTGTTGAGGAGTCCGGTGTCCTTGACCGATTTACTTGAATTTGTGGTTTATACCTTGAATGCATATCGTCATATATGTATTCACACACTTTCCGCTGCTATACTCTAAACTCTTTTATTTATGCTTTATATTACAAACTATTGAGGTCCATCGGATCGGGCCAAGTTTTGGGGTCCGATGGCCTAAACCTTTTCAAAAACAATATAACATCATCTCGTATTCTGTTCAAGCATGATTAGCTTATTTTCACGCATCTCTATTTTATTCATGTAACCCCTAAAGTACTACTCCTAGTACTAGTCGCCCTCCAGTCCGGGTTGGTCCGGAATGGGGTCGTGACACAACATTGCGAGCGCAAGCGGCGATCGTGAGCGAGGAGAGCGCGCGCGGCGAGGGCCTAGCGGTCGAGCTAGCGATCGCGAGGACCGATCGCGAGACGGCGCGGAAGAGGATGAAATTAGGGTTTCCACCCTTTTCTATAAATAGGGCAAGCCCCCACTCGCGCCTTTCAGACCCCAGACGACCCCAGAGTGCTTTTCATTCAGTTTTTCCTCAATTTTTGTCTTTCTTTCGCTTCCGTTTAGTTCTAGCTTTAATTCTTGCATTGTTCTAGTTTAGTTCTTCAATTCGTTATCGATCGGAACGTTTTGTCCGATCGCTTTCCGTTGTTTTCCGTTCTTTCGCTTGGGATTGGATTCAAGACCAACCATTGTTCATCCAACGCTTCCCTACGGGTTTTATATATTTATTTTCCGTTTTCATGGTTAAATCGTATTTTATTCGCTTATTATGTCTAGCTAAGTTTCGTTCTAATCCTGTGGTTTGCATGATTCGATCATATATGTTGTGATTCGCTATTGTTATTTACCTTCCGTGCATTGATTCATGATTCATGGTGCTTATTTATATGTGTTGATTTCGATCAATCTTGATGCATATCTAGTTGCTAGTTAATGACGAATCTTGTATTAATTGTCAATCGATCTTGAATGCATGATACGAATAAGTTCTCGAGTCGAATCGAGATAGGACATTCGTAGGAAGCATATTCTTAGTGATCCATTTGAGTTGCTTATTTTCCTCTAGAGGCGAATCGTGATAGGGAAAATTAGTAATCAATCGCCGCAATTGTCGAATCAAGTTGTTGGTTATATATGTGATCTTCCGTCTTGTGCGGATTAAAACGGTTAATAATAAGCGTGATAAACATCGTTGTGGATAGGATTGGTGCATCCCTAGGGTTAGTCTTTCTTCATAGTTATCTTTTGAGATTTTATTGCTTTATTTTATTTCAAGCGTGGTTATCTTTGCTTTGGATTAAATTCAAGCCCCAAAGCCTCTCATCCTTTATCCGTGTGAATAATATTCAATTATTGTTGAGCTAGCTTCTATGTTTTCATGATAGAATCCCGTGGATACGATGCTTAAACACCCTATACTTACACCTTTTCGTATTAGAAAAGTGAGCGATCAAATTTTGGCGCCGTTGCAGGGGATTGTTAAGATTGCATAGGAATAATTTGACGATTTGGATTTATTAATTCAAGTTATATATATATTATTATTTATTTTTATCAGTGCTAAATTCTCTCTTTTCTCAGGTAGTTTATGCGTACAAGATCTCAGGGACCTCCTGAAGTATTATTAGATCCCGAGATCGAAAGCTCTCAAAGGAGAAGAGACAAGAGAAGAGACGGGCTGCAATGGCAGCCAATCCACGTAATCCGGGCATTCTCCCGAGCAAGATGCCGCATGCTAGCCGACTTTGCGAGATGCAGCGTCAGATGGCGAATATGGGAATCATTTTCCCCGCTCTAGAGGAAAGACCTCGAATCACATGTACCGACCTCCCACCGAGCAGCCCAAGGAGGCGGTTGGGGCCCTGCACGTAGATGCAAACAATTTTGAGCTAAACCGCCCCGATCAAGATGGTCCAAGGAGAGCGGTTTGGGGAGGAGTCACGGAAGACCCGAATGCGATCTCGAGACTTTTCGATATTTGTGACACCATCAAAGCAGAATGGGGTGCCACAAGACACGATCCGGATGCGCATGTTCGGTTTCTCGCTGCGCAGCCAGGCGAAAGATTGGTTCAAGAGTATGGACCGAACTGGCATCGACACTTGGGGGAAACTTTGCGAGAAGTTTCTTTCGAAATACTTTCCACGGCGAAGCGTTAGAAGATCATCGCCGAAATCTCTCATTTTTGCCAAAACCACGACGAATCGCTATTCGAGGCATGGGAGAGATTCAGAGGTCTATTGAGACGATGTCCACAACATGGGTTCTCCAAGGAGCAACAGATCACACAGTTCTATGATTGGATCGATGGCGGCGAGGAGCATGGTAGATGCGTCGGCGGGGGCTGTTTATTGAACCGACAAGTAGACGAGGAAGCCGTATTTTAGAAGAGATGGCTGCCAACAGCTATCAATGGCCAACGGAGAGAACACCAGTGTTCAAAGCAGCTGCTGTTGAGAGTGATTCAAAATATGACGATCTCATGAAGAAGTTCACTCTTTTGAAGAGTCAGATTGAGACAGAGAATGACAGCCACATCAATCAGAGGAATCTTTGGGGAAATCAGGCGTACAATTCGAACAATAGGAATCATCCAAATTTCTCATACGCCAACCCCGATAATTTCCAACAACCTCCAAAGAAGCTTCACCATGCGTAATGGCGTGATTCAAGAGCCGAAGAAGCCAAATCTGGAAGAGTTGATGCAGCAGTTGGTTGTGAGCAACCAACAAATGATGACGAATCAGAATTCGATGGCCGCACAACATAATTCGTTCATCAATACTACTGGCCAGAGGATAACACAGTTAGAATCCACTGTAGCAGCCATGGGCAAACACATGAAGATAATGGAGAACCAAATCGGACAGATAGCAGCTCAGCAGAATGCATACCAAGACGGGCCACTTTCCGAAGCAATACGGAGGTGAACCCAAAATCGATGTTTCGCCATCCGGGCGAGTGGACGAGCCTACCCGAGCCCCGCCGAGGAAGAAGAGCATGAAAGCACACCGAGCGAGCTTCGCGATCGAGCTCGCGATCGCGAGCCCGACCGCGCGAGTCCGAAAGTTATCTCGGAGCTCACGATCGAGGCGCGCGCCCGCCGCACCCGACCACGAGCCATCGAGTGTGCGACGCTGATTTGTTCATGAGCGACCCACGCGCCGCATGCCACCCCATGAGCAATCAGCAAGAGCGGTGCCGAAATTAGCATGATGAGCTCGCGCTCGCAAGCTTCGCCGCAAGACGGAGTCCGGCGCCAGCAGACACTCGCGACCTTCCCGGTGTCGCGAGGTCGACCGCGAGGCGCCCCCAGAAGCTAATCGTCGCACATACACTCCTCCGGTCCCGTTTCCGAGTCGACTTGTCAAGTCGAAATATGACGAGGAGTTTGCTCGTTTCAAAGAGATTTTTCAAAAAGTTGAGATAAATTTGCCTCTCTTTGAAGCGCTGTGAAACATGCCGGGATACATGAAATTCTTAAAAGACGCGCTTGCAAGCAAGAAGAAACTGGGGAAATTTGAGAAAATTACCCTATCCGAAGAATGCAGTGCCGTCTTGCAAAGGAAGCTCCATCGAGCGTAAGAATCCCGGCGCTTTACGTTAGAGTGTGAGATCGAGCGAGACTTTTCCAAATGTTTTGTGCGACTTTGGGGTGAGCATCAATCGATGCCGTTGAGCGTATTCAACCGGCTACACCTAGGAAAGATGAAGCCGACAAAGATTTCACGATGATGGTGACCGTCGGTCACATATCAAAAGGTATAGTCGAAGGCGTGTTGGTAAGAATTGGATTTTGTTTTTCCTGCCGACTTTGTTATTTTAGATATTCCGAATTCAAACAATAACCGCTAATCCTAGGTAGACCTTTTCTAGAAACTGGTCGTGCGTTGATTGATGTGCAGGAAGGCAATCTCACGTTTCGTGTTAACGATGAGGAGCTCAAGATTTCCATATCTGACGCCATCAAGCAACACGACGGTGGAAAGCGGAAGATTGCTTTGCTTTCGATCATGACTGCCGCCGCAAAGACACGTCTCGCGTTTAGAGGGTACTCACCGATCGAGGAAGCTGCGAAGGAAGAAGTGGACTCGGCATGGAACTCCGAGTGTATCGTTCAAGTTTGGGGGGGGCCACTTCCATAGTCAGTGGTGGTCATCCGTGAATGCTAAGTTTAGGAGGGTCCACAAGTTGGGAAAGATGTCTGTTGCCACAAAAATGCCGGATTGAAAAAGGTTAGTAATGTCTAGCTAAAGACGTTAAATTAAGCACTTGTTGGGAGGTAACCCAACGTTTTCTTTGTTTTTGTTTTTGTGTTTTGTCGTATCTTTCGTTTGTGTTGCTTTTGTCGTGTTTCTGTTTTTCTTTTCGTTGTTGTGTCGGTCGATCGACGAGTTGAAGTGAAGTGTGTTAATCCATGTGGCCAATGACGATAGAAAATTTTTGTGAAATTTCAAGGATAGTGCACATGATATGTTAGAAAATGACGCATGAACGACTTGAGATTGCTTAAACTTGTTGTTTTTCACCATTTGCTTAACCCGTGAGACTTGAGCTTCACCGTATAAACATCTTGATACGTTTCTTTTAATTATGTGATATCATGCATGTGATTATCTTCTAGAACTGCCGTTCTTACGTGTCGAGACCGCAATATGTGTTTCAATTTGGACATGTGATAAAGGCCATCTTTGTTAACCACATATTCACCCAAACACTAACCCGATGATATATACCATTTATCGCCTTCTTTGAGCCTTTATTAGACTTTTCTTTCGATTAACGGATGATAGGAGGTGAGGATGGATATGGGAATCAAAAGGGTTGAAATCTTGATGTAGTTATGGCGAGAAAAGTTTCTTTTAGAAAATACATACGTGGTGAAGAGTAGTACCTTTGTTGTGAAAGTTAAACCCTATAAGCTCTAGAAAAGAAAGAAAAGAAAATGTTAAGTTCACTATGAGTGTTGAGCATAAAGGGTCTTTAATCAAAATATAGGTACCTTCTGTGGCATTAAACGTTGATTTAGCACGTTGGGAGAGAAGAGGAAAATGGACAAAGTCCATATGTGTCGAAATGTATAAATGGTGGTGCTTGGAGTATACTTGAGTCACTTAGCCATATATTATCCTACCTTAACCAATGTGCCTACATTATAACCTCTGAAAAGACCTCTTTGATCCTTATTTGAACACATTTGATGCGGTGGAGATATTAGAGAAACGGCAAGCCTATGGTAAGATGTTGCATTGCATTGATCGTTGAGTGTATACACTTTCTACATTTCTTTATGAGTTGAGTATATCCCATATTTTTACACACATGTCGTTGTGAGGGTTAAATAAAATGAGTTTTTGCCCTCGATGGTTGTTTGTGCTGAGTTGGTTAACATCGTCATGTGCGCTAATGTTTTTTAGCGTTAATATGTTTCTGAGGCTTATAATGGTTATCCTCTTTGCTACGCTCGTTGATCTTTCGTTGTGTCTTCTGTTCTATTTTGTTTGAGGACAAACAATGCTTTAAGTTTGGGGGTTTGATAAACGCGCATTTTACACGCTTATTGTTGATATTTAAAGATGAGTTTAGATCATTTAATGTGCGTTTATATATCGATTCTCATTGTTTCATCTATTTCTAGAAGATATTGCTCTTGGGTGTTCTTTTGGTGTTGTGTAGGTTTATATGTTGAAAATCGAAGCAAGGAACGAAGCACGAGCAAAATGAGAAATCTGTCCGGTTTAGCGACCAACCTAGCGGTCGCTAGGCTGGTCGCGAGACAAACCAATGAGCCTGAGAAGTAGCGACCGAGGCTCGTGCGCGAGCAATCTCTAGCCGAGAACTCATCGATTTCTCGTGGTATAGTTAGCGATCACCGGCGGACCGCGAGCCAACATTGCGGCGCAGCGGCGATCGTGAGCGAGGAGAGCGCTGCGGCGAGTGCCTAGTGGTCGAGCTAGCGATCGCGAGGACCGGTTGCGAGACGCGCGACGAGAGGATGAAATTAGGTTTCCACCCTTTTCTATAAATAGCAAGCCTCACTCGCGCCTCTAAGACCCCAGCACGACCCCCAGTGCTTTTCATTCAGTTTTCCTCGGTTTTGTCTTTCTTTCGCTTGTTTAGTTCTAGCTTTAATTTGCATTGTTCTAGTTTAGTTCTTCATTCGTTATCGATCGAACATTTTTCCGATCGCTTTCGTTGTTTTCCGTTCTTTCGCTTGGGATTGGATTCAAGACCAACCATTGTTCATCCAACGCTTCCCTACGGGTTTTATATATTTATTTTCCGTTTTCATAGTTAAATCGTATTTTATTCCGTTTATTATGTCTAGCTAAGTTTCTGTTCTAATCCTAGGGTTTGCATGATTCGATCCTATATGTTGTGATTCCTGCTATTGTTATTTACCTTCCAGACATTGATTCATGATTCATGGTGCTTATTTATATGTGTTGATTTCTGATCAATCTTGATGCATATCTAGTTGCTAGTTAATGACGTAACTGTATTAATTGTCAATCGATCTTGAATGCATGATACGAATAAGTCTTGAGTCGTAACTGAGATAGGACATTCGTAGGAAGCATATTCTTAGTGATCCATTTGAGTTGCTTATTTTCTCTAGAGACGAAGCGTGATAGGGAAAATTAGTAATCAAATGCCGCAATTGTCGTGAATCAAGTTGTTGGTTATATATGTGATCTTCCGTCTTGTGCGGATTAAACGGTTAATAATAAGCGGGATAAACATCGTTGTGGATATGATTGGTGCATCCCTGTGGTTAGTCTTTCTTCATAGTTATCTTTTGAGATTTTATTGCTTTATTTTATTTCTGCGTGGTTATCTTTGCTTTGGATTAAATTCCGAAGCCCCAAAGCCTCTCATCCTTTATCTGTGCTTGAATAATATTGAATTATCGTTGAGCTAGCTTCTATGTTTTCGTGATACAATCCCTGTGGATACGATACTTCACTTACCCTATACTTACACCTTTTCGTATTAGAAAAGTGAGCGATCAATAGCTCATAAGGTGATGATTCAAAATGGTTTTGGTTAATGTTATGATGTTATAATGTTATACTATAATGTTTGAGCATGATATAATTTGTTGGAATTTTTATGAAATTGTTTGGTATTTATTTCAAAATTACGTGAATATGTTGGATTAATTCCATGGTGAATAAATTTTTATAATGGATTATAGGTTATAATTGTGATATATATTAATGTTGGGACATTGTTCTAAGTGTATAAGAATTTTGGGAATTATTGGACAATTATTCCCTAATTTATAAAAATTACCGTGACCTTATGTAA
This sequence comes from Salvia rosmarinus, assembly GCA_036937905.1. Taxonomy (NCBI): domain Eukaryota; kingdom Viridiplantae; phylum Streptophyta; class Magnoliopsida; order Lamiales; family Lamiaceae; genus Salvia; species Salvia rosmarinus. Next base: position 30,232,695 of record CM072814.1, on the reverse strand, counting down.
ATAAAATAGTGATAATCGAATATCATTTGGATGATATTAATACATATTAATGACCATAGTGTATAATAATACACTATATGAAATTAAGAAATTTTTTGAAAATCATTTGGTAATTATTTATAATTACCGTAAGCTTTCTAATATTTTTAAGGATTTTTAAATCCTTTTAATCAAGTTTAATAATATATTATATGTTTAAATATTATTTTAGACATATTTTGATTTTATAAGATTTTATAAACATATATTACTATGTTGAGACAATGCGTTATATTTGATAACGTTATAATCAAAAATATATGGTTTAATGATTTAAAAGATTAATATTTGAGAAAAATATTAATAAGTCCATCGATTTACGTGACAAATCGAGAATTAGGACTTTACGAAATGAAATTGATTGAAAATCGATGTATAAAATGAAATAGTAAGAAATTACTATTTAAAAGTCAAAATTGTTGACTTTGTTGACCTGTGTTGACTTCGTTGAATTTTAAAGTCAAACGTACGATAAATACGCTAATACGCGTAAGACGCACTAATTGAGTATGATACCTCATTAGTAAGAAAAGATTTCATAAATGAAATCCTTATATCGAAAAACGTATGAATACGTTGAACGTTTAAACCGGAAAGGTTAAAACGATATAATTGAACGTATCTCGAAGGACGAGAACTATTCAATTGAAACACGTATTTGAAAACGTATTGAATTCGTTAAGGAATTCAGTTTACATCGATATTGAATATCGAAGTTTATCTTGACTTGAGTCTCGAGAAGCGTGAACGACGTACTAAAGTATCGTTTTACGTAAAGGTGTGGGCCGCGAACGGCGCGACCGGACATTGACGTGGAATCAAACCTAGGACTCGAATTAAGGCGAACCATAGTCCGGTGGGCTTTCTTCAAACAAAACGTGACTTTTTGTTCTTTCAAAATGAATTTAATTACAATGCTTATTTTCAATCGTTGATAAAGCTGTTTACAATATTACACGCCAAAATGTTACGTTTTGTATATGGATCCTATCCGGAATAAATGGTGTGAAGGATGAAATGATATGATATGAAATGTTATGAATTTTGTTGGGTCGCGCCCAACCCAGTTGTGAAATCGATATCGGATCCTCTTGGGAAGACTATGCCAGCTAGGGTTAACGTGTATACCGAGCAGGACCGTGAGTCGTAAGGAAAATACACGGTTGGTCCCGGCGTCGTTGAGGGAGGCCTCCTTCACGACGTTTGATCTTTGATGTTATGATGAGAATGTGGGATACAGATCATACACACCAAGGAAAATGCTCTACGGCGACTTTCTAATCGAAAATGTTTTAGTAAGCATAAGGCATTTCAACTAAACCCTTGTGACTTACCATGATATTGGCGGTGTAATTCAATTATAAAATGTTTTCGGCATGAGTCCATGGTGCATTTCTCGTCACTCGACCGCATGTTTGTTTTAAATGTGCGAGTTGAGCTCGATGATGGTGATGGAGGAAGTGTTGAGGAGTCGGTGTCCTCGATCGCTTTTGTTAGAATTTGGTTTCACCTTGAATGCATATCGTCACATATGTATTCACACACTTTCCGCTGCAACTCTGAACTTATTTATGTTATGTACAATGTTAAGCACTGTTGAGGTCCGTCAAACCATGGCTGACCTTTGGGTCTGATGGCCTAAACCCCTGAATTGTTTTGATATCATCTTATGTTATGTTCTAGCATGCTAATTTACTTTTGATATGTACCCTTATATTAGCCTTCGTGACCCCAGATACTATTCCTAGTATCAGTTCACCCCCAGTCCGGGTCATCCGGGGCGGGGGCGTGACAGGGAAGCTTTTAATTTTCTTTTCTTTGTCTTATACTACACATATGATGCCTAAGCATTAACTACACCAAGTCATCAATCAAAGAAGAGTTTCAAAAAATTCTTCTTTCCTCAATTTGGGTCAATATAATCGGCTATGAGCAAGACAATGCATCCCAACTTGTTTACTTCATTAATTATCTTGATTAGTGTGTAAAAATATCCTACTTGATTCATCACAATTTGGAAGATCATAAAAATTGGTTCATGTTAATATACTTAGCATTATTCACGGCACTTTTGGAATATAAGTGCCAAAATATGATTTTCTTGATATTTATAGATATATAACATAATATATGTCTTAGATGATAAATTATATCATAGTAAAAATAATTAGAATGATTCATGGGTGAAAACCCTAATTTTCGATTTTAGGGTTTTCGAAAATTACAACATTTATCCCATAATTGTTCTCTAATTCTCTAGCATTGTTTTAATGCTAAATAATACTCTAATTACATAAAATAATCATAAGAATTTAAATATTATAATTCCTTGATCATTAAACTTAATTTTCTAATAGTCTCCAAACGTTGACGTTTAAAACGTCTCAAAAACGTTCATAATCGACCCATCTCAAAATGGTCGTAATAAAGTCGTAATCATTTTATTAAATCATTCCATTAATAAGGGAATTTAATTCTAAGCTTCGAAACTTAGAAAATTTTATGAAATTTTAACTATCGATATTCAATCGACGTTAAAATATTACTGACGAAATACTTTATATAATTATATTCCTTAATTCACAATCATTAGTGAACATGATATAGGAATTCATTATCTCATAATTAATCAAAATCATTATTCGATAAATTACTAATTCAAATATCACAGCGAAACCCTAATTTTACGAAATTTAATTAACGTAATTAGGCTTTTAATTCTTCGGGATATTACAGAAAGCCTGTGTGGCGTATTATTGCCTGTGTGGCGTATTATTGCCTGTGTAGCAAATCATTGCCTGTGTGGCGGAAAAAGGTACCCTCGAGGGGAGAGACTAGTCTCGCGAACGAATTTGATAAATATGTTCATTATGTTATGTGGCATTAAGCAATTGGTTATAACTGCTTGTAGTGTATTCCCCACTGAGTATGTTCGCATGCTCACATACCCTACTTGATGTTTTGTGTTGCATGCTAAGGAGATCGATGGTTGATGCAGTCGGAAGTGAGCCCCACATATTCATTCTCTCATAAGTATCGCTCTTTATATCTATAATAGTACATAAGTATGGTTAAGTATAAACTTAAATGATTTTTGGTTTAGAAGTATATTTAATGGGTGTATGATACTTTGATAAAAATTTGTGTGATGAGGGCTATGACTCCTTTTGCTATTGTTTTGCTGCTCTTGTGGCTTTGTTCTTTATTGTTGTTATGCAGTTTGGCTTATATGCGATATATAGTGGTACATCTTTGTCCGTTTGTATAATTTTATAATCTCCATTGCTTAATATATAATAATAATAATAATAATATTATTATTATTATTATTATTATTATTATTATATTATATAAATATTAAAGATATAAAGATTTTAGTAATGTCTCTATTACAAGAATGAGGGCGTTACAGAATGGTATCAGAGCAAGGTTTACAATCCTGTAGACTTGCTAATAGTATGAACGTATCATATGTGTTTGCAAGATTTTGAACTTTTAGTTGAGATGGGAGAATATGTGTGTCATGACCGCTGCTCAACGTCAACTCTCAGGTAATTTATGTTTATGAAAAATGTTTGATTGTTTCAAAAGTTATGATGTGAGCATTAAATGAAGCGAAATGAAAAGAAAACTTGTGTCGGGATAATGTTTAAAAGTTTTCGTATCAAAAAGCAATGAAAAGGTTAAGAATTTGTCCACAAGGGACAAAGTATATTGAATTGTCGTTCTTGATATGAATCAAGATTTATACAGTTTTCCGACATATGCTTTATAAAGTTCCATGATGAAAGTTTTATGAAGTTCAAATTTCTTGGACGAAATTATTGTAAGGGGGATAGATTGTAATACGCCGAAACTTTTTCTTAAAGTAAAATGACATATGTTTTGAAAAATTAATTATTTTCAAATTATTTATGAACTAATGAAGATTGAGTTTCGAATTTTTTTTTACAGGTTGTTCGGCTTAGAGCGATGATACGCCCTAGCAAATGTAAATTTTAATAAATGAGTTTTAAAATTTTAGTAAATTATAATTATGATTTTAGAATGAAAATTTAATTTTATGCATTGAATGTTAATTAATGATATTAGTGATTTAAATATAAGGATTGATTAGAGAATTTATTTATTATACATTAGGATAATATTTTGAGTAGATAATAATAAATGGATAAAAATATATTTTATGTATAGGTGTGTAGAGATTTGTAGAATTCTCTAGAAAGTGTACACTTGTACACTTTGTGTATAAATATATGTATATGTTGGAATAAAAATAAAACAAAAATTATATATATATATATATAAAGCTAACACCTCCTTACTATTCACATTCATCAACATTTTCTCATTTTCTCCTCTCATTTTCGAATACACACACACACCTAAAACACACACTTCACAAATTTCATCATAAATTCCAAGATTATGGTAAGAAATCATTCCTAATCAATTCTATATCTTGTTTTAGAGGTATAATATCACTTATTTCATGTTTATGTGCATAAATATTTATAGTTTATATGAAGTTCAAAGTTATTGTTTTATTTGTTGATTATTGTTATGTTAATTTTTTAATCTATGTTTAGAAATTAATCTTATGCATAAATGATGGATTAATTGTGATAAATATGTGGTTTAAGAAAGAGGGCTAAATCTGTAATATTCCAAAGAAACGAATATACGATTACGGTTTTCTAAACCCGTAATTAGGGTTTTTGCCGTATATTATCTTTTTACGACATCGAATCTTGTGATTTCGATACGATATCGTTATAACGAATTCCTTTCATAATTCACTAAGGATTGTGAATTTAAGGATTGAAATATTACGAAATGATTCGTCAATATATTTTAACGTCAAACGCGTATCGAACGTCAGCTTTTCATGAAATTTTCTGAGCGGTGAAGCTTAGAATTAATTTTCATCGTAATTCCTTTATTAAAAGGAATATACTTATTTAGTAAGTATGAACTTACTGCGACCATTTTGAGATGAGTCGATTTTGATCGTTTTGAGACGTTTTGAACGTCAACGTCTAGAGACGTTTTGTAATTTGAGTTTAATGCTCAGGAAATTATAATAATTAATTTCCTATTAATATTTTATATAATTTCAGTATTATTAATTATTAACAATCGAATTTTCAGTTATTGAATTCGATAATTTGATATTGAAATTTTCAAAAACCCTAAGTTTATAAACTTTGGTTTTTCACATGAAATGACACTATTAAATTATCATATGGTATCTAAACTTTATAATATGGTATATATGAGTGTTATTAAGCTATGAAATCAGTTTTTGGAGCATTAAAACTCGATTCTGCACAATTATAATTTTCGAAACCTAATTTTCGAAATTAGGGTTTCTTATGCCTAAATTAATGCTATAATTTTATCCTATGATATTATTTAATATCTAAATCATATATTATGATGTATATATGTATATTTGGATCGAAAATAGCATGAGTATCAATAATAGGTGTAAATGGTATTTTATTCCTATTTTTCCATTTATTATCGGTAAAATCGATATTAAGCTATATGTTGGATTTAATTATTTTTATGGCATGTAATATATATCTATGATTATGTATGATATATATATCTAGTATTAGGGATGGAATAAAAATTAAACCACCCCTAAAACACCCTAAAACCGCCGGCTGCACCTCTTTAAACAAAGCATGGGATTCACCTTATTTTTGACCAATACATGCACACCTAGCCAATGATTACTACACTCTCATCACTTTTACTGCATTATGCCCATTGGTGAGGTGTGTGTGCAGCCGTGTATGTTGAAGAGAGAGGGGTATAGGGGAGCCTCTCCACATTCCTCTCATTATACTCACACTACAAACAATAGGAACTCACAAAAATACTCCATTTTCCTCTCCTTCAGCCAAGCAAACCGAGAGCTCTTCCTCCCCATTTTCGAAAGCTTCATCCTCTTCTTCTTCTCCATTTCTCCTCCAAACCTTGATACTATATTGTTTCTTGTGAACCTATATCATATCTAAGGTAATACACGGTCCTTAGCACCGATTTCATCCTCCATTTATTCATGAAAATCGAAACTGTTTTATATATATATGTATTTGTGTTCGAATGCTATATGTATGTATATATATGTTTTAATGTTCTAAAGCATGAGATATATTGTTCTTGATGATTTATATTTTCCAAGAATGTGAATATATGTTAGAATAAGCATATGGTATTGTTTATTTAATTTTTGAATGGATCTAGCATGTACATACAATTTTCGAACCATAGAACATGTTCAAAATAATTTTTCAAGATATTAAAAATGCATATGTGATGACCGATTATTTCTTGAACATTTTAATGATGAAATATTGATGTATGTTATGATTTAAGGCTATGGTAGGTTAATTAAAATTTTTGGAAAACCCTAGCTATTTATTTTAAAAATACCGTGAGCTATTTAAATAAATACCTTGGTGTATAATTTTTGTTTTAATCATATAATGACATATTAATGCTTTAATGTATTGATTATATGTTATATGATTTAACTAGAATTTTTGAAAATCAAATGCATGATTTTGAAAAATACCGTGAGCATGCTATATGTATATGTTGATGTATGATTTTATTTTTGAACATGTAATGGTGTTTTAATGCTTTAGTATATTATTTATGCATTGTGTGAATTAAAATTTTTGGAAATCATTTACCTATTTAAATCAAATAAGCCGAAAGCTTACAAGCTTATGAGGTGATGATTTAATTAGTTCTTGATGATTATATGATGTTATATTACTATACTATAGTGTATAGACATAGTATATAATTATTGGAATTTTTGAAAACCAAATACTAAATTAAATCGAAAAAGCCGAGAGCATTACAAGCTCATATGGTGACGATTTAAATTATTTTGGTTGATGTTATGATGTTACAATGTTATAATATAATGTTTATTGATGTTGGAATTTATTAGAATTTTTAGAAATTGTTTGCTATTTATTTGGTAATTATCTTATTATTACTAGTGAATATGGTTACATATTGTGAAATAAATAGTTATGATGAACTATGGGTTATATAAATATTATATACTGATTTTGGGATGTTATAATGAGTACATATCAATTTTGGGAATTTTTGGATGATTATTCCTATTATTTGAAATTACTAGAAAATATATATGTGTATATATAAATAAATAACAAACGATTATTATATGAATTTCATAAATTCATATTCTGGACCATAGTGTATAATAATACACTATATTAATTTAGAAAAATTTTCAAAAGTAATTTGATATTTTTAAGTTAATTATCGGAATTATCGATAATTAATAAGGATTTTAAAAATCCTTTTTAAAACAGTTTATTAATGAAAATTTACTAGAATAATATTCTGGACAGTTTTTAAATGTTACAAAATTTTATAAACATAGATTGCTATGTTTGAGACGAACGTTCATTTTATAACGTTTTAAAAACCAAAATACGCTTTTTAATTATAAAAAGGGTTTAATTAATACGAAAATAATTATAAGTCCTTGATTTACAAGATAAATCGAGCAATAGGACTTTACGTTTTCAAATCGATCAAATTCGATTTATAAAACAAAATAGTAAGAAGTTACTACTTTTAAAAGTCAAAATCGTTGACTTTGTTGATCAATGTTGACTTCGTTGACTTTTCAAGTCAAACGAACGATTATACGTTTATAAATACGTCAGTACGCGTAAGATATACTAATTGAGTATGATACCTCATTAGTAAGAAAAGATTTCACAAATGAAATCCATATATCGAAAAACGTACTTATACGTTGAAAGTATCTCGAAGAACGAGAACAAGTCAATCGTATACGTGTTAGAGACGCATTGAATCCACTATGAATTGGTCTACATCGATATGAAATATCAAGTTTATCTTAGTTTTCGAAAGTTTCGAGAGACTTGAGCGACGTACTAAAGCCTTTTTCGTAAAGGTGTGGACGCAAACGCAGCGACGGGATTTTCGAACGATGAGCGAACTAGACTTTACAACGAACCATAGTCGGTGGGCTTCCTTTCTTACCTCAAATGTGGGCTTCTTATCTTCAAAATATGACTTTCTTGTCATACCAAATGAATTTATTTACAAGACTTATACTACATTTGTTTATCAAATGTTTTCTTGCATTACCGCCAAAATATTTCGTTTGTGTATGGATCCTATCTGTTGCCGGGTAGGGCTGTGGAGATAGTTGGAACTATTATATCAATTGTTGTGGTAGCACCCAACCTTTTTAATGTCGGGTCTGTCTGTGGGATGATAAATGCCCAGCTAGGATTGGCGTGAAGGTTGGAACTATCTGTTGTGTTATGCTTGCAGAGGTACCGTGTCTTGTCACGGGATTACGGCCGGTCACGGTGTCGTAGATGGGAGGCCTCCCTCGGCGTTTATTATTTATTATTATTATGTATTGTGACTATGAGATACGGACCATACACACCAAGAAAATGCTCTACCGAGCTATGTTTCTGAACCGAAAATGATTTGGTAAGCCTGAAGGCATTTTAACTAAAACCACTGCGACTTACTCGATATTGGCAACGTAATCCAAAATTTATCAAATGTTTTCGGCATGAGTCCACTAAGTGCAATTTCTTGTACTTAGCCACGCATATTTGTTTTTAAATGTGCAGTTGAGCTCGATGGTGATGATGGGGAAAGTGTTAAAGTCGGTGTCCTTGACCGATTTACTTGAATTTGTGGTTTATACCTTGAATGCATATCGTCATATATGTATTCACACACTTTTCATTGCTACACTGAACTCCCTTATTTACGCTTTATGTTTTAAAACTCTTGAGGTCCATCGGATCGGGCCAAGTTTTGGGGTCCGATGGCTAAACCTTTTCAAAAACAATATAACATCATCTCATATTACATTCGAGCATGTTATCTTATTATTCGCTTCTCCATTTTATTCATGTAACCCTAAAGTACTACTCCTAGTACTAGTAAGCCTCAGGTCAGGGTTGGTAGGAATGGGTCGTGACAAAATCCTAGAATTTTAATTTGGGAATTTGTTGTGTGATATTTAAATTATGTTTATAATTGTGTATTTAAGTGTATTTGAGCATGTACTAAGTAACAAAATAGATAAAAAAAATTAATATATATTTATCATAATTTTGAAAATTATGAAGTTATAGGATCTTATAATTTTTATTTTATTTGTTCCAAATAACATGATATATGTCACGACCCCACTCGAGTTGACCCGGGTGAGCGGACTATTATTAGGAATATAGAACTTAAGATTTAACATACACTTATACAATTTAGTTCAAAAGGGCTTAGCCAATGATCAAAAGATATAATGATCCGAAGACTTCATAGTTCACTTTGTTATAATATCCAACATGAAATTAAAAGCAGTTCGAGTTTGCGGCGGAAGAGTGTGAATACATATATGACGATATGTATTGAGGTTATCCATTTCTAACGAACATCGAGGACATATGGCTTTCTCAACATTTCTCCATCATCACGATCGAGCTCAACCTCGCACATTTAAAACAAACATGCGGGCTAAGTACAAAATTTGTACCGGTGGACTTATGCGAAAACATTTCATTTTCATTTAATTACTCGCTAATATAGTGGTAAGTCACGAGGTTTTATTTGAAAATGCCTTGTCTTACTAAAATATTTTCTTGAGTTTATAAAGTTGCTTGTGACATTTTCTTGGTGTCACGTAATCCATACCCTTATTATCATTCCATCATGTTATCATAGTCGAAAGTCGTGAAGGAGGCCTCCTTCTACGACCCGTGACCGGCCGTGGTGTCCTTACAAAGACACGGTCACCATCGGTGTACACGTTAATCTGGCGGTATAAGCCTTGGCATAGGATCCGATATCGATTTTCATTCATAAGTTGGGAATAACCCATCAACATCACATCATACATGGATAGGATCGATACACAAAACGTAAACATTTTGGCGTGCAATTATTTAAAGAATTTTAGCCTTAGTTGAAAATCGTAAACAAAGGCAGCTTAAAAAAAAGCGAAGAAAGTTGTTCTATTTTGGGAGTAAAGCCCACCGGAAATTATTGTTCGTCTTTAACGTTTTCCTTACTCGTCGTCCACCAGTGCGTCGTCGTCACACCTTTATATAAAAGGATGCTTTAGTACGTCGTTTACGTAGTTCGAGACTTACAAAGTCTATATTCAAATTCGATATTTCATATCGACGGAATCAATTCATAATGAATTGATTTGTTTCTCAAAGCGTATCAATTTAACATTTCGTCCTTCGATGGAAACGAGGTATGTGGTATAAATGACCAATTTACCCTTCTTGGTAAATGGTGCAACGTTTTCTCACGTTTTTCGATTTCAAGACTTTAAACCTGAAATCTTTTCATATTAATGTGATATCATTAGCAAATGATACGTCTTACGCATATTAGCGTATTTATCGAACGTCTTTCGTACGTTGATTTCAAAAGTCAACAATTTTGACTTTTTCTTAGTAAATTAATTACTAAGTCTTATTTTAATATTACATTATTTCGAAAATCAATTTCTAATTGATTTCTTTTTATAAAATGTTTTAATATGTTTAAAAAAAAATAATTTTTAAACATATAATTCATTAAAAAAAGGTTTTAAGGATTTAAAATCCTTATTTCTATTTTTAAAATAGCTCACGGCTATTTTGAATTTTGTCACCCAAATATTTTCGAAAATTGTCCATAATTTCTAAATATGTCTAAAATAATATTTAGACATATAATTTATTAATAAACTTGATTTAAAAGGATTTAAAAATCCTTAAAAATCCTTAAATGTTTTCGGTAATTATTATAAATTACCAAATGATGTCTAAAATTTTTCTAATAATATATAGTGTATTAATATACACTATGGTCATTAATATGTCATAATATCGTCTAAACATTGTCCACTCATTACCTTATTATTGTATATGGTCTCGGCATTTATAAAATAAATGCCTAAAAATTTTCCAAAATTTAAATAAATTACTACAAGGTCCATATATTAGTCCATGACATATGTATGTCATATAAGTCATGATATAACAATTATATACCATATAAATGGTATATTTTTCGGCTTTTTCACTAAGCATATCAAACAATTTTATAAAATTTCCAACATATATATATCATGCTCATAAACTATAGTATAGCAACATTACATCATAATATGCATCAAAGACCATTTGTTCATCACCATTTGAGTGTGTAACTCATCGGGTTTTTTTTTTGAAACAAATGTGTAATTGATCTTCAAAAATTTTAACAAAATTCTAGGATGCATATAACACATTTTAGAACAACAATATAACATTGCATGTTACAAAATAAAGTCACACATCAATATATACATATATATATGCTTGACCTTCTTAAAACAAATAGGTAGGATTTTCTAAAAAATTTCAAATAAATCATAGGGTGCATAAATCATACTCAAGATCAATTATATGCAATTGCATGTCATGAAATAAATTCACACACTAATATATAAATATATACATGTTTGACTTTTGAAAAAAATAGCATAGTTATTCAAAAATGCAAATAAATTTCCATGTACTCTCAATACATCATAGATCAATAATTCCACTTTGCATGTACAAATTAAAATCATACATCCACTTATATATATTTATATATGCTTCGGTCTTTATGAAATAAAATAGGAGGAATGTTTTAAAAATTCTCAATTAAATCATATGCACTCTCAATACATCATGAATCAATAATATCATATTGCATGTATCAAATAAAAATTATACACCTACCTATACACTTGTACATGCCTCGGTTCCAAGAATAAAAGTAGCATGGATTTTTTTTAAAATTTTCAAATAATTTCTATGAACTTATAAAACATCATAGGTTACAAATTCATGCTCAAATAATTCCTTATAGCACTCGGCCATATCTTGCATTTGTCATACCAATTCACATAAATTTTTAAAACAAGTTTTAAGCTTCCAAATAATATGTTATACCCTCTTAGAACATCACCTAGCCATGGATTCAAAAATCTTTGAACAAAACCTTACATGCAATACTTTTGAAAAACAAGAACACATACCTAATCCATTTCTTAACATTTATACACATGCAATAGCAAAAGATTACTAACTAAGATCATCAAGAACACATGCATTGTTTAAAACAAAATTTCGAAACTTAGGAAATTTTTCAAGAACAACTATCCATTGGTTTTGAACCTACCTTAGGTATATGGATTAAAGAGGCAATGTATAGGCTACTATGGACTTGTGTGGTGATGAGAGGAAGAAAATTTCAAGCTTGGAGGGTGGAGAAGAGCTCGCCATGGCTGAAAATAAGAGAGAAGAGAGTTTTTGGAAGGTGTTGGAGAGAGATGGGAGTGGAGTGTGTGAGTGAATAAGGAGAAGTGAGGAATGAATAAAATCTGAAAATATCCCCTATAATCTCCTCACTCTCGGCCTCTCTCCCCCAATACAACACAAGACTCTTCACATTTTAATACTTGTTTATTCACTAATGGGTTCCCAATCATTAGTGTCTTACACACTCTCTTGAAATAGTTAAATATATTATACATATATAGTAGGAGACTCTCACAAAATCTGAATGTATACATATGTATACATGCAAATGTGATATAATTAAAATATACTTGGTTATATACATATACACTACACACGGCTTTTATGCCTATTTCACATTAAATAATTTAATTCATGCTAAACATACTCATATACATCATATAATATAACTTAGATGATAATTAATATCATAGGTTAATTAAATAGTATAAGAGAAGAAAGAAATTCAACTTATGTACAATATAAATGGCTATCGGCCATTTGATTAAATCATAAGTTAAAAATTTTATTTTATGTCACTAATAGGTATATACACCTTGGTATATGATTTAAATAAATAATCATAGCATAGAATAATTAAAAAGAGCAAAAATTTTCGAAGAAAACCCTAATTTCGAAGAATTAGGGTTTTCGAAACTAGCTTTGAAATTTTTTATAAATTCTAAAGTTCAAGCATTAATTAAATGCTTATTTGAACTGTAGTATCATGAAAATATCATAGGAAATAAATTCCTATAATTTTTGGAACAATAAAACCATCGTTCATCTTATCTCTAAACGTTGACGTTTGAAAACGTTTCAAAACGTTACGTATCGACTCATTTTTAAAATGGTCATAAATACTGTAATCTCATTATAAAAATATTCCATTCATAATGAGATGTAATTCCAAGCTTGATTGCTTAAGAAAAATCGTGACATCTCGGCAATCGATGTCGTTCGACGTTAAAAATGTCTTCTTAGATAGAAGTTAGAACTTTCGATTTCTATCACTCACTAAATTGAGGGTGTGTAATAGAAATTGTTCCTTGTAAACAATTGAAATCATACTTGATTTCATATGTGATTTGATTTCACGGCAAAATTTTATTTTACGGGTTTAAAGATCAGTAATTAGGCTTTTAAAAGCATGGTTATTACAATATATAAGCTTGCATGTAAATTAAGCGTAATATAATTTATTTGGAATTTTCTAAGTTTATATGTGAAAGTTGAAAAAGTTTAATTTATTGTAATACCCCGATTATTTAAAAGCCTAATTACGATATTAATTTCGTAAATTAGAGTATTATTTTGATAATTTGATTATTAAAATATCGAATAATGATTTCGATTATCTTTGGAATAATAAATTCCTATGTACAATTCACAAATGAATGTGAATTGAGAAATACGATTATGTAACGTATTTCAACAGTATTATTTCTACGTCGATTATGTAACGATAATTAAATGCTCGTGATATTTTCTAAGTTTTTAAGCTTAGAATTTAATTCCATTATTATTGGAATAAATTAATAAAGTGATTACAGCTTTATTACGACCATTTTGAGATTAGTCGATAATTAACGTTTTGAGACGTTTCAAACATTAACGTTTTGTGATGACTTGAGAATCAAGACTAACGATCAAGGAATTATAATATTTAAATTCCTATGATTATTTTATATAATTAGAAAATTATTTAGCATTGAAATAATGCTAGAAAATTTTGGAATTATATTTTTGATTATTAAGATTCTCGAAAACCCTAAATCGAGAATTAGGTTTTTCTACCTATGGATTAATTCCAATAATTTCTTTTCCTATGATATAATTTATCATTTAGGATATATATTATGCTATATCTACTTATAGCATGAAAATCAATTTTTGGGCATTAAAATGATGAAAGTGTCGTGAGTATCCCCATGTATTAACATAGGATTATTTTATTTTGATCATCCAATTTGTGATATTTCTTAAGTGTAGTATTAATACACATTTACCTATTAAAATGTGTAGATGAAAAATATACTAGCAATGTGTTTATATTATTGCCGAAATTGTTGACCTATTGTGCACAAAATCAAATTTTGATTTAATACACTTGAGTGTATAATTTTGGGATAATGTGTATCTAATACACATGTGTTATACAACACACAAAATCTGAAAATTAGTCTCTACCTTCATTGGAAGCCGACTGCTGAGGCCACATGAAACAAAAATATATTTGTTTCCAAAATGCTTTAATAAAGCTTACAATGTATTAATGAGTGTAAGAAATATTTTCTTTGTATGACCTAATCATTTGACTAATTGTATTTCTTTTGTTTTGATCTGTGAGAGTCGAGAGAGGTATCAAGTTGTGTGTGTTGTTTTTTTTTTTTTCATTTAATTGCCTAAGTATATATTTATGCTTCTAACCCACAGAACACACTTCACACTTTGCTTCTTCTTTTCTCTCACATTCTGCCGTGAGCCTTTCTTTAAGAAAACCAAACTTTTCTTCTTCAATTCTCTCCTTTTGTTTGAATTTGATTTATCCTACAACCGATCGACTCCGATAACGAGGTTAGATATCGAACAAGCTTCGATAAAACCCATCTTTTTCAATAATCCTACGGTTTAAATTATTATTTTTAGCATGTATTAATTATGCAATAAATCATGCTAGCATGTTATAAGCTTAGGAATTATGTTACATATGTTAATATGTGCATAGATTATTTATTTCCTAAGCTTAGCAATTTCATTTAAATTATTCTAGTGATGCTTGAAAATTGCTAGGTATGTTTTACGGTTGGATTATTGATCTATAGTGTTGTAGGAGTGCATGGTATTAAATTGAGAATTTTTGGAAATCATCTTGTTAGTTTTTCAAAACTGGCGTTAAAAGGATAAAGCATTGAACCATGGTGTATAACTTTTATATGCTTGATATAATAGCATATTATTGATCTAGGGTATTGATTAGGTGTTGTAGGAATTTATTAGAATTTTTGGACAATTGTAGCTAAATTATTTCAAAATGGCCGAGACTTAGGTGTTAGGAATTAATGGGTTATTTTGTGTTATTACATAATATTATGATGTATTAGTACTATATGATAGCATATAAGCATAGTATAATTTTATAGGATTTTATAAAATTGTTTGGTATATATATACCTATAGTAATAGTGAGCTACAATTGGTTATTTCTTGGTGTATTGTTTGATTTTATCAAACTATAGGTTATAATTATGTTATATATTGATATTAGAGCCTTGTGTATAATTATTAGAATTTTGGAAATTTATTGGTATTAATATTACAAAAAGTGACCTATATAGTGATATTAATACATATTAATGATCATAGTGTAAAATAATACACTATATGAATATAGAAGAAATTTTGGAACCAGTTTGGAAAATATGTGTTATAATAGTGAGCTATATTGTGAAAATAAGGAATTTTAATTCCTTTTAATCAAGAATAATAATATATTATATGTCTAAAAATTATATTAGACATAATTGAATTTTTGAGAATTATTAAACATAGTATATTATGTTTACGATGAATCATTATATTAAATAACGTTAAAAGCATAAATAATGCTTAAATGTTGTCACGCCCCCACTCCGGATAGCCCGGACTAGAGGGTGACTAATACTAGGAATCGTATTATAGGACAGAAAGGTTAAGATACAGGTACATATCAATTGTAAACTAGCATGCTTGAATGTAACATAATATGAAGTCTCAATCATTCAAAGGGTTTAGGTCATCAGACCCAAAGACTTACCATGGTCTGATGGACCTCAATAGTTCAAAACAGTAAACGTAATGTAAAGGAGTTCAGAGTTTAGCAGCGGAAAGTGTGTGAATACATATGTGATGATATGTATTCAAGGTGAAAGCGAAATCCTAAATAAACAGTCAAGGACACTGAACTCCTCAACACATCCTCCATCATCACCATCAGAGCTCAACCTGCACATTTAAAAACAAACATGCATGGCTAAGTACAAGAAATTGCACTCAGTGGACTCATGCCAAAAACATTTTATAATATTTGAATTACACTGCCAATATCAAGGTAAGTCACAAGGGTTTTAGATGAAAATGCCTTGTGCTTACTAAAACATTTTCAGTTCGTAAACATCGCCCGGCCGAGCATTTTCTTGGTGTGTGTGATCCATATCCCGATATCATAATTCATCATAATGTCAAAGATCAAATGTTCAAACGTCGTGAAGGAGGCCTCCCTCAACGACGCCGGAACCGGCCGTGGCCCACACAGCACACAGTCCCATTCAAGTGTACACGTTAACAATCATATCGTTCCAACCTTCACGCCAATCCTAGCCAGGCATTTAACCTCCGGCTCAGGACCCGACATTAATAAAGGTTGGGCGCGACCCAACAAAATTCATAACATATAGTTCCAACCTTCACGCCAGATAGGATTCACACAAAACAGAATATTTTTGGCAGGTAATATTGTAAACAGTTGATAAACAGTTGGAATAGTGTTGTAAATGGATTCATTTGTAAAGAGTAGCAAGGTCACTGCTATTTGAAAAGAAAGCCCACTTTAGTGAGGTAAGAAAAGGAGCCCACCTGGACTATGGTTAAGTCGTGGCCGAGTCATAGGTTTGTTTGCACGTCAAGATCCGGTCACCGCGTTTGCGTCAATTTTACGCTAAAGCGAGGTTTTAGTACGTCGCTCAAGTCTCTCGAGACTTTCAAAGTCTAAGATAAACTTCGATATCTTATATCGATGTAAACTGAATTCCTTAATGAATTCAATACGTTTTTAAATACGTATATGAATTGAATTGTTCTCGTCCTTCGAGATACGTTCAACTATTTCGGTTTAACCTTTCCGGTTTAAACATTTGACGTAATATAAATACGTTTCTCGATATATGGATTTCATTTGTGAAATCTTTTCTTACTAATGAGGTATCATACTCAATTAGTATATCTTACACGTACTGGCGTATTTATCAATCGTATAATCGTACGTTTGACTTAAAAAGTCAACGAAGTCAACACTGGTCAACAAAGTCAACAATTTTGACTTTTAAATAGTAATTTCTTACCATTTCAATTTATAAATCGAATTTCGATCGATTTGAAATCGTGAAGTCCCATTTCTCGATTTATCACGTAAATCAAAGGACTCATGAATTGTAATATTCCAAAGAAGCGAATATACGATTACGGTATTCTAAACCCGTAATTAGGGTTTCACGTATATTATCTTTTACGACATCGAATCTTGTGATTTCGATACGATATCGTTATAACGATTCCTTTTATAATTCACTAAGGATTGTGAATTAAAGGTTGAAATATTACGAAATGATTAGTCGATATATTTTAACGTCAAACGCGTATCGAGCGTCGACTTTTCATGAAATTTTCTGAGCAGTGAAGCTTGGAATTAATTTCCATCTTAATTCCTTTATCAAATGGAATATATTTATTTAGTAAGTATGAACTTACTGCGACCATTTTGAGATGAGTCGACTTTGAACGTTTTGAGACGTTTTGAACGTCAACGTCTAGAGACGTTTTGAAAAATGAGTTTAATGCTCAGAAATTATAATAATTAATTTCCTATTATTATTTTATATAATTACAGTATTAATAAACATTAAAATCAATATTTGAGTTATTAAACTCGATATTTTTGAAATTTAATTTCGAAAACCCTAAACTTGTAAATTAGGGTTTTATCACATGAAATGATACCATTAAATTATCCTATGGTATCTAAACTTTATAATATGATATATATGGATATTATTAAGCATTAAAATCAATTTTCAAGACCTAGAACTCGATAGTTCAATTTTATAATTTGAAAACCCTAATTTTGAAATTAGGGTTTCTATCTTGAAATGTGTAATAATTTTATCCTATGCTATTATTTAATATCTAAATCATATATTATGATATGTTCGATCGAAATGTACATGAGTATCAATAATAGGTGTGATTTACATTTTATTTCCTATTTTCCCATTTTATATTAATTATTTTGAAATATTGGATATGTGTTGATTTAATTATTTTTATAACATGTATTATATATCTATGACCTATTATATGATTAATACAATATATTAGGTGTAAAAACAAAATTAAAACAGCCCTTAAACCCCCCCCCCCATGCGCATGCTCCTTCACCCATGCACAAATCATTTCACCTTTTAATTTTGCCCAATACATGAAGAGCTCTTTAAACACTCTTCAATCATCACTCTTGCACTCCCAATGTGCTGCAGATTTTAGCCTATTTTTGAGGCAAAATCGAGAGAGAGAGAGAGGGTGATTGACAAAACTCTTCCACTTCAACACCCACACCCATAACATCATTTCTTTCATTTGAACTCACCAAAATCCTCTCCATTCTCTCCATTTTCGCTCCTAAAACCGAGAGCCACCTCTCTATTTTCAGATTTTCTCCTCCCATTCTCCTACATTCCTTCACACAACCTTAGCCCTTGCATTGTTCTTGGATACTAGACCATTCACAAGGTAATACTAAGACCATTAGCACCGATTTCCCTCTCCATTTAATCAAGAAAATCGAAAATTGTTTTATGTGTATGTGTGTTTGAAAGTTTTATATAGGTATACATATATGTTTAAGTGTTCTTGAGCATGAGCTATGGTTATGTTTATGTTCTTGTCGATTTCATTTTAAAAATATGAGTATGAACATGAGATGTTGTATATGAAATGTTGTAAGGATTTAGCTTGTATATCTATGATTTTCGAAACCATAGGTTATATTTGAAATAATTTTCGAAAAATAGTTAAAAATGAAATGGTAGTGACCGAGCATGTTTTAATCATTTTTATGATGTATTATTGCTCTATGATATGATTTAAGACTATGGTATTGATTTAGAAATTTTTGGAAAACCACAGCTTAAAATGTTGTTAATATCTGGTGAGCCATTCATGTATGTACCTTAGTGTATAAATTTTATTTCAAGCTTGTAATAACATATTAGTGCTTTAGAACCTCGATTATATGTTCTATGATTTAATTAGAATTTTTGAAAATCAATTGCTATTTTTTATAAAACCGAGAGCATTATAATTTCATAGGTTGGTGTATGATTTTATTTTTGAACATGCAATGGTGTTTTAATGCTTTAGTATATTATTTATGCATTGTGTGAATTAATTAGAATTTTGGAAATCAAATACTATTTTAAATCAAATAAGCCGTGAGCTTGTTGCTCTTGAAGGTGATGATTTAATTAGTTTTGATAAATATTAGGATGTTATATTACTATACTATAGTGTATAAACATAGTATATAATTGTTGGAATTTTTGAAAATCAAATAACATATTGGATCAAAGAAGCCGAGAGCTATTGAGCTCCATATGGTGATGATTCAAATGTTTTTGGTTGATGTTATGATGTTACAATGTTATAATATAATGTTTAATGATGTTGGAATTTATTTAGAATTTTTAGAAATTATTTGCTAATTATTCGGCAATTATCAAGTATTACCGTGAATAATTGCTATATATCATTAAATGAATGGTTATGATGAACTATAAGTTATATTGGTGATGTATATTGATGTTGGGATATTATAGTAGGTATATATCAATTTTGAGAATTTTTGGATAATTATTCCCTATTTATTGGAATTACCGTAAACATATATATGTATATATATAAATAAATAGCAAATAATATCATATGAATTTTATATATTCATATTCTGGACCATAGTGTATAATAATGCACTATATTAATTTAGAAAAATTTTCAAAGGTCATTTGACATTTTTAAATTAATTATCGAGTTTTCGATAATTAATAAGGATTTTTAAATCCTTTTTAAAACAGTTTATTAATTAAATATTTGCTAAATTAATATTCTGGACAGTTTTTACATTTTACAAAATTTTATAAACATAAATTGCTATGTTTGAGATGAACGTTCATTTTATAACGTTTTAAAAACCAAAATACGCTTTTTATTTATAAAAAGGTTTATTTAATGTGAAAATATTTATAAGTCCTCGATTTACGAGATAAATCAAAAAATAGGACTTTACGTTTTCAAATCGATCAAATTCGATTTATAAAACAAAATAGTAAAAGTTCTTATTTTAAAAGTCAAAATCGTTGACTTTGTTGACTAGTGTTGACTTCGTTGATTTTTGAGTGAAACGTGCGATTATCACGTTTATAAATAACGTCGAAGACGGCGTAAGATATACTAATTGAGTATGATACCTCATTAGTAAGAAAAGATTTCCCAAATGAAATCCATATATCGAAAAACGTGCTTATCGTTGAGCGTATCTCGAGCGAGAACAAGTCGATCGTATCGTGTTAGAGGCGATTGAATTCACTAAGGAATTCAGTCTACATCGATAAGAAATATCGAAATTTACCATAGCTTTTGAAAGTCTCGAGACTTGAGCGACGCATACTAAAGCCTCGCTTTTTCGTAAAGGTGTGGACGCAAACGCAATGACGGGATTTTGACGAGCGAACAAACTGGGACTTTTACAACGAACCATAGTCGGTGGGCTTCTATCTTTTAAATGTGGGCCTTTTCACCCCACTAAACGTAACTTTCTTCGTTATTTCAAATGAATTTACTTACACTTATCCTACTTTGTTTAACAAATGTTTCTTGCATTACACCGCCAAAAATATTTCGTTTGTGTATGGATCTATCTGTTATGCCGGGTAGGGCTATGGAGATGGTTGGAACTATTATATCAATTGTTGTGGTAACACCCAACCTTTTAATGTCGGGTCTGTGCGGATGATAAATGCCCGCTAGGATTGGCGTGAAGGTTGGAACTATCTGTTTGTGTTAACATATGCTTGCAGAGATTGTGTCTTGTCTGCGGGATTACGGCCGATCCGCGGCGTCGTAGATGGAGCCCCTCTCGATGTTTATTTATTTATTATTATGTATTGTGACTATGAGATACGGACCATACACACCAAGAAAATGCCTGGCCAGGCTATGTTTACGAACTGAAAATGATTTGGTAAGCACAAGGCATTTTAACTAAAACCCTTGTGACTTACTCGATATTGGCAGCGTAATCCAATTATTATCAAATGTTTTCGGCATGAGTCCACTGAGTGCAATTTCTTGTACTTAGCCCGCATGTTTGTTTTAAATGTGCGGTTGAGCTCGATGGTGATGATAGGGGATGTGTTGAGGAGTCCAGTGTCCTTGACCGATTTACTTGAATTTGTGGGTTATACCTTGAATGCATATCGTCATATATGTATTCACACACTTTCGCCGCTATACTCGAACTCCTTTATTTATGCTTTATGTTTACAAATTATCGAGGTCCATCGGATCGGGCGAGTTTTGGGGTCCGATGGCTAAACCTTTCTCAAAAACATTATGACATCACCTCATATTACGCTCAAGATGTTAGTTATTTTATCATCTTTATTTTACCCATGTAACCCTAAAATACTACTCCTAGTATTAGTCGCCTCCAGTCCGGGTTGGTCGGGTGGGGTCGCGTGACAGTGGTATCAGGCGCTTTTGCTCTTTGTAAACCCAAAACCTTTTATTCTAAGTCTAGATCGAGTCTTTGGACTTCTAGAAACCCACCGACTCCTCTCAACACTCCATCACATCGAGCTCAACCGGAATAAGGTGCGCATTTCTTTCTCAAACTCATGAAATGGAAAATTTACGCATGATGAGCAAGTTAGAAGAACTTTTGAGAAATTTTATTATTATGAAAATTTTGAAGTTGAGCAAGAAAATTTTCCAAATTTTTTTGAATTGAACTAATACAATTGCCCAAGTATTGAGATGGAAGTGTATGGTAGTATCGAGTTGAATGACCAACATGGAATGAATGAATCCATTTTCGATATGTATATGAGTTGATCATGACTGTCTTTTGAAATCATACTTCCAAATTTGCAAATAAAACTTTACTTTCCGACTTTCAAGATTTTATTTATGATGAATGATATGTTATCATGAGACGAACTTAGACTCTAAGGAGCATGCTCACGTATCGTGAAAGAACATAGAAGTACGAACTTATTTTCCTTATGCGAACAAAAGAACGATAGGAAGAATGAAAGTAACAATACCCTTGGGCACGGACGACGGAAGACCAGCGAGAAGGATGAACGAGGACGACCTCAACCTTTAAGCTGAATGACGTCGGCACTCCATCATCACTTCGACACGAGTGAGCAACAACACGAATCACGACATGGACGTCACTTACAGCTTCAGGATGTTCAGCCTCGACTTAAGAACCCAAATATGGTAGACATATTACGTCGACATACGTCCCGATTGACATTTTTGCACGATCGCGCAAATTTCTTGCACTGCGCAGTAGATTTGTTTAGCTAGATCTCCCTCGTTAGGACTCCGATTTACGCATGGTTTTCACCTACGTACTCTAACGCACTGATCTTAATTTGTTATGAAGAACATAATCCCAAATTCTGTCTCCAGAATACGGTAGAGTCTGTTGAACTCTAGCTAAGTGTTTAATATAAGACAAGGATCTCGTGGTGTATGTTAAGATATCATTAGCTATATGTATATGTTTGGGTAAGACTAAGAAGGTAAGTTGTGGTATGTATTGTACATTATGATGTTGCCTACCTTATAGAATTTTTAGTTCCAGCCTAGTTGCTTCTCGTTATGCTATCTTTCTACTTTGAGGTGACGATAGATGACTTACGTTAGTTTTAATCGTGGCGAGATGGAGGAGATCGCTATATCGCTAGGAGGAGGTAGGACCTCATGCCCCACCCGAGGAGCTGATGCGCACTTATAGGGAATGTTGGATGTGCTTGGGGAAGACCTAGGTGAGTTTACAGCATCTACCTTTGGTTGTGGAACGCCCGAGCCTATGGCGCAACCGACCACGATGGCATCAAGAGACTCCTAGCTATACTCCCTTGTACACAGGATGGTTATGCCGAGAGGTATCGAAGACTACATCTATCGCATTCCCCGAGGCTATGATTTGATTGGGATCTGTCCGGGTTCGTGAGTCGCCGACTTACGCAGTACAAGATATCACGGAGCCGCACCTATGGGGACCTATCTCCTCCATGGGAGTACACTTGGCGTGACGAGTCGCTTGAGTGGCTGTACCTTGAGGTTCCGGGACGGAGTTGATCGGTGATACCCACATCGGATGGACGGGCGCGATATGCGAGGTGAGATAAGGCGACGCCACTAGAGCCTTGGGAGAGCCCGTGTTGCCACGGCGGTTTTGGACACCCAAGATCGTCCGCCGCTACCGCCCCTACCACTGCGTCCGATCCACCACCACCAAGATGAAGAGCCCTTCCACGGACAGCGGATGAGGTATCGAATACCTTCCACGGATATGACCCGACCGAGTATGCTACGGTCCGATCCGCCACAACCACGACTTATGCGGCGCGGATAACTTTGGACCCTGCGCGACATACCGATGATGGAAGCGGTGCGGGACCATCAGTGCGACCTCGTGAGTACGATTCGGATGGGAAGGCGACTCGAGGAGGAAGACCACCGAGAAGGCGCGGAGTAGAAACTTCGTGAAGACATTGGCGATGTTTTAATTAGGACTGTTTTGTTATGACTAGCATGTGTGCTAGCTCTCCCTTTATTTCGATACCATGATCCTAGGACTTGGATTTTTTTTTTTTGGCCATGTGGGCCCGAAACCTCGCTATTTCTATTTTCTATGATTCTCGATGTTGGACATCTTGTTTTTGACAAACCTTGGTTATCTATCTACATATATTTTGACCCAGTGGGGCCTTTTTGGTAACAATCGTCTATGTTATGGATGAGTTGTTTTATTTTTATATCGCTTTAAGAAGAAGCTATGAAAACCTTATATTGTTAAGTTGTAGCGTTTAGTAATTAACGATGATATGTTTTATATAGCGAATGCCTCAGAAGAAACCCGAAGAGAACCCGAGGTGAGGAAGACCTAGAGGAGGGTAGAATCCCGAGCAAGAACAGAGGATAATCCCCAACCACCGCCCGCCTCAACCCGATCGCGGGATCGAAGAACTATTTTCGAGGCAAAACCCTCATGTTTTTAACGGAAGGGAGCACGGAAGAAGCCGAACAATGGGTTAGGGCCATCGAGCAGTTTTACCTTTCTAAGATGCACGGCACAGGAAAGGTCGTCGTGTGTTACCTTCGGTGATCGGACGGTGACTTACGGTGGGAGGCGAGAAGAAGACTTTTTCATTTGAGCGACTCGAGGAATTCTCGTGGGAGGATTTCAAGAGGGAGTTGTGGAGAAGTACATCCTAAGAGCTATAAGAGGAAGAAGGAGCAGGAATTTTTCCTGCTAAAGCAAGAAAGAATGTCTGTAACCGACTATAATCGCACCTTCTGCGAAATGTCGAGATATGCACCGGCTGGTGGACACCGACTTGAAAATGTCGGAAATGTTGGTCGGGGCTAAGAATGGAGATCGCATGTCTCTTGCCACCACGAGACCTATTCACTTGAAGCTCTCATCGAGCTTTGGATATCGAGGTGACCATGACCGAGAATAAGTCGGTGTCGTCTCGGATACAGTAATTTGGACGAGGAAAGGGGCTGGGACCCAACCGCGGGAATAACAACCATGAAACTATGGAGAAGCAAGTCATGGCGCGTGGCGAAACACGGTGCAGCAGGACAGAGGCGGAAAGCGAGCTTATGCTCCACCGCAGGGACCAGGCACCTCAATGCCTAGATGCCATAGAGCACACAAGGGTGTGTGCACGGCAAGCGTGGTAAGCTGTTACAAGTGCGGGGCAAGCGGGCATTCGCCAACAATTGCCCGGTGTCACGTTCGGATACAAGGCCGAACCAGCGGGCAATGCTCACCACTAAAAATATATCTGACTTCAACCCAGCTAGCCCGCCCCAACCCCAAGACCCAACCCCATAGCTCGGCAACAACCCCAACCTCAACAACAACTCCGGCGGCCGCCAAATCAACAAGGACGGTAGCCCGGTCGGCCTCGGTAGGCTCGGGGCGAGCTCACGCCTTGCATAGAGGCGAGCGAACAAAACCAGGAAACTTGGCGGTATGGGAGTTCTACTCAACCCACCTGTTATAGTCATTGTTGATCACGGGTGTCGCATTCTTTATTGCAAAATCATGCGTAGAAATCTTTGCTGGGCCTTAGGTGCGAAAGGTCGAGCAGGATATGAGAATCTCATCGCCTATAGGAGGGATTATGATCAATCACACACTTTTGCTCGAACCTAGAGTTGACATTAGGATCACTTAAGGTTCTGGCCAACGATCTAAACATAATACCCATGGATGATGTAGACATAATCCTAGGAATGGACTGGTTAGCTAAGAATCATTCCACGATTCTCTGTAAGGAAAGGAAAATTTCGTTTCACTTCCCTGGACAAGAAGCTACGCATTTTCACGGGATCAGCATGGGAAGAAGAGTCGATAGTATCGGCCTTCTGAGCTAGGAGGATGATGAACCAGAAGGGATGCCATGCATTCCTTGTTTATTTGAACGAAGAGGATAAACCCGAAGCGCGGGTAGAAGACATTGAAGTCGTCCAAGAATTTTCGGACGTATTTCCCGAGAATCTACCAGGACTGCCTCCTGATAGACAACTAGAGTTTACCATCGACTTGGAGCCGGATCAGCGGTGTGAAGGTGCCTATAGGATAGCCCCAAAGGAGCTAGAAGAGCTGAAAATCCAAATCCAAGAGCTTTTGGATCTAGGATTCATTAGGCCGAGTGTTTCACCGTGGGGAGCGCCTGTTTTGTTTGTTAAGAAAAAGGATGGTTCTTTGAGGATGTGCATCGATTATAGAGAGCTAAATAAGATGACACTAAAGAACAAATACCTTTACCGAAATTGATGACTGTTTGATCAATTGCGAGGAAGCGGTGTATTCTCGAAAATTGATCTTAAGTCGATACCACCAGCTGAAAATCGGCCTGAAGATGTACCTAAGGCGCATTCGAACGAGATATGGCCACTATGAGTTCATAGTTATGCCATTCGGATTAACCAATGCACCACCGTATTCATGGACCTCATGAGCAGGTATTTCATCCATTTTGGATAAATTTGTGTTGGTCTTCATAGATGATATCCTTATTTATTCAAAGAATGAAGAGGAGCATAGGGAACATCTAAAACGGTTTTGCAAACCTTGAGAAAGAAAGACTCTTTGCTAAGTTTAGCAAATGTGAGTTTTAGGTGAAGGAAGTTATGTTCCTTGGACACATCGTGTCTCTTGAAGGTATAAAAGTAGATCCGCCAAAGTAGAAGCCGTGCGAGAATAAATCACCAAGAACACAAAGACGAAATCGAAGTTTCTAGGATTAGCTGGTTACTATAGGAGATTCATCGAAGGATTCTCCAAAATTGCAAGGCCAATAACCCGGCTACTTGGAAGGGAATCAAGTTCAATTGGACAGATGAGTGCGAGATGAGTTTCCAAATACTCAAGGAAAAATTGACGAGGCACCAATTCTAGCGGTCGAGAAGCGGATAAGGGTATGTGGTCTATACCGACATCTAAGACTAGGTGGGTTGTGTTTTGATGCAAGAAGGAAAAGTGATAGCTATGCATCCCGACAACTCGGACCCCATGATTTGAACTACCCAACCCACGATTTGGAATTAGCGGTGTAGTTCATGCCCTAAAATTTGGAGACACCATCTCTGGTGTGAGATGTGAGATCTTCACGGACACAAAAGTTTGAAGTACTTCTTGAACAACGAGATTTTAATATGAGATGAGAGAAGATGGCTATAATTAGTAAAAGATTACATTGTGGTATTAACTATCACCCGGCAAAGCGAATGTAGTAGCCGACGCCTTGAGTCGAAGAACCATACCGAGTTAGGATGTCTCTTTATACAAGAGAAAAACTTCGTTGAAGAGTTTGGTAGAATGAAGATTGAACTGGTTGAACCACCGGGACAATTGTGAGTTTGTCGCTACACTCACGCGACATCTCGATCTAAGAAAAGAATTGTCGAGAGACAAAGGATGGAGGAAAAGTTGGAAAAGATCCGAGAAAGACTAAGGTCGAAGGATTCAAGAATTTCAAGAGCGCGGATAACGCCTTATTGTTTGAAGGTGGGATATCGTTCGACGGCGGAGCTCCAAAACGAAATCATGAGTGAGGCTCACGACGTCGCCCTACACCGCCCACCGAGGCGTACTAAGATGTACCAAGACACGAAGGAAAAATTTTGGTGGGAAGGCATGAAGCGAGACATAGCTTCTTCAGTAGAACAGCTGTCTTGTTTGTCAACAAGTGAAGGCTCTACACCAAGCGTCCTTACGGAAGTTACAACCGTTGGAAATCCTCGAATGGAAGTGGGACGATATAACGATGGATTTCGTTACAAGCTTACCCAAATCGAGAAGAGGAAACACGACCATATGGGTAATTGTGGATAGACTTACCAAAAGTGCTCACTTTTACCTATTCAAAGCACTTATGGATCCGATAAGTTGGCCCGGTATGCGTTAAGGAAATTGTACGACTACATGGAGTGCAAAAATCTATCACTCGATCGAGACTCCAAGTTCACATCCGTATTTTGGATTAGCTTGCAGAGAGAAGGCGGGTGCAGATTAAACTTGATCTGACATTCCACCCACAAACCGATGGGCGATCGGAGAGAACGATCCAAACGCTAGAAGATATGCTTAGAACGTAATTTTGGATCGGTGTAAAATGGGAAGATATTTACCTCTAATTGAATTACTTACAACAAGTTATCAAGCGACGATCGGCATGGCCCCATACGAAGCCTTGTATGGCAAAGTGTAGATCACCACTTTATTGGGATGAAGTCGGTGAGAGAAAAGTCATAGGCCTCGATGCGGTGGCGAAATGATCGAAATCGTTCGACAAATTAGGATGAGGATAAAGAGGCTCGGGACAGACGTAAATCTTTACCGATGCGTGTAGATCCGAGCTATAGTTTGAGGATGGAGACAAAGTATTTCTTAAGGTCTCCATCAAAAGGGATTATCGGGGTTTGGCACGAAAGCTTAGACCGTTTCATGGGACCCATGAGATCCTAGAAAGGATAGGTCCAAGAGCTTATAGGTTCGCTCTTCCGCCAAACCTGGGAAATGTCCATAATGTTTTCACGTCTCACACCACGAAAACACGTTCCACGACCCAAAGCACGTGATTCACCAAGGCGACGTGATCCTCGGGCGGAACATGAGCTATAAGGAAGAACCCAGCCATACTTAACCACAAAGTTCTAGAACACTGAGCAAGTCGATTCCGTTAGTCAGTCTTTGTGAGACACCACCAGACGGCGAAGCCACGTGGGAGCTTGAAGAAGCGATGAGGAAAAATACCCGATCTATTTTCTAGAGGTATACAAATTTAGGGACGAAATTTTTCAGAAGGGGTGGAATGTAATATTCCAAAGAAACGAATATACGATTACGGTATTCTAAACCCGTAATTAGGGTTTTTACGATATTATCTTTTTACGACATCGAATCTTGTGATTCGACACGATATCGTTATAACGAATTCCTTTTATAATTCACTATGATTGTGAATTAAAGATTGAAATATTACTTAAATGATTCGTCGATATATTTTAACGTCAAACGCAGCGTGTCGAGGCGTCACTTTTCATGAAATTTTCGAGTAGTGAAGCTTGGAATTAATTTCCATCTTAATTCCTTTATCAAATGGAATATATTTATTTAGTAAGTATGAACCTTCATGCACCATTTTGAGATGAGTCGACTTTGAGCGTTTTGAGGCGTTTTGAGCGTCGGCGCCTGCAGACGCTTTTGAAAAATGAGTTTAATGCTCGAAAATTATAATAATTAATTTCCTATTATTATTTTATATAATTACAGTATTAATAAACATTAAAATCAATATTTGAGTTATTAAACTCGATATTTTCGAATTTAATTTGAAACCCTAAACTTGTAAATTAGGGTTTTATCACATGAAATGATACCATTAAATTATCCTATGGTATCTAAACTTTATAATATGATATATATGGATATTATTAAGCATTAAAATCAATTTTCAAGACCTAGAACTCGATAGTTCAATTTTATAATTTCGAAAACCCTAATTTTCGAAATTAGGGTTTTATATGCTTGAAATGTGTAATAATTTTATCCTATGCTATTATTTAATATCTAAATCATATATTATGATATGTTCGATCAAAATGTACATGAGTATCAATAATAGGTGTGATTTACATTTTATTTCCTATTTTCCCATTTTATATTCTGTATTTTGAAATATTGGATATGTGTTGATTTAATTATTTTATGACATGTATTATATATCTATGACCTATTGTATGATTAATACAATATATTAGGTGTAAAAACAAAATTAAACAGCCCTTAAACCCCCCATGCTTGGCTCCTTCACCCATGCGCAAATCATTTCACCTTTTAATTTTTTTCAATACATGAAGAGCTCTTAAACACTCTTCAATCATCTCTTGCACTTAATGTGCTGCAGATTTTAGCCTATTTTGAGGCAAAATCGAGAGAGAGAGAGGGGTGATTGACAAAACTCTTCCACTTCAACACCCACACCCATAACATCATTTCTTTCGTTTGAACTCACAAAAATCCTCCATTCTCTCCATTTTCTCGCCCTAAAACCGAGAGCCACCCTCTCTATTTTTCAGATTTTCTCCTCCCATTCTCCTACATTCCTTCACACAACCTTAGCCCTCCATTGTTCTTGGATCTAGACCATTCACAAGGTAATACTAAGATTATTAGCACCGATTTCCTCCATTTAATCAAGAAAATCGAAGCTGTTTTTGATGTATGTGTTTGAAAGTTTTGTATAGGTATACATATATGTTTAAGTGTTCTTGAGCACGCAGCTATGGTTATGTTTATGTTCTTGTCGATTTCATTTTAAAAATATGAGTATGAACATGAGACGTTGTATATGAAATGTTGTAAGGATTTAGTCAGTATATCTATGATTTTGAAACCATAGGTTATATTTGAAATAATTTTTGAAAAATAGTTAAAAATGAAATGGTAGTGACCGAGCATGTTTTAATCATTTTATGATGTATTATTGCTTCTATGATATGATTTAAGACTATGGTATTGATTTAGAAATTTTGGAAAACCACTAGCTTAAAATGTTGTTAATACCATGAGTCATTCATGTATGTACCTTAGTGTATAAATTTTTATTTCAAGCTTTGTAATAACATATTAGTGCTAGAACCTCGATTATATGTTCTATGATTTAATTAGAATTTTGAAAATCAATTGCTATTTTTTTATAAAACCGAGCATTATAATTTCATAGGTTGGTGTATGATTTTATTTTTGAACATGAATGGTGTTTTTAATGCTTTAGTATATATTATTTATGCATTGTGTGAATTAATTAGAATTTTGGAAATCAAATACTATTTTAAATCAAATAAGCCGTGAGCTTGTTGCTCTTGAAGGTGATGATTTAATTAGTTTTGATAAATATTAGGATGTTATATTACTATACTATAGTGTATAAACATAGTATATAATTGTCGAATTTTTGAAAATCAAATAACATATTGGATCAAAGCAGTTCGAGAGCTATTGAGCTCCATATGGTGATGATTCAAATGTTTTTGGTTGATGTTATGATGTTACAATGTTATAATATAATGTTTAATGATGTTGGAATTTATTTAGAATTTTAGAAATTATTTGCTAATTATTCTAAGCAATTATCAAGTATACCGTGAATAATTGCTATATATCATTAAATGAATGGTTATGATGAACTATAGGTTATATTGGTGATGTATATTGATGTTGGGATATTATAGTAGGTATATATCAATTTGGGAATTTTGGATAATTATTCCCTATTTATTGGAATTACTGTAAACATATATATGTATATATATAAATAAATAGCAAATAATATCATATGAATTTATATATTCATATTCTGGACCATAGTGTATAATAATGCACTATATTAATTTAGAAAATTTTTCAAAGGTCATTTGACATTTTAAATTAATTATCGAGTTTTGATAATTAATAAGGATTTTAAATCCTTTTTAAAACAGTTTATTAATTAAATATTTGCTAAATTAATATTCTGGACAGTTTTACATTTTACAAAATTTTATAAACATAAATTGCTATGTTTGAGATTGAGCGTTCATTTTATAACGTTTAAAACCAAAATACGCTTTTTTATTTATAAAAGGTTTATTTAATGTGAAAATATTTATAAGTCCTCGATTTACGAGATAAATCAAAAATAGGACTTTATGTTTTCAAATCGATCAAATTCGATTTATAAAACAAAATAGTAAGAAGTTCTTATTTTAAAAGTCAAAATCGTTGACTTTGTCGACCCGATGTTGACTTAGTTGACTTTTCCAAGTCAAGCGACGATTATCACGCTTATAAACACGTCGAAGAGCTGTAAGATATACTAATTGAGTATGATACCTCATTAGTAAGAAAAGATTTCCAAATGAAATCCATATATCGAAAACGTGCTTATACGTTGAGCGTTATCTCGGCGAAGCGAGCAAGTCAATCAGTACACGTGTTAGAGGCGTATTCAATTCACTATGAATTCAGATCTACATCGATAAGAAATATCGAAATTTACCATAGCTTTGAAAGTCTCGAGAGACTTGAGCGACGCACTAAAGCCTCGCTTTTCATTAAAGTGACGCAAACGCAGCGATCGGATTTTGACGAACGAACAAACCTAGGACTTTTACAACGAACCATAGTCCGGTGGGCTTCCTATCTTTAAATGTGGGCCTTTTCACCCCACTAAAAGCGTAACTTCTTCGTTATTTCAAATGAATTTACTTACAAAGACTTATCCTACAATTGTTTAACAAATGTTTCTTGCATTACACCGCCAAAAATATTTCGTTTGTGTACGGATCCTATCTGTTATGCCGGGTAGGGCTATGGAGATAAGTTGGAACTATTATATCAATTGTTGTGGTAACACCTGACCTTTTAATGTCGGGTCCCGTGTCGGATGATAAATGCCCAGCTAGGATTGGCGTGAAGGTTGGAACTATCTGTGTTAACATATGCTTGCGAGCGTATTTGTGTCTTGTCACGGATTACGACGGTCAGCGTCGTAGATGGGAGGCCTCCTCTCGGCGCTTATTTATTTATTATTATGTATTGTGACTATGAGACACGGACCATACACACCAAGAAAATGCCGCCAAAGCTATGTTTACTGACTGAAAATGATTTGGTAAGCACATGCGCATTTTAACTAAAACCATTCGCGACTTACTCGATATCGGGCGGTAATCCAATTATTATCAAATGTTTTCGGCACGAGTCCACCGAGTGCAATTTCTTGTACTTAGCCCGCATGTTTGTTTTTAAACGCGCGGGTTGAGCTCGATAGTGATGATAGGGGATGTGTTGAGGAGTCGGTGTCCTTGACCGATTTACTTGAATTGTGGGTTATACTTGAATGCATATCGTCGTATATGTATTCACACTTTCATGCTATACTACGAACTCCTTTATTTATGCTTTATGTTTACAAACTATCGAGGTCCATCGGATCGAGGCAAGTTTTGGGGTCCGGATGGCTCAAACCTTCTCAAAAACATTATGACATCACCTCGTATTCGCTTCGAGCATGTTAGTTATTTTATGCATCTTTATTTTACCCATGTAACCCTAAAATACTACTCCTAGTAATAGTCGCCCTCCGGTCAGGGTTGGTCCGGAGTGGGAGTCGTAAACAGTGGTATCGAGCGCTTTTGCTCTTTGTAAACCCAAAACCTTTTATTCTAAGTTCTAGATCGAGTCACCGGACTTCTAGAAACCTCTTGACTCTCTCGACACTCCATCACATCGAGCTCGGTGGGAATAAGGTAAGCGTGCATTTCTCTCAAACTCATGAAATGGAAAATTTCTCGCATGATGAGCAAGTTAGAAGAACTTTTGAGAAATTTTATTATTATGAAAATTTTTGAAGTTGAGCAAGAAAATTTTTCCAAATTTTTGAATTGAACTAATACAATGCCCAAGTATTGAGATGGAAGTGTGGTAGTATCGAGTCAATGACCAACATGGAATGAATGAATCCATTTCGATATGTATATGAGTTGATCATGGTATCTTTTGAAATCATACTCAAATTTGCAAATAAAACTTTACTTTCCGACTTTCAAGATTTTATTTATGTATGAATGATATGTTATCATGGACCTAACTTAGACTCTAAGGGAGCATGCTCACGATCGTGAAAGAACATATAGTACTAACTTATTTTCCTTATGCGAACAAAAGAACGATAGGAAGAATGAAAGTAACAATACCCTTGGGCGCGGACGACGGAAGACCAGCGAGAGCGATTTAAGCGAGGGACGACCTCAACCTTTAAGTCGAATGACGCCGGCACTCCATCATCACTTCGACACGGTGAGCAGCAACGAATCACGACATGGACGTCACTTACGGCTTCAGGATGTTCAGCCTCGACTTAAGAACCCAAATATGGTAGACATATTAAATGCGACACACGTCCCGATTGACATTTTGCACGATCGCGCAAATTTCCTGCACTGCGCAGTAGATTTGTTTTAGCTAGATCTCCTCGTTGGGACTCCGATTCGCATGGTTTTCACCTACGCATACTAACGCACTGATATTAATTTGTTATGAAGAACATAATCCCAAATTCTGTCTCCAGAATACGATAGAGTCTATTGAACTCTAAACTTAAGTGTTTAATATAGACAAGGATCTCGTAGTGTATGTTAAGATATCATTAGCTATATGTATATGTTTGGGTAAGACTAAGAAGGTAAGTTGTGGTATGTATTGTACATTATGATGTTTCTACCTTATAGAATTTTTAGTTCCACCTAGTTGCTTCTCGTTATGCTATCGCTACATTTTGGGTGACGATAGATGACTTCGTTAGTTTTAATCGTGGCGGATGGAGTGATCGCTATCGCTAGGGAGGAGTAGGACCTCATACCCTTTGCAGGAGTGACTTGTTCACTAGGGAATGTTGGATGTCTGCGGGAGAGACTAGGATGAGTTACAGACGCTCCGGTTGGAAGCCCCGAAACTATGGGCATGGCCAGACTAAACTGATGGCATCAAGAGACTCTAGCTATACTCCCTTGTACACGGATGGTTATGCGGAGGTATCGGAGACTACGATCTATCGCATTCCCAGGTTTATGATTTGATTGGGATCATCCGGGTTAGTGAGTCGCTGACTTACGTGTCGCTATATCTGAGCACGCGCCTATGGGACCTATCTCCCCATGGAGAGTACACTTAGCGTCGACATGATGCTGAGTGGCTGCTGTGAGGTTCGGGGCAGGTTGATCGTGATACCCACTGTCCGGATGGGCGAGACGGGATGTCATCGAGTAGATGGCAGCACGCCAGAGCCTTGGGAAACGCCGTGTTGCCACGTGAGTTTTGGACACCGAGTCGTCCGCCGCTACCTGCCTACCACTGCGTCGATCCACCACCCGAAGATGAAGAGCCCTTCGGCGGACGGACGGATGAGAGTACGATACCTTCGCGGATATGGCAGGGCCAGGTATGCTACGGTCGATCCGCCACCCTTCGACTTATGCGGAGCGCGGATAACTTTGGACCCTGCGCGACATACCGATGATGGAAGCGGTGCGGGACCATCGAGTGCGACCTCGTGAGTACGATTCGGATGGGAAGGCGACTCGAAGAGGAGAGACCACGAGGAAGGCAGATCGAGTAAACTTCGTGAAGACATTGGCGATGTTTTAATTAGGACCTGTTTTGTTATGACTAGCATGTTTGCTCTCTGTTTTAGTCCATGATCCTAGGACTTGGATTTTTTCTTTTTGGCCATGTGGGCGAAACCTTACTATTTCTATTTTCTATGATTCTCGATGTTGGACATCTTGTTTTGACAAACCTTGGTTTATCTATCTACATATATTTTTGACCCAGTGGGGCCTTTTGGTAACAATCGTCTATGTTATGGATGAGTTGTTTTATTTTATATCGCTTTAAGAAGAAGCTATGAAAACCTTATATTGTTAAGTTGTGGCGTTTAATAATTAACGATGATATGTTTTATATAGCGAGATGCCTAGAAAAACCGAAGAGAGACCGAGAAAGCTGAAGGGAGAGAAGGTGAATCCCGAGCAAAACGAAGGATAATCCCAACCACGCCTCACCTCGCCCGATCGCGGGATCGAAGAACTATTACGAGGCGCAAACCCTCATGTTTTAACGGAAGGGGAGCTGGAAGAAGCGAACAATGGGTTAGGGCCATCGAGCATTTTTACCTTTCTAAGATGCACGCACGGAAAGGGCTGTCGTGTGTTACCTTCGGTGATCGGACGGTGACTACGTGGGAGGCGAGAAAGAGCTTTTCAATTTGAACATTTCGAGGAATTCTCGTGGGAGGATTTGAGGGAGTTGTGAAGTACATCCTAAGAGCTATAAGAGGAAGAAGGGCGAGAATTTTTCTGCTAAAGCAAAGAATATCGTACAGACTATAATCATCATGCGAAATGTCGAGATATGCCGGTGGACAGAGCATTAAAATGTCGAAATGTTAGAGTGGGGCTAAGAATGGAGATCTGCATGTCTCTTGCCGACCCGAGACCTATCTTACCAAAGCTCTCGCGAGCTTTGGATGAAACCATATGAGAATAAGTCGGTGTCGTCTCGAGATACGATAATTTGGACGAGGAAAGGCCGGGACCCCACGGGGAATAACAACGCGGAAACTATGGAAAGCAAGTCTGGCGCCGGTGGCGAAACCAGGCCAGCAACTGAGGCGACTTATGCTCCGCAGGGGACCACGGGGCACCTCAATGCCACAGATGCCATAGAGCACACAAGGGTGTGTGCAGGCAAGCGTGGTAGGCTGTCAAGTGCAGGGGCAAGCGGCATTCGCGTGCAATTGCCGGTGTCACGTTCGGATACAAGGCCGAACCAGCGGCAATGCTCGACCACTAAAAATTATCTGACTTCAACCCCGGCCGCTTCGTGATTTCCCCAAGCCGCGCAACTCGGTGAACAACCCAACCTCAACAACAACTCGGTACGCCAAATCAACAAGGACGGCGCCCGTCGGCCTCGGACGCCGGGGCGAGCCTCGCCTTCGTAGGAGGCGAGCGAACAAAACAAGGAAACTTGGCGGTATGGGTTCTCAACCTACGTTATAGTCTTTGCGATCGGTTGCCGCGTTCTTTTGCAAAATCATCATAGAAATCTTTGCCTTGATGCGAAAGGTCAAGCCGGAGATATGAGAATCTCGCCGCCTATAGGAGGTTATGTATGCACCACTTTTGCTCGAACCTAGAGTTGACATTAGGATCACAAGGTTAACTGATCTAAACATAATACCCATGGATGATGTAGACATAATCCAAGGAATGGGTGGTTAGCTAAGAAATCATTCCACGATTCTCTAGGAAAGGAAATCGTTTCACTTCACAGAGAAGCTACGCATTTTCACGGGATCGACATGGGAAGAAGAGTCCGATAGTATCGCTCTGAGCTAGGAGGATGATGAACGAGAGGGATGCCATGCATTCCTTGTTTATTTGAACGAAGAGGATAAACCGAGCGGGTGAAGACATTGAAGTCGTCGAGAATTTTCGGACGTATTCCGAGAATCTACCGGGCTCTCGATGACAATCTAGAGTTTACCATCGACTTGGGCCGGATCGGCCCGGTGTCGAAGGTGCCTATAGGATAGCCCCAAGAGCTAGAAGAGTGAAAATCCAAATCGAGCTTTTGGATCAAGGATTCATTAGGGAGTGTTTCAGTGGGGCGCTGTTTTGTTTGTTAAGAAAAGGATGGTTCTTTGAGGATGTGCATCGATTATAGAGAGCTAAATAAGATGACACTAAGAACAAATACCTTACCGAAATTGATGACTGTTTGATCAATTGCGAGGGCGGGTGTATTCCGAAAATTGATCTTAAGTCGAGATACCACCGGTGAAAATCTGGACTGAAGATGTACCTAGGCGCATTCCGAACGAGATATAGCCACTATGAGTTCATAGTTATGCCATTCGGATTAACAATACACCGCTATTCATGGACCTAGGCGAATTATTTCATCCATTTTGGATAAATTTGTGTTGGTCTTCATAGATGATATCTTTTATTAAAGAATGAAGAGGGCATAGGAACATCTAAAACGGTTTGCAAACCTTGAGAAAAGAAAGACTCTTTGCTAAGTTTAGCAAATGTGAGTTTTAATGAAGGAAGTTATGTTCCTTGGACACTGTAATATGAAGAAGTATAAAGTAGATCCGACCGAAAGTAGAAGCCGTTGAAGAATAAATCACCAAGAACACGGCCACGAAATCGAAGTTTCCTAGGATTGGTTGGTTACTATAGGAGATTCATCGAAGGATTCTCCAATGCAAGGCATAACCCGGCTACTTGGAAGGGAATCAAGTTGATTAGACGGATGAGTGCGAGATGAGTTTCCAAATACTCGAGGAAAAATCGACGTGCACCAGATTCGCGGTCGAGCGGATAAGGGGTATGGTCTATACAGCCGTCTAAAGACTAGGTGGGTTGTGTTTTGATGCAGAAGGAAAAGTGATAGCTTATGCATCCAAACTCGGACCCATGAGCATTGAACTACCCGACCCGATTTGGAATTAGCGGTATGGTTCATGCCCTAAAATT
The DNA here is from genome assembly GCA_036937905.1 of Salvia rosmarinus. Classification (NCBI taxonomy): domain Eukaryota; kingdom Viridiplantae; phylum Streptophyta; class Magnoliopsida; order Lamiales; family Lamiaceae; genus Salvia; species Salvia rosmarinus. The sequence goes on along the minus strand of CM072814.1, from coordinate 30,194,554 downwards.
TGGAACACCATCTCATGGTGTGAGATGTGAACTTCACGGACCACAAAAGTTTGAATACTTCTTGAACAACGAGATTTTAATATAGACGGAGAAGATGGCTATAATTGGTAAAGATTAATGTGGTATTAACTATCACCGAATGACGAATGTAGTAGGCGGCGCTTGGTCGTGAAACCATACCGGAGTTAGGATGTCTACTTTATCTGAGAGGAAAAACTTCGTTGAAGAGTTTGGTAGAATGAAGATTGATGGTTGAACCACCGGGACAATTGTGTTTGTCGCTACACTCGCGCTGCATACGATCTAAGAAAAGAATTGTCGAGAGACGAAGGATGGAGGAAAAGTTGGAAAAGATCGAGAAAGACTAAGGTAGAAGGATTCAGAAATTTCAGAGCGCGGATAAGCCTTATTGTTTGAAGGTAGGATATGCGTTCTGACGGCGGCTCCAAACGAAATCATGAGTGAGGCTCACGTCGCCCTACACGCCAGCCCGGTACTAAGATGTGCAGACACGAAGGAAAAATTTTGGTGGGAAGGCATGAAGCGAGACATAGCTTCTAACATGAACAGCTGTCTTGTTTGTCAACAAGTGAAGGCTCACCCGCTTACTACGGAGATTACACCGTTGGAAATCCTCGAATGGAAGTGGGACGATATAACGATGGATTTGTTACAAGCTTACAATCGAGAAGAGGAAACACGGCCTATGGGTAATTGTGGATAGACTTACCAAAAGTGCTCACTTTTTACCTATTAAAGCACTATGGATCCGATAAGTTGGCTGGTGCGTTAAGGAAATTTGCGACTACATGGAGTGCAAAATCTATCACCTCTGATCGAGACTCCAAGTTCACATCCAGTTTTGGATTAGCTTGCGAGAAGGCTGCGAGATTAAACTTGATCTGACATTCCACCCACAAACCGATGGGCGATCGGAGAGCGATCAAGCTAGAAGATATGCTTAGAGCGTAATTTTGGATCGAGTGTAAAATGGGAAGATATTTTACCTCTAATTGAGTTTACTTACAACAGATTATCAGCGACGATCGGCATGGCCCATCGAGCATATGGCAAAGTGTAGATCACCACTTTATTGGGATGAAGTCGGTGAGAGAAAAGTCGTAAGGGCCGATGCGGTGGCGAAATGATCGAAATCGTTCGACAAATTAGGATGAGGATAAAGAGGCTCGGGACAGACGAAATCTTCTGACGTCGCGTAGATCCGAGCTATAGTTTGAGGATGGAGACAAAGTATTTTTGGTCTCTAATCAAGGATTATCGGGTTTGGCACGAAAGGAAAGCAGACCCCGTTTCGGGGACGCTTGAGATCCAGAAAGGATAGGTCAGTGGCTTATAGGTTGGCTCTTCCAAACCTGGGAAATGTCATAATGTTTTCCGTCTCACAATTCGAAAATCGTTCCACGACCCAAGCGTGATTCACAAGGCGGCGTGATCCTCGGGCGGACATGAGCTATAAGGAAGAACCCGCGACCTACTGCAACCACAAAGTTCGGCAACTACTGAGGCAAGTCGATTCCGTTAGTCAAAGTTTGTGGAACACCAGGACGAAGAAGCGTGGGAGCTTGAAAGCGATGAGGAAAAATACCCGATCTATTTTCTGGGGTATACAAATTTAGGGACGAAATTTTTTCGTAAGGGGGTGGAATGTAATATTCGAAAAGAAAGCGAATATCGATTACGGTATTCTAAACCCGAATTAGGGTTTTCGTATATATTATCTTTTCGACGCCGAATCTTGTGATTTCGATCGATATCGTTATAAATTCCTTTTATAATTCACTAAGGATTGTGAATTAAAGTTGAAATATTACGAAATGATTCGTCGATATATTTTAACGTCGCAGCAATGTCGAGGCGTCATTTTCTTGAAATTTTCTGAGTAGTGAAGCTTGGAATTAATTTCCATCTTAATTCCTTTATCAAATGGAATATATTTATTTAGTAAGTATGAACTACTGCGACCATTTGAGATGAGTGGACTTTGAGCGTTTTGAGGCGTTTTGAGCGTCGGCGTCTGAGAGCGTTTTGAAAAATGAGTTTAATGCTGAGAAAATTATAATAATTAATTTCCTATTATTATTTTATATAATTACAGTATTAATAAACATTAAAATCAATATTTGAGTTATTAAACTCGATATTTTCGAAATTTAATTTGAAAACCTAAACTTGTAAATTAGGGTTTTATCACATGAAATGATACCATTAAATTATCTATGGTATCTAAACTTTATAATATGATATATATGGATATTATTAACATTAAAATCAATTTCAAGACCTAGAACTTCGATAGTTCAATTTTATAATTTGAAAACCTAATTTTTGAAATTAGGGTTTCTATCTTGAAATGTGTAATAATTTTATCCTATGCTATTATTTAATATCTAAATCATATATTATGATATGTTCGATCAAAATGTACATGAGTATCAATAATAGGTGTGATTTACATTTTATTTCCTATTTTCCCGTTTATATTGGTATTTTGAAATATTGGATATGTGTTGATTTAATTATTTTATGACATGTATTATATATCTATGACCTATTGTATGATTAATACAATATATTAGGTGTAAAACAAAATTAAAACAGCCCTTAACCCCCCCATAGGGCTCCTTGCATGACAAATCATTTCAAATTTTTGACACATGAAGAGCTCTTTAAACACTCTTCAATCTCACTCTTGCACTCCAATGTGCTGCATGATTTTTTAGCCTATTTTGAGGCAAAATCGAGAGAGAGAGAGGTGATTGACAAAACTCTTCCAACAGCGCCCATGCATCATTTCTTTCGTTTGAACTCGCGAAATCCTCTCCATTCTCTCATTTATGCTCCCTAAAACCGAGCCACCCTCTCTATTTTCAGATTTTCTCCTCCCATTCTCCTACATTCCTTCACAACCTTAGCCCTTGTTCTTGGATCTAGACCATTCAGGTAATACTAAGACCATTAACCGATTCCTCTTAATTTAATCAAGAAAATATTGTTTTGATGTGTATGTGTGTTTGAAAGTTTGTATAGGTATACATATATGTTTAAGTGTTCTTGAGCATGAGCTATGGTTATGTTTATGTTCTTGTCGATTTCATTTAAAAATATGAGTATGAACATGAGATGTTTATATGAAATGTTGTAAGGATTTAGCTTGTATATCTATGATTTTGAAACCATAGGTTATATTTGAAATAATTTTTGAAATAGTTAAAAATGAAATGGTAGTGACGAGCATGTTTTAATCATTTTATGATGTATTGCTCTATGATATGATTTAAGACTATGGTATTGATTTAGAAATTTTGGAAAACCACAGCTTAAAATATTTATTATCTTGAGCCATTCATGTATGTACCTTAGTGTATAAATTTTATTTCAAGCTTGTAATAACATATTAGTGCTTTAGAACCTGATTATATGTTCTATGATTTAATTAAATTTTGAAAATCAATTGCTATTTTTTATAAAAACGAGAGCATTATAATTTCATAGGTTGGTGTATGATTTTATTTTGAACATCGATGGTGTTTTAATGCTTTAGTATATTATTTATGCATTGTGTGAATTAATTAGAATTTTTGGAAATCAAATACTATTTTAAATCAAATAAGCCGTGAGCTTGTTGCTCTTGAAGGTGATGATTTAATTAGTTTGATAAATATTAGGATGTTATATTACTATACTATAGTGTATAAACATAGTATATAATTGTTGGAATTTTGAAAATCAATAACATATTGGATCGAAAACGAGAGCTATTGAGCTCCATATGGTGATGATTCAAATGTTTTTGGTTGATGTTATGATGTTCTGATGTTATAATATAATGTTTAATGATGTTGGAATTTATTTAGAATTTTAGAAATATTTGCTAATTATTCGCAATTATCAGTATTAAAGTGAATAATTGCTATATATCATTAAATGAATGGTTATGATGAACTATAGGTTATATTGGTGATGTATATTGATGTTGGGATATTATAGTAGGTATATATCAATTTTGGGAATTTTGGATAATTATTCCTATTTATTGGAATTCAGTAAACATATATATGTATATATATAAATAAATAGCAAATAATATCATATAATTTTAATATTCATATTCTGGACCATAGTGTATAATAATGCACTATATTAATTTAGAAAATTTTTCAAAGGTCATTTGACATTTTAAATTAATTATCGAGTTTTCGATAATTAATAAGGATTTTAAATCCTTTTTAAAACAGTTTATTAATTAAATATTTGCTAAATTAATATTCTGGACGGTTTTACATTTACAAAATTTTATAAACATAAATTGCTATGTTTGAGATGAGCGTTCATTTTATAACGTTTAAAACCAAAATCGCTTTTATTTATAAAAGGTTTATTTAATGAAAATATTTATAAGTCCTCGATTTACGAGATAAATCAAAAATAGGACTTTATGTTTTCAAATCGATCAAATTCGATTTATAAAACAAAATAGTAAGAAGTTCTTATTTTAAAAGTGTCGTTGACTTTGTTGACCGTGTTGACTTCGTTGACTTTTAGTGACGTCACGATTATCGTTTATAAATCGTCGATCGCGTAATATACTGAGTATGATACCTCATTAGTAAGAAAAGATTTCCCAAATGAAATCCATATAAGGTGCTTATCGTTGAGCGTTATCTCGAAGAGCGAGCAAGTCGATGTATGCGATGTTGAGGCGTATTGAATTCACTAAGGAATTCGATCTAATATAAGAAATATCGAAATTTACCATAGCTTTTGAAAGTCTCGAGAGACTTGGCCGTACTAAAAGCCTGCTTTTCGTAAGAATGTGTGCGAATGACGAGGATTTTGACGAGCGAACAAACTAGGACTTTTACAGCGAACCGTAGTCGGTGGGCTTCCTATCTTTAAATGTGGGCCTTTTCTTACACTAAAAGCGTAACTACTTATTTCAAATGAATTTACTTACGACACTTATCCTCTATTGTTTAACAAATGTTTCTTGCATTACACCGCGAAAATATTTCGTTTGTGTATGGATCTGCTCTGTTATGCCGGGTAGGGCTATGGAGATAGTTGGAACTATTATATCAATTGTTGTGGTAACGCTGACCTTTTGTCGGGTCTGTGCGGGATGATAAATGCGATAGGATTGGCGTGAAGGTTGGAATCTTGTGTTAACATATGCTCGGTGGCGTGTGCTGGGATTACGGCCGGTCAGGCGTCGTAGATGGGAGGCCTCACTCTCGGCGTTTATTGTTTTATTATGTATTGTGACTATGAGATCGGACCATACACGAAAATGCACAGTGGGACTATGTTTCATGAAAATGATTTGGTAAGCGAGGCATTTTAACTAAAACCATGTGACTTACTCGATATTGGCGTAATCAATTATTATCAAATGTTTTCGGCATGAGTCCAGCTGGTGCAATTTCTTGTACTTAGCCACGCATGTTTGTTTTAAATATGCGGGTTGAGCTCGATAGTGATGATGGGGATGTGTTGAGGGTAGGTGTCCATGACGATTTACTTGAATTTGTGGGTTATACCTTGAATGCATATCGTCGTATATGTATTCCACCTTTCATGCTATACTACGAACTCCTTTATTTATGCTTTATGTTTACAAACTATCGAGGTCCATCGGATCAGGCAGTTTTGAGATTGATGGCCTAAACACTTTCTCAAAAACATTAACATCACCTATTACGCTCGAGCATGTTAGTTATTTTAGCATCTTTATTTTACCCATAACTAAAATACTACTCCTATATAGTAGGCCCTCCGGTCGGGTTGATACGGAGTGGGTCGTGACATGAATAATTTTCGCAATTATTAATCCTTAGAATATTTAAGCGTATATTTCGATTAAAGGCGTTATTAAATAGCGTTTATCTCAAACATAGTAATCTATTTATATCATTTATAAAATTCAAATATGTACAAAATAATTATTAGACATATAATTTATTATTAAGCGAATTAAAAAGATTTAAAATCCTTATAAATAATCGAAATATTATCGGTGATTATATAAAATTGCAAATAATTTTCAAATTTTTTCTAAATTATTATAGTGTATTATTATACACTATGGTCCGAATAAAATTAATATCATCCATATGATATTGTTTGTCATTATTAATACATGTATATATCGATATTACGGTAATTCCATTAAATATGGAATAATTGTCCAAAATTCCCAAAATTTATATATAAGTAGTATAATGTCCCAACATCATATATGTCACAATTATAACCTATAGTCCATTATAACCATTCATGCCAATATAATCCTCAAAGCAATCGGTAATTATAGTTAATTACCAATAATTATCAAACAATTTTAAAATTCCAAATAATTTATGACATGATTAAACATTATATTATAACATTGTAACATCACAACATCAGCAAAACATTTG